>JAPZDV010000011.1:10437163-10461689 GCA_029814665.1 Acanthurus lineatus | reverse complement strand
TTTTTAAAATTTGTAAAAAAATTGGTGAACTGCCACCATGTTAAAAAAGGGACCAGCTAATTCAAACACCACGTTACTCACAGTACATTATCTAGCAGCTGAAGCATTTAAGTCTGATGCAGTTTGATATATTAGTCTCCAGTGATTGGTTAGGAAAAATCAAATCTCCCCTCCCCATAGAGATCGCCTAGAGTGAAGGCAATGTCAGACTGAAGATGGCAAAAATGTAGCTAGTTGACATTTCTTTCTGATATCAGGCAATTTGTCCTTATCATTACTATGTGTAATATGTTCAGTTTTGCTTCCTGTCTGTCCTATTTTTCAATATAAACCCCACTGGTCCAAATTTTTCAAGGCACTGAGTGAGTAGTGTGTATCAAAGTCTTCACAGTAAGACTGGAAAAGGAAGACGGCTACACAGGAATTAAGAAAACATGTCGATTTTGCAAAACTCTTGAAGTAATTTGCAATCAGATGATTCAGCAAATGATGAGTGACTTTCCAGTTTGAGGGCTTCATAATGACTTTATAATGAGCGAGTTTGCTTTTATCTTAGATTTAGGTACACCGCATCTTATTTTGCTAAATGCTAAGCCTATATCTTTGTGGTTGTGTTTCTGCATACAAGAGTGTGAGATGGCAGGTGCATCCGTCTCCTTTTCAGAGATGCGTTAGGTGTTACCAGCTGCCTGTCAGGTCCCACCACTCACTTCACACTGAATAATAAGGTTTATTTGCCAGCATACAGGGTTTTTTTTTTTCGTGTGAGTGTGTGTTTCTCATCCGATGATAAATCACTCTTACACAGAAAAAGAGATGGAACATCAAACAGGAAGATGGAAGCGGCAAAAGAAACAAAAATTACTGGTTGCAGTGCTGTGCTCAAAGGCAAAGACAATTTTTTTAGATGCTGAAAAATGGAACAGTCCTTCTGTGATTTGTCAGAGTATTTAGATCTGTATCTTTGAGTGTGTGCCTAACAGACACATACTGTGTGTATGTGTGTCTGTCTGTGTGAGATATCTGCCCTTGTCTTTGTGTTTGTGTGCTCATTGGTTTAATATCTTTTCCCTGAGTCGTGACCGGCAAAACAAAGCGGATTGACCCTTTGCTTTGTGGAGCACTTTAGTTTGGAAATGCACTCAAATACAAACACATGCACATAGACAAACACACACACACCACTCAAACACACACTTTTTCAGGTCTAGGGGATCTAGTCTGCTGTCACTCAGTATTACAGAGCACATCCCCTATAATCACATCACTGGTTTCAGAGGAAATACAAGTGTGAGTGAGTGAGACGTGTTGTCTTTCCTTCCTTTCACTTCCTTCCTCTTTTGGACTCCTGTTTTCACACTTCCATCTGGATCACAACTTTTCTTTCACTCTGTTCCTCATGTTTCTTTTATTAATTCATCATTTCATTGCTCTGTCATTTAGTGGTAAGTGGGAAGATTGCTGTTCATGTAACAATTTGAAACATCTAAAAATGAACTAAAAATACCGCAGACTGTAAAGTAATAACAGTCTTGATGTCATGTCAAAGATGCCTAGAATTATGTAGCAGAACAATCCACTTAAGTTCTTCAAACTATGCAGTCCATAGCATGAACGCTCACATAGTACCACTTTGTTCGGCATCCACTAAGTGAGGTATTCTTAAAGGTGTTCTCTGTCAACAAACAGGCTCATTTTTGGTTTTAAGTTCTGTCTGTGTTTAATCAGGTCCATCCATGTTTTCTTGAAGACTGCTAATGGTTTTGTTGTTGCTAGTGTAAAACATCAACACTTTGTCAGTGCTCTGACCCCCCAGTCTGGGCAAAACTAGTCAGCTAATAGATCTTCTAGCTGTATGGCCAACTTAGCTAACTATCTAATAGCAGATACAGACTACAGCCATGGATTTGTTAAGGAAAACTGGATACAAATTGAAGGGGGGCTTTGTCATTATTGTTAAAGTTGCAAAGTGGCACATAAAGTGAAAAGATTTCATTTCAGAGTGGTGACACTGTCCAGATCTTCTGCACAGCTTCTGTATTGAGGAGGGCCAATGAAGCAGGCACTTAAAAGACTTCCACCAGCGGAGCCTGCAAAACTCTGTTCAGTCCTCTGCTAACTTGATTGGGGATAAAGTGATTTAATTTTGCTGCTCTTCTAGTCTTAATAATATGAGACTTATGAATCAAATTGTAAGAAAACAAGCAATTTCACCGGGGTTGTGAGGCACAAAAATATATTTTTCTTACTCTTTTACAGCTCCTTCGCTCATTGTGTAATAATTATAATTGCACATTATGGCCTCTATGTCAACTTTGCTTAAAAGTCAGGTGATTCTGTACGGCTATAGGCTGTGTAACTATAGCAAAAGAGGTGGAAGTGAGTTAAATAAATAAAACCTCAAGCACAATTTTTTTCCAGCTGACATTCAGAAACTCACCTGTTATTTTGAAACTGCTCTTCTAGAAATTGTATTTTTTTTCTTTACTATTTATTCAAATCTAGATGACTTAGTTTGAAATAGAAAAATAAAATGTGAATGAGTAAAAACATTAAATTCTTGTATGTTTTGAGAAAGTAAGTAAGAAAACTAGTTTTTTAGTGTGAATGATGTTATTTTTGAATCATAAATGTTCCTAATTAATAAAAAAGCACATACTTGCTATACGGCACATTAGATGTAAATGTGTTCAGTGGCTCCTGTTGATGAATTGTAACTGATTCCTTTTAATTTTAAGGAAAAGGGCACGTTGATGTTTTATTGTGTTGTAGTAGACACATCTGACTGAAACCTTGAATTAGAAAAAGATTTAACTTAATTTTAGAAACCCTGTTATATTTTCTGTCTTAGTGGCATTGTGCCGCAGGGCTGCTTTTAAAATGAAAGGACTGAATACAACTAAACTCAGGTACATAATGGATGATTTTGATTATAACTGGCCCTCGGTCTCAAATCATTATGGCGTCCTTTCACATTTAGACGTGAGTGTCAGATTTGTTCCTTTTGCTCTTACATCATGTGGCTGTAGATGTTTAAAACTGGAGTAAAGGGAGCTTTTTCCCTGAATAAGCTTGTTGGATTGATCTTTTGAATTCAAGACTGTTCCCCAGTAAAAATTAAGTGGTGATGAGAGTGAGATCTGTGTGAATGAAAGTAGGAAAGAGAGGCAGAGAGACAGATGAGTGGGAGAACTGCAGGGAAGGAAAAGGGAGAAAATGAGCTCGTTGGGTTATGAGGGAGCTGACACTGACTCATGAGTGAAAGAATTGCTTTCACTGTTTTATAACTCCTGCGCCGCTCTCCTCTGTCAGATATGAACGTTTTAAAACCGTCCGTTCTGGAGTTCTGCGCCAGTTAGGAACACTATTTTTACAAAGAGTGTGGATTAATTGGTCGTCTCAGTTTCACTCTCTTTCAATTTCTATCATCTTCTTATTTCCCCCCAAAAATTCCCTCCCCTCTGTCCTTTTCTTCCTCACATGCCTCTGTCATTTCCTTACCTTTACCTCATCTCTCCATCAGGTGAGTGCTGATTTCATAAAGAGCGGCGAGTTTACCATGGAGAGAATGGGAGTGACGTACAAAGCCAAGGCTCACCTCAAGTCTCCGTTTGACCCTGAGAATAAACGCGTCAAGGGCATCTACTCCTGAGGAGGACATCACATGTGAAGGCACTCTGGTTGGAGAATAAGATTGAGAGGTTTTTTTACATGATGGTGCTGCTGCTTTAGTCTTAACCTCTCTGTGAAATACTAGGTATCTCAAATGTTAATAATTCTATTTTTTATATATGTAATTGAGTGGAAATAGAGAGTATGGGATGAAATGTATACTAACTTAAAAATGTAGCCTTTAATAGATGGTCTAATACTGGTATCAGGATATCCGTCATATTGAGCTTATTCCAAATGCAGCCTTAATCTGTCCATGTTGTTGGAGTTTTAAAGCAACAAAGTTGCATCAATGATTTTTGGGCCTTTAGTAAAAAAAATGCTAAGTTTTAGCACTAAATAACTCAAGGTCTTAAATTTGTCTTTATGGAGAGCTAACAGCTAATATAGCTTATATAAACTGAGAACAGTGTTAAGTGTAATGGTAGTTTTTCTTTTTTTGACGCACACACAGCTATTGCCAATTTAAACAAAATACAGATAATGTTATAACAATACCTTAGTCAGAGATACATGTGTGAAAAGTCAATGCCAATAAATAGTGACCAAGACCTAAGCTGAAAGAAAAACTACTGCAGACCTCTGTTAGAAAAAATGCTACTGGAGCCTATAATTCTACTTTTGTCATGTTAGGGCACAGTATTATGTTTTAGTGCTGTAATGTTTCTTTACTATTCATCCTTCGAAGCCACAGAGTCCTGTTTTAGAGGATAAAAGTATAGTCAAACTGTACCCCAGCCCTTCAGGCAGTTTGAGTCAGATTACAGGAACTGATGTGTGTGCTGATAACAATGCATAAAAACAGACTTTTACTTGCATCTATGGTATCTAAATCTTTGGCTGACAGCCTGAGTGTTTATCAGAGTTGTATGGAAAAAGAGGGGGAAAAAAATCCACCCGGAGGCACTTTGTACCAGCCGGGGACAGAACACCACTGGGGAAAAATGACAGAAAAAGACAAGAGTTATCAGAAAGCAGCTGTTACAGATACAGAACCCCCCTTGTTTTTCTGATCTGTCACCCTTGCCACCATGCACGGCAGTGATAAACTGCTATCACTGCTGTTTATGAACTCAATTCTCTTTTAAACAGACACATTTTTATTTAATAAGGCTATCTACTATTTCAGGCGTTGTTGAGAGCTCTCGTTTTGTCTTGCTTTGTTGTCAAATCAAATTCTACATTTTGTGCATCTTTTTTACAGCTTAGCCCTGGCAGCAGTACAGGGGGCTCAATCAGTGTCTGCAGGAAGTGATGAAAAACACTTTGACCTCATTCATTAATACGTTCAATTCCAAATGTGAACCTAATGCACAGAGCATGTCAGAAATCTATAGCAGGGCTCTTGCATTAGAATAGAAATAAAACTAAATCAACTACCAGAGTCCTTACAAGATCATTGTCTACACATTCATAAACACTAAAACTGCTAATTGCTAAAGTTTGCTAGCTTGATAGCTGATGTGTTTTTTTGTTTGTTTGTTTGTTGTTTTTTTTTGTTTTTTTGGAAACAATTCAGGGTTGTTGGAATGGAAATATGTAACTATGATTTCTGTTTTGACAGAAGAAATTGAGACTTGATAGATGCCTCAATAAAACAAAAAAATTTGTAATTAAAGATCTAGTGTGTAGGATTTAGTGGCATCTAGTGGGAAAGTTGCAGATTGCATGTGATTGAACATTCTTTCGCTTACCCTCCCCCTTCAAGCATGCAGGTGAACCTACGGTGGCCACAAAACCTGTGAAAAACACAAATGGCCCTCTTCAGAGTCATTTTTTGTGATTTTTCTATACTGGGCTCCCGTAGAAACACAACAGTGCAACATGGAGGACTGTGCAGAAGAGGACCCGCTTCCTCTGTGTGTATAAAAGACTTATTTTGAGGTACTGAGAACACAATCATTCTTATTATCAGGTGATTATACAGTCATGAAAACATAGTAATGAATATTTTATTTCATATCTGCAATATTTCACTAATAGATCCTCCTTAATCTGAAAACTGAACCTTTAGAGCTGGTGCAGGTAGGTGCAGGAATCACGGATGTTTGTACTCTTTCAGTGAGCATGTACAAGCTTACTACAAATTGTAGTGACATAGTTTTTGTTTATACCCTTAAAATAGATTTTTCTAATTAATAATAAATTCAATTTGTGTTTACATCCTTTAAAAAATGACAGTTTGGGACAAACAACACCAAAGTTCAACACACAGTGTCAACACCAGGTAAAAATGTGTGAAGATGTTGAGTAAAGGATTTGTATGTATAGCTATGACTTCCCTCTCTGATGTGTGCTGCTCTGGTTCAGCACAAAATGTTTACTAATGTGGAATGATTCATTGATTCTGCCCGCAAGGCTATTAATCACTGAAATGGCTGTTCTCAGTGGTGGCTTGGGTTAATAACAAGATTTATATAGGAAACGTGAAAGAAACTGATATAGCACTATCATCTGTGGTCCTCCTTCACAATTTGTTTATACTGTAGTTTATGGAATTTCTCTTCCTGCCATAATGTGAACAGAAAAAAAGCAGGCAAAGCTGATTCTTAATGTAAAAGCAAACTGTATGAATTCAAATAAGTAAGGCTCTCTGAATTGTTCTTATTTTAGAGAATTCTTTGACCAGTGTAGAAATCAAAAATGTGGAAGGATATACATCAATCCAATCACTCTGTCCAAAGTCACTGTGTATCAATAAATTCATTTTTTTAACTGCCAACAGTTTTGTGACATTTATTATTTACCACTAACATACATACAATGATACACAAGGTCATGAAGCAAAAAGGTGAAAATTACAGTGGTTAACTATACAAACGATTCAAGGAAATTAAAGAATGTTGAATTTTTATTTATTTATTTTTTTGACTGTAATTACAGCTCAAGTCATTCATTATAGAAATGTTAATTACAGAATAGCATTATTCACCAAATAACATACTAATGTTTTATGTCTTTATGATGCTTGCTAGTCATTAGCAGACTCATGGGGAAACAAATGGAATGAAATAATTCTGAAGAAGTTGCAGTAAAAACAGATCAATTAACTTTTAATGTAACACAGATGTTAATGGCAAACAGCCTTTTTTTTAACGACAGCACCAATTTGTTAGTCGCATATTTTTCATCAGTCCTTGCCAATCCAAGTTCTTAGTGTAAAAAAAAAGCGCTTGTGTGCTGCTTTGAAACATGACATATGAACAGAATAATTAGGATTTCCATTAGTGTGTGTACTGTTAGCAACACAGACAGTAGATGTTTATATAAGCATAGAACTACAGAAAACCCAACAGAAACACAAATAAATTCAGCTCAGATTCAGCCACGGGAACTTTTTTTACTCTCTCCAGGTTAGGAGCCCCCTCTCTGTGCTGAGACGTGCTGTAACCCCTCCTCACCAGCTCAGACTGTGGGTGTAGGAGGTCGGCTGGTGGGAAGAGCCCCTCCCTCACAGGGGTAGCGAGGTTTTTCAAGGAGGGAAGTAACTACAGGTACGGCCTGCTTGTCCCACTCTCCCTGCAGAAACACAAATATGATGGTGGGGGTGGTGGGTTATTTAGCAAAAACAGAACATTTCCATGTTCAGACAGCAAACTTTATTAGGTATCTGCATATTATTTGTTTTTATCAGACATGGTGCATCTTTAAAGAAAAAACTTGATGGCATCTGTCTGTGGTCTCCAGCATATATTATGCCTTGTCCACACATACAGGGGAATTTAAAGTGTCCATTTAGAATCCATTTTAAGTGTTGTTATGTAGTCAGGTAAAGTGGCTTTTTCAGCCTGTGACAACAGTTTGTGTGTCACTACTGATTATGTTTAATGCAGTTTTAATTTGCCTGAGGAGACATGGTGCAAGTGCTGACATTGCTAACAGGATTTTCACATAAATGAGCAGTTATTCTTTCACCAAAAATGCTCTTCATAGGTCAATATATAATACAGTCCCCCAAAATACAATTCCCATCACCAGCTTTTAAGGTTTTGGATAAGAACCAGTTAAACCTTTATGATTGGCCAATTTAAAGGTTTAGAGTTATATCACTGCCTGATGGTCTGGCATGTTCTGGGAGGTTACAGAAACATTACAGTAGTGTGTTTTGTCTGAAAGGTTTTTTTTCTGCCTGTGTTGCTGATTCTCCTCATGCATTTATGGTAAAAAACTGGAATCTGTGTTTTTTTGGGGTGTTAAGAGCTACATTTGATGAATTTTGTGTTAATATTCACTGAATGCTTTGCACTCATATAGCTCGCCTTATGTTAACCTGAGCAGATGAAAAGTTGCGCTTTAGTAAAGTTGAGAGGATTAAATTTCAGTCACTTGTCTGCAGTAAGAAAGTATTCATCTCTGACTTTTGATTGCTAATTTCAGTTTTAAGTTGTCTCTGTTTAACATCACAAGTTTTTGCATTTCCCAATATTTTGTTCATAATATTCCTGCCTGTAGTTGTTGATTTGCTCATCATCCCTTGCAAAGTTTTACAAAGTTGTTTGTCCTTCTGTGGAGTATTGACACTACAGAGTCTAACGCTTTGGAGCCTGAATGCTGAATAACTTTGAGATTATTTCATGCTTGATGTCTTCACCCAAAATATCTTTAAAGCACCTCCAACCAAAGTGTTTCAACTCCCTTCCAGCTGAGGCACCATTAATGGCAAGTATTCCATTTTTTTAGTTTTTTTTTTAATCAAAAAGACCTCCCATTGTGAAGTTAACAAAATAAATGATTAAAAGAATAATAATGACAGCCTCTCTACATGTACTGAGATCAAGCACTATGTTTCCTTTACGTCATCAATTTGTTTTATGTTGGAGTGTTTGTCCTTATTTGCACTTGCATGACTGATCAGCTGATCAAGAAGAAAGCTTTCTATTTCTGACAAACAAAACTTTATCAAGGCCTCCACATCAAATTGTGATTAATTTACTCATTCAGGTCTAAACATCTTGTGTGTCTGTGGTTTTATTACAAGTAAAAAGGTGTCTGTTAGCAGGTGTAACTGTAAGACTGACATTTGACCAGGTTTCATTTGTGTTTTGTCAGTTGGTTGTATGATGTGTGTGTGTATGGTTGTGATTCAAGACTTACAGGAAATAGAAGTGCAGATGATTGGTTGCAGTGCATAGAGATGGGGGCTGTATTATAAAGGGAGTCCAGCACTTCTGCAGTGAACGCGTCCCACTGTAACTGAGCAAACTCCTCCGTCACACTAACCTCGCCACACACACAACGGTCATTTTCATGGAACCTGGAGGAAAGAGAGAAAAGAGAGAGAGAGGTTGAGGAAAAGTCGATGGAAGAGGGAGGCAGAGTGAGGTTGAGAAAGGAGGAAGAGATTGTTGGGGAGGGGGGGGGGCAGAATTGGCGCTATAGAACACAGTTTCACTTTAAAGGACAAAGCATCTGGTTTTCGAGATTAAAAGAAGTAATCAGTCTGCTTCCCGGGAGCGACGGGTGGAGGGGGAGGGGATGAATAGTGAAACCAAAAATTGCTTAGTCACACAAGAGATAGAGGGGAAGATGCAAAATGGAAAAGTGAGAATGAAGGACGAGGGGAACAAGCAAATGATTTGAGGGAGGGAGAGGTGGTTTGTGCGTGTGCTACCTGTTAATGAAGTTAAAGAATTTCTGCAGGTATCCTGGGTCAACGTGGGTCTTGCAGAGCTCCAGCTTAGTACGAGGATAGTAGTGAATGTAGTTAACACACATTTCCTCCATGATGCCAAAACCGCCCTGAAGGGATGAAGAGATATGGGTAAATGTGAGGAGGAAGATGCAGATGTAGAGCACAAAGAGCACATGTTGGTGGATGGCAGGATTATGAAAACTGAAGGAAAGGTCCATTTAAAGGCAGAAGGAAAAGAGAGATTAGAGAAATATTGAAGGATCTGCTGTTTACAGAGCCCAAGGTGAACTTAAGCAATTAAAAAATAGTTTTGTATATTGATAGTCTGCTGCTCACCACTGTAGGCTTGGTCCTGTCCTCTGTGTTATAGGTGCACTTTGTTATTAGGACGTCGCCCTGCAGGATCAAACACAAACACACCAGCAGTTCACTGCATTTTCAGTTTAGTAAGAGAGCGCTCAGGATAATTCAAGGTCAGTGACAGAAAATTAGTTATTTTAACAGAGCCACTTGTGCTCGTAGGACAGAACTCTGCTTTGTGGAGTTCAGCTGCTGCGCTTTTGTCTCGTCTGTCTCCTGAGAACGTCCCATCACAGAACTGATTTTACAGCCCGTCCCTCTTAATACTCCATGTGAGCACCCTCTGTGGCAATGAGGTATTCTAAGTTAATACTTTAAATACTAAGTGGAAGGGGTGGGGGGGTGGGGGGGTGGCTCGGCTTAGCTTGCAAAATATTAAAACTCCCGTTCTTGTCAGTGGAAAACTAAGCCATTTCATTTGGTCTTTTCAAATGCAGCTGTAGTGAGCGACCTTTATGCCTTGTTTCCAGAGACACTATAAAAGAGGAGACCACTTGAAGCATTTTAAATAGAGATGTCAGTATGCTGGAAATGATAGTTTCATGTTGCATATCCTGCCCTTCCTGCAAAAGCCAATTGTCTGTTTAACAACAGCCAGAGGCAGATTTGGACATCTGGATGCTCTGGAGAACCACAGAGAGGCTGGTGGCTGCCACAAAGTCATCTGATTGTTGTTTTTGTTGTTGGTGTTTAACCTTGTAATTTAAGAAAGCTAGGCAACATTTAACAGCAATAAATAGAATAAATGGACTTACAATTGACTGATACACACACAGAGCTGTGTAGAAACATTCTACTCACAGGTAAAACATTCACCATTTTCCTCAGAACTCGGATTGTCTATGAAAAAGAAGAGCAAAAAGAAAACACAGCATATTAAACATTAATTATCTGTATATTTGAACCTGAATACACCAAACCTGATAATAAGGCTGTACAATGATCTATGATATGACTCGAATGAATGGCCCCTCCATTTACAAAACACAGAAATGATGATAATTTTAGCTGAATAAACAAAACAGTATTGTCAAAAGTCAATATAGATTAATTTGATACCACTGGATATATTTGTGTGATCTTTATTCTTTATTCTGGATACAATCAGACACTTTTTATACATTAGAGTTACTTCAAACACAGCAATGTAAAAACACTGGTTACTCTTGATGCTCTTATTGAATGCAGCTTCCATACATATCAAATATCTGTGAACACACAGGCACACACAGATTAGTCTGACCTCCACAGCAGCTGGAGATTGTGTCAGGCAGTTAAACGGATGTTCTTTTCTCGACCATGTGTTTGTGTGTGTTTGTGTGTGTGAGTGTGTGTGTTTATACCTGCCTCAGGATATCATGCATAACAAAACACAACAGATGTTGTCTGCTGTCTCCCAACAATGTTTATGTTGTTGTTCGTCAGTTCAGATGTTGAGTTGATGGTCAGTCTTTTCCCTTATGCAGCCTTATTTCACGTCTTGACTGATAGAATTGTGACTGCTTATCATATTATGGTGGTTTTAACTTTACGGGGAAAAAAATGTCAGGTAAGGACAAAAACTCAAATAAATGCAAAATTTAAAGACTCATTGTAAGATTTCATTGTAATGAAACTGCGGGTTTCGGAAGAACTAGCTAGCATCTGACTTAATTTTGCAGATAATTGTTGAGAATGATCCTCGATCACACAGCTCAGTGTGATGTGAAGTAAAACTCGCGTTTTCCCCCAATTTGATTTATCGCACAGAGGTGGATCTCTGCAACGACTTCCTCTGAGTAAACTGAGGCTTGCTCACCTGGTAGTGTGTACTGAAGTGCTCGTCCTCCTGCACCACCTCCAGCTCTTTGCCATCCCTCACCAAAACTGTCCTCACCCCACGGCCCGCCAGGTGGGTGTGCAGCTGGGACGCAAATATAAAGATACCTCCTTGAGGCAAAGCCTAAAAGGAGCAACAGACATAGAGAGAGAGAAACCAACTTTTTAGGGTCAAACTCCAACCAGGATTTATGAGCCTTAGAGACCAAAACTTATCTTCATGTGACACATCAGCTGAAATATTTGCTCAGCATTAGCAACACTGGAACCATAAATGATTCAGTAAATGATGGAGTTTTCATACGCACAGTCTGGGTACACTTGGAGGTGCAATATCCGCTGAGGTAGAAGGTGTGTTGTCTGGGTGGGATGGCCATGACAGGAGTGTAAACGAGGCCCAGCTCCATGATCCCTGCATCATATTGCCGCAGATTGGGGGTGTAATGCAGCCTTATTCCTGATGAGTCACTGCGACCTGTGTGTGGAATAAGATGGTAATATTATAATAATATTATACAGAACATGTCACATGCAGTTGGTTTCCTAATAGATGACATTAATATATTAGCTGGAATGATTCAACTATTAAGTAAGAATGATATGAATTTCTGCAGGCGCTTTTCCTCTACTGAGCAACAAATTTAAGATTTCAGAGATTAATATTATTATGCTACATGATAGAAACTCAGCAGAGGGATTATAAGTGTGATGCATGTTCTCCATGCGGTCCTGGTGAACACACATGGCTGCTACATTTGTAGTATGGCCACCTGAAGCTTATCTTCAGTACAGTTGCCAGGAATTATAGGACAAAAAAGACTGCAACCTGGTAACCTGGTGATTTTTCTAATAAAATAAATAAATAAATCAGATTTAGAAGGTTCCCTGGAGGCCAGAGGTTTAATTCACATCTCCTGTTCTGTTCCAGTTAGAGACTTTTATTTGCTTGTCATCCTTCATCTCTGCCCTCCCTTAATTCCCTTTAATTTAAAATGCTTCGTACAAACTTTAAATAAAAATCAAATCAAGATCACTGAGCACATCGATGTTGCTGTTTTAACTGTTTAATTATTTCTGCTAGGGATTTTAAGTTAATGCAAAGCGTATTCCTCTATTACTTTTGAACTGCAGAAAAGTTTGAGGGAAAAGATGACACAAGTGTAACAGAGGACAGATGTAAAAGAAAAAAAAAAGGATGTGTAAAGAATTACAAGATATATGCATATCGGGAGGTCAGATCAGGATAAGAAAGGCAAAGTCTGCAATGATTCATGCAGGCAAGATCAAAATTTTAAATGAATCCCTTTGTTGAAGATAAGCTCGGCGCTCATTGTGAGAGATACGGGGAATCCTGCTGTGCATGTGTGTGTGTGTATAAGAGAAAGAATAAGATGTCGTTCAGTGTGTGCTGGAGCTCCAACAGGAGTTCATCTATGTACCGGATATAAGGAGAGGGTTGTGGTAATGGACCTCCAGACGAAGGAACCTTGAGGAACCTGGTCCACCCATCGGCAGCCCTGCGTCAGGAGGATAGTAAAATGCCTGCAAGCAAACACACACACACATGCAGATTATTCATTAGTCTTCCCAATTACACACTGAGGCTTTGAAGTCATAGCAAACACTCTTCTTCAAATAACATACTAATGATTTTGAGCTGTTGAGTAGGAATCTTTTTGAGAAAGAAAAAAGTAGTGGTAGTAGTGAGGAAGGGCTCTCTTAACAAAGCCATTGTGGAGGCTGACAGCTTTTTAAGTGAAAGAGACCAAACTAGATTCACAACCATGACAAATTTTTTAACATCCCCTTGTGTTCACACTGTTTAAGACAGACATTGTTTGAGAATGACAAAAAAGTCACCCACATGTAAAGTCCTCAGCAAACATTTACCAATGAAGTGTTGAAAGACGTTTATCTTGACAGTTAATTCTTAAACTACAAGAAATGTCAAACACAGCAGGATGTCTTGCAATTCAATCACAGACCTCCCCTGTCCACCTTAAATCAGTCCACTTTAAACCTTATTAAGATATGATCTCATGTCAGAGTTGGACAGGAATCACAATTATATCACTGCATCCTCTCTGCCATACTGCTGAGGTAATAGAAGGCCTCTCTACCTCTACAAACGTGGCTCTCTGCCATTTTTGATGATGCTCTCTAAAAATAAAGGCATGCCTACTCAACCTCACCTACTACTCAACCACCCACGGCCTTTAAAATTACAACAGCAACAGACTGCAAGACTGAGAAAGAGATTTAAAACGGAGCATGTTACAGAAAAATGAACAGATTTAAAATATTAACATCTCTGCATCAACTATGCTCCTCTCAGAGAACCTTTTTAATGTCTTAGGGACCTTTGGGGATTTATGGGCTGGCTCAGAAAATGTTTATTGATTACTTTCACACAGTGAGATGTTGTATTCTCATATGGATGCGCCCTCAGGGATGCTGGTTGAACTTGTGAGGAGAACTTTCTGCTCCTTCTACTCTTACTGCTTGGATCCTGAACTGTTGTGCTTATCGTAGCAAAAATGAATTTCAGAGTCACTGTTGGCCCCATGGGCGTCAGATCTGGATTTAATCTCGATTCTTCATCTGTATCTTGTTCGTATGCAGAAGGAGGGCCAACGTAAGCTACTTCTTTTGATACATACAGAATAAAGAATCGCTTAATTAAATCAGAGTAACTGTAAGATCCTTAGAGACCTGCTTTCTCCTCTAGTTGCACACATACTCACCTCTCATACTCTATTGTTTCTCTCTCATTCCTGACTGCTCTAATTCCCTCTTTCTCTTGCATCCTTTTTTTGTTTTGTTTCTTTCTTGCAATGCAACGTTTTCCTTCCCATGCGGTGCCGGACTGAATACCACAGCACTATTAGGATGTGATGAAAGGGGCCTGAATATTTCCCACCTAATCTTGTCTTCACAGCTCACAGCTCACAGAAGGCATCCTGCTTGTTTTTGTTTGGCTGGCAGATAATCCAATCAGAGAGGGGCCGGCCTGGCTGTGATACAGCGGCAAGCCAAGCAGGGAAATATGGTGACAGGCTCACCGTTCCCTGTCCTCTCTGCTTTAAGTGACCAGCAGGCTGTGTGCATGCTCAGTCATATCTAGTGCATAAGTGGAGAGATTTAATGCCTGATACATGACTGACTTGACAGACTGGCTGCGGTAACAGGTGCCATCCTCATCCATTGAATATATAACATTTGGTAGCTCTGCCTTGAGGAAGAACTGAAATGTGTTTCATTCCAACTAATGGACGGATCAATTCCACTTCTTCTGCCATTTTTAAGCAATAAAGTGCCACATTTTGGTTGACTGGCTGGTTGACTAGCTGACTATCAGGATTAGCCAGGATTAAATGAGATTATCTGCCATGATGAAACCTATTGCACCACTTTTTCATTTGTTGTAAATATGTGTCTTTCAGTCGTGTTCATGTTGAGAAAGTTTGGGAATATTTGCATATGAGTGTGCTTCCCACATACAGACGGTCTCCGAGCTCTTAATAGACTTGTGCAGCGTGTGGTATTTTCTCTATAAGGTTTTCTGCTCTCAGATTTTAGATCTCAATATTACTCGCGTAGGAGTTTTTGTTTATCTGCTTTAAATAGGTACAAGGACTGGAACAAAATCAAGCTCTGTTCCAACACTTTTTAATTAGACACCCGTTATGTGTACTAAAAAAAGTCATTGTATTGTTTATTCAGCTCTATGTAATGGTGTTTGTACTATTTTTCTGCTAGTTTGAGTTTCAAATTTTTTTGTAAATTGATAAAACTCTTACATTGGTTACTCGAGTTTATTTGTATCCCAACAGTAACATTTCAGTAAAATTTCTAGGATTGGACTGGTTTTGGGTTCAATTTATTTGTCAGTGGAGGGTCAAAAAATAGAAGTGAGAGGATGTGTGTGGGTGTATGTTTCCCATCATACCTCAGCACCCATAGCCCATGCAGCAAGCACATGGCGGCAGAAGTTGAGCTTGCCTGGCTTCATCTTGTCATCACACGAGCCACTGTAGTCTGGAACGTTTTGGACATCGGGCGAACACTCAAACACTTCGATGTGATGCACGATGGCCTCGTTACCTGGAGTTATCACTGACTCATACTGTCAGAAACACAGAGAGGTGGAACAGGAAACAGGAGAAAAAGAAGAGAGTCATGTTGTTTATGTGTTTTTTTTCTTAAAGTTTTCACAATGCTGCTGCAGCAACATCTCTGAAATTATTCATACGCAACACACACAACACTATGCAACAGCCTCCATATATAATTCTACAATGTGCTTTTGTGCTGTTCACACATTTTATATACTATATCTATTTTTAAGAGGATAAAAATAAAGGTGTGGGATTGTGTGTTTTTGTGTGTTGATGTATTTTCTTGGATTAATGCTTCTCTCTAACCATGACAGTGCAGCTCTTGTTGTGTTTGGCCCAGCTGGTAAACAGGGAGCAATAATAGCTGCCTGCTCACCATCTCCTTCTGAAACACCCACTCTCTGTGTAAAAACACTCTATGTTAAGTGTTTCCTTTTATAGAGACTTTTATACCATAACAATGTGGTTCTTGGGCATGTTTTCAGGCAGCTTCTGTATGAAGCACCAGTAGGTGGTCTCTTGGTTTGGTATGATGACGTTTGGCGCCACGACATCCAGCGTCTTCACATCTGGAGGCAGGCTGGGTGAGGGCGTGTCGGGGCGTAGCATCAGCACTCTCTGCACTCCTGTGTGGATCTGGGACAAGTTCAGCTGCTCCAGTGAGGAAAGGGGTTGATCCAAGAGTCCATAGATGATGTGCACAGTTCCCTCCTGATGGATTATAAAAAAAATTAGAGAAGAATCAGAAAAGAGAGCGTGTTCGATGGCCACAGAGCAGAAGAGGAACAGCCGTCTCTGGTGGTTATTATTTGGCTGAAATGCCTGCTAAGGCAAACATAGAGAGCTTTTCATTATGTTGTAATAGTGATGAGCGTTGGCTTTGTATCTGCAACTTTAGAGGTCTGATGTGGTACCATGGAAACCATAATCATCATAATGAATTCTTTGGTGGGTGATCAGTGCAACTTTCTGAGTATTTTACATCTGAATTCTTGAACTCTCCATGATCATCGCTTTTATTGCTTTTTTCAAGTTCACTAAAGACAGTGTTAAAAATATCACAAAAGCTCAGACACACACTCTCCCACACACACACACACATGGGGATAGGGCACATACCCTGCTTGCACTCATACATCTCCTGCCTTCCTCCCATGTTATCTGCTTCTTCTTTCCACCTGTTGAATGTCAAATTCAGTCAATTCAGGAATGACAGATGTAATTTTGGCTTGAGGCCATACAGAAACATGTGCGCTTGACCTTTGCATCCGTTGGGTAAAATGGAGAGGTAACATCAGAGAAAAGGAGAAAATCCTGCTGTATGCAGTCAGACACAATTTGAATTGCACTTTTCATACAGATAAGTGCAGTTCAAAGGGAAGCTGTTAACAGCAACGTGTTGCAGTATCAGTGTTATAAGAAGGGAATCATTTAACGCCATAGACGGTAAGGTAAAACAGTAGAAGACCTAAATCTGTTATGTTGTCCTTTATGTCACCTATAAAGAGGCATTGTAGAAGAAAAATCAAGGTGGCATCATGTCATATCATAAGTATCCCCTGACTGCTGCCCAGTCTACTGTTTGCTGTAGTTGTCTTTAACTGTGGCTGCATTTAGCTCAGTTGGCTCAGCAGCTAGTGGCCCTATTGGCTGATTAACCAGGAAAGGAAACTTGGAGCATCAGATGAGTGTTTGTGTTTTTACTACAGCCAGCAGCCTTCCAGCAAACAGAAGTGCACTCTAGAAAACTTTAAATGCACACAAAAACCAATCAACCAAAAAAAGAGCCACTCACTGAGGTTTTTCCCTGCAGCAATGAGAACTGATGCTGCTGTTTAGTTCAAAAAAACAGTCTTCACAAACCTGAAACTAACTCTGCTCACACTAACACATACACACACACACACACACACAGAGTTTTAAAGAAAAGAATTGAAACACCTCTATGAGGTAGTCTCTGGGATCACAGGTGCTGAACGGTCTTTTAAAGAGCAGGTAGAATCCATCAGGTTTCTGTTTGGCTTCGATCAGTTCGTAGTCTTGTTGGCTGTCCAATGACACATGACCCTCACTGTCGCTCCACGCATCCTAAAGAGGACACACACACACACACATTAACTTTAACAAGTCTAATAACACAAAATCATTTGCCTAATAACACCAAATCATTTTATACATCACATACAGTTGTGCTTCCAAATGCGGTGATACTGGACAATAATAAACCTTTCTTTAATGGCAAATTTGAGCAGTAATTTAGGGGAACAGCTCATTTCTGCTTTAAAAGAGGATTAGAGGGTGTAGTTGGATGTAGCAGGGCTGGCTTTGCCAAACGATACTTGTTTTGACACCATTCGGAGAGGCTGTGTGTCCATGCAAGCCAGGCTGGAGAGTTACAGTAGGAAAAAAAAATTGTAAGAAAATATTTTAAGGGAGAAAGTTAATGGGAAAGAAAATCTTCGTGCTAAAAAAGAAAAATATCAGCGTTTTGATTAATTTTTGATTTTCAGAACAAACCTACTCAGTTTTAATGGATTGTCTAACAGTGAATTACAATTCATTTCATAGAAAGAAATCAGTGAAACTGTAACGCTTCATGTTGTGAAACCCTCTCAACCCGCTGAACAAGACTCCACTTCTCTGCCAGGAGGCTTTGCAACAGCTCAGTCTATCCGCTTCTGTTTCTCACATTCATATCTGTCCAGAATAGCACCTAAGATCTCTGTCTTTATTTCCGTCTCCCTCTTATATAACTGTTCTACACAAACCGCAAAGATTCTCATGCCAATGATTTTGAAAAAATATACAGTATATATACATCTAAAAAATGTGGGCAGTATGTGTTATGTGTGTTACATGTGTGTCTGAGTAAAGAATATCTCCGATCTCTGCAGGTGACTGACAGACTGATTATTTCAGGTTATAAAGTTCTGGGCCTCAGTTGGGTCAGCTTTTGGTGTCATAAGAAATCTCCAGTGGATTTTCAAGTCTGCCAAAATAAAGTTGGTATTTTAAAGAAAAAACCTTCAAGATCAAGGAAGTCTGTAACATGTAATCTGGATACACTATGTGAGTAATGGCATCCCTTTGCATTTATTGATAAGTGATAAAAGACCTTTGCCTCTTTGATATTACATGTAGCTTTTGCCAGGCAGTAATTGATTTTTCAGCTGGCTCAGTATATTTTTTCTCAATTGCTTATATGCTATGAGACATATCAGTGAAATAAACAGTCATCATCATGTCAGAATATAATGTCATTCTTTCTGTGGACATGCTGCTACAGTGTTAGCATGCACAGAATACTGCACTGTGTTTTTGCTTTTGCCAGCAATGGCTAACCAGCCCAAGACAAACCTCACTACACACGCCCTGTAAAATGTTATTTTCCCACTTGTTGTTTTGGAGCGCTGTCAGCTAAGGTGTGATATGACTCCCAGTTTTGACTGCAAACTTCCAAGCTAGATGAAAAGCAGATGAGAAACACTCTTTGGAAACCTTCTAATTAAGTAAGTTTAATCATTAGTAATGAGTTTTGGGGGGTTATAATCAATGTGTGAAAATCTACACTTGTTTTTTTTTCCTTATCTAGATACTGATTGCATGTGAAGTATGTTAAAAAATAAATTTCCCTGGATGTTCTTCTCTTGCTAAGCTTGGGAGGAGAGTCAGTAACTCAGGCTGCTTAAGTCGTTTATTGACTTCAGCTGAACTGAACAGAATGAGAACTGTGAATGTTCTCTCCCGTTGTTTACATAAGAACCACTTTCCAGTGGGAATCCCTCATTTTTAAAGTGGAGATTAGGGACAATTACCTTGACTTGAATTTTCAGTGAACATGTGGAGATGTGTTTATTTTGGAGACAAAATGAAAAAGATCTGAACATTTGTCTTGATTTAGGCCCTGATGAGGTGTTTTGGCATTCAAAAACAAATGCAAGAATCCTTATTTGTGCATATATCAATTCCTAAGAATTGTTTCTTGTTTTTTTTGTCTGCCTGATTGGTAAACCTTTATAAAAATGTAAAAATCTGCTTTTATTCACAGAAAAAGAGAAGCAAAAATATTTTTTGTATTCAAAGGTCTAGTATGTTCTGTTGGGACAAATCTCTGATTTGAATACATTGATTTAAAAAGGGATTGTAGGAGCTTATGAAATGGAGCATAACTAAAATGTGCCTGGCTTTTTGAGAAGCAACATTTTGTGTGTATGCGTTTGTGCATGCGTGTGCATGTGTGTGTGTGTGTCTCAGAGAGAGATAGAAGGCTGTGGCAGTGACCTTTCTTATGCTGTTAGTTATTCTACTGAGGAAAAAAACAGGAATAGGAGAGGAAGACAGTCCGATAGCAGAAAGGAGATCAATTTAACAGTCCTTTGTCTCTGACTACATTTATTAGTAACATAGAATTACAGAAAAGCTTATTATAATGCACCCAAATGCAACCTTAGCTCAAACTCAATAACTTAACCAACAATTGTAGATATAGATCTACGCCAGTATGACTAACATGTATGCAGAAATGAATGTCTGGCACAATGAGGCAGACTGTTGAACTGTTAGTTACTTTCATCCTTTCAGAAACTGTTATAAACCATCCACAATCCTTATATTTATGCTTAGAGAGTGGCCTCTGTAGTCCTTTGCGCTCCCTCCGGCCGCAGATTCAATCACAGCAGAGATTCCCAGCAGAGATTTCTTTTTTTCTCTTTTATCTCTGCTGTGTAAGTCAATAACACTTTACAAATGGAGCTGACTGCCCATTCTCTATTTTTCCGAAAATGCCTTTTTTTTTATATTTCGTGGAAATAAATCAGCTCTTACATTATATAAGAATATATAATATACTGTGTAGAACTAAATTACCCATTACCATGGTGACAGACAGATGAGAAGCATGAACATCTAAAAAAAAGCTATGGACAAAAGAGAAATTCTGGCTCTGAATGTTATAGTTGATCATTTAAAAAGTAGTCAAAATAAATTTTGAAAAAGGAGTCTTTTAACAGTGACACTAAATTTATATAGCAGATAATGAGGCTTATTTCAAAGATTAATGACTTTTACTGATTTTAACTGTAATTATTAATTGCTATAATTTACAGCATGTTAATTTTACATATTGACAGACAGCTGAAAAGGAAGAAGAGGGAGGGGGGAGGCATGCAGCTAAGGTCCACAGGGTCACTGGTGAGGTCTCAGCCTCAGTACATGGGGGGCACTCGCTCCCACAGGCAAGCTATCAAGGTGCCCTGTATATTAATTAATTCAATGTCTATTTCGAGGCATTGAAGGAAGGAGCCATTAACACAAAGCCTGTGGCTGTAATAACCTTTGCATGGTGGAGTTTTATGCCTTAAGGAGAAAAAAGTAAGAGGTAGACTAAAGAAGCTGGTCTTGTGATTTATGTCACTCATGAACTGACATCCATTTTCTTTTTACTGTAACAGGAAGGTCAGTGCTGTAAAAACACGACATGCTCTGCACTTGATTATGGTTTTAACTTTAGTTGTGTAAATTGGAAATACTTCCTGTTGGTTCCGATATATGGTATTTTTTAATATAAACCAACCAATTAGATGTTGGTAGGTACAGTCTTAGTTCTTTGGTTAGTTATGTGACATATTTTCCCAATGAAGCAGAATCTGCCTTTTAATGGATCTTTCTTTGAACTGTGATATTATTCACTCTGCTGTCTCTCATTATGTTCAACGTTCAGTGTTTTCTCACACACTGTATGGACCGAATGCACATTAAAATTAAATGGGATTTTTTTTTCCAGATATTTTTTTCTTTCAAAAATGTATCAGGAAATGAAGCAAAAAGAAATCTTTTTTTCAAAAGACTTGTGTGTGGCAAAAAGAAAATGAGGCACTTTACACATCTTACTCTGCACAGGACTCAATTTTGATATGGTAATGTCTGCTAATGATTCCCCCCGGAGAACTTTAGCTATTAGTGCAGTTTGAGTGATTTTCAATTAGCAGGAGCAGATAACATCCTTTGTGGCTATGTGATCATGAAGCAAGCTGTCCCCCGGCTCCTCACTCAAAAACACCAATCTCACGCCCCAGGGATCCCAGATGGATGAGGTACACTGAGAAAGAGGGTGACCTCCTCTCCTTAAGGACTGTCATGTAATCCCTTTGCATTTATGAATCTGACAAGTGAATGTGGTGAGAAAAACTGGAGAGTGAGAGGTGATTTTACACCTTCTGATTTGATATCCTCATCTTTTCTGAGACAAGCCTTGTGTCTGCCTGACTTTTTATAAATTTAACTCATTTTTGAATTCTTTTAAACTCAGTTATTTGAAAGATTATACACATAACACACATTCCAGGGCTTCTTACCCCAAAGTAGCTTTTAGTTCCTGTGTTCCACAGCACCACTAAGTCAGCATTGGTCAGCTCCCCGCGGTCAGACATCCCCAGGACCACGCCGTTTTTGAGCTCTGCCACCCTCAGCTCCATGTAAATATCCTGGTCAGCGTAGCTGATGTTCCAAGCCAGCTGGAGCTCCCCGCTTGGGTCAAGAGGCACACGGAAGGGCATGGGGAGAGGTGGAAGAGGACTGGAGGGGTTTGATATAAGGCTGGAAACCTCAACAACATTGGCAGGCGCCTGATATGAGGCCACTAAGATGACCATAAGAGCGGCCAGAGCAGTGAAGTACATGATGGTGACGTCCTGAAGGCGAAGGTTCTTATTTAAGATCCTCATTGTCCCAGTGATGGTTCTCAATCAGCGTCAATGCAGCGGAACAATTTATTGTTTTTCAATCTTTTTCGGCCAGAGTTGATCTGGAGTTCAGTCCAGACAATTGGGAGGAAAGTTTTTTCTGCACCGCTGTTTAAACAATGTTGTAGTTCTGTAAGCGCTCCAACTATTCTAACTCCAACTCTCACTGACCTCCTCTGCTTTGTCTGCTGTCTGGCCACGATGGACTCAGTATCCCCCCTCGCAATGATCAGGTGAGGCTGCTGTTCTTTTCTTTCAATATTTTATATCCCCTCAGGCTCCGTAAAAAGTTTGACTTTCATATGATTATAACTAACCTTCTGGTCTTCAGGTTCCTCTTGTTTCAAGCCCTTGTGGGTATTTGTCCCCTTCCTCTGAGCGACTGTTCTGTCTCTTTCTGTCTCATCCCCCTCCCTGGTTTTTAAGAGACTCCTCCCTTGTGAGTTGTCTGTTTTTATCCAGCCTAATGGTATTACATTTGTTGAGGAAAATTGAATTGTATCCTTTAAGCCCTGGGGTCAACCATGATTGTGGACATCTGCCAGCTCCTAATTGATCCAAATTCAACCATGGACATTATCAATGACAATCTGCTTAGTCTAACTAAACTTTATTAGTTCGCTCCATCTTTGTCTTTTTTTAAGTTTTGCTCCGCTTTTAGTGAGCACGTATCATACATTTTCTGACAAAGAGTATTCAACAAACTATACTTCTCACCTGGCCAGTTGGGTATTTGATTCAAAATGGATTTAGGGGGCTGCAAGCTCTGGTGGAGGCGTAAACAAGGCATTAATGCATTAGGTTCTCTCCTTAAGCCACAGCCTGAGGCTGGTGAAGACCTAATCAAACTGTCAGTTATTGGTTTCAAAAGCAAGAGAGACACATTCACGCTGGTTTGAAAGGTTAGTGTGGCGCCTGTAGAAAAGCTTGCTGGTGTCTGACTGTTTGTGTTTGGTGAGGAACAGGTGAGTTACAGTGGACAAATGGATTTGAATGGATTTAAAGCAAAGTGAAGCCATGCTTTTTGGCCTTTCACCGCCTTCTGCACACATTTGAGAATCAATACTGTTTGAAAAGACTGAAAACTGGTAGCTTGATATTAAACCAAACCAGGACTTAAAGCAGAAAAGGCACACTTTCAAAGAAAGATGTGTAAAAAATCATAATTAAGAAAAAAGTGTACAACTGAATAAAAAACATGTACATTTAAATTTTTAAAAAGGCATAAAAATGTAAATATCAACTGATACTAATTTTATAAGTTAAACATATGTTCAGCAACACTTAGGTTGCAAACACTACAGAGACTTGACTTCCACCCACTGCAGCCATGAGCAGTTTTGCCCAATTAAAACAGACATGCTGTTGAATGAAATCTGAAAGTGATTTATGTTATGAAACAGTCAAAAGTTTCCTGTCTGAGAGCTTCAGTCTGCATGCAAGTTAGCAAGATGCTAACTTCTGGGTTGACCAACAAAAAAAGCACTGTCACCGTTGGGATGGGTTAACACATCCAAACATGTTTGTTTGTTCAAATTGATTTTTAAAAAGTCACTTAAAATGTGTTTTTATGAACTTGACTGGTACAACTTGCCACATTGCAGTCATGATGAACAGGTGTACTGCAGGACTCTGAGACATCACTGGTGGTTGTGGTTACAGGTGCAACAAAGCATAAATCTGAACACAAGCAAAACAAAACAGGCTTGAAACCTTTAAACAGAGACAGTAGTAGATAATTTAATAATTTTCAAGTTCCTGCAAATTTCAGTAAAAGGTAAGGTGAATGCAAATTCTGCGTGTTACATCAAAGTATTGAATTCTTTTTCAAGAACAGACACATTAACCAGATTTGCATCTGTGAAGGAAACGGAGTGAGCAGAACATAAAGACACAGGCTGGTGTTGTGTTGGTTAATGTACTAAAGACAGTTAATCCCAGAGGCACCGAACAGAGATGTGTGTGTCCTTTCAGTATCTCTGGCCTTCACTTGAGGCTTAATAGTGCTCTCTTTTTCTATGTGTCTTTTTAAACTTCTTTTTACACCAACACACTTCTATCTCCTTTTCAGTCACTCTCCTCTGTCACACTGCACTCTCTTACTGCTGATCACCCCCCCCCCCCACCATCACCACCCCCACCCCCACCATCCCACTCTCTTCCTGCCTTCTAATTTTCCTTTTACA
>JAPZDV010000011.1:10373397-10429478 GCA_029814665.1 Acanthurus lineatus | reverse complement strand
CGCAGCTACTCCCTGACATGCTCACACATCACGCTCACGCACAGATGGGTGCCCAAGCAGACACCGATGTCATCGGCGCACACGTGTGCAGGCGAGAGCACACACACAGACACAGACACAGACACAGACACACACACACACACACACACATGCACACGCACACAAGTCATTGGTCAGCTGCTCTCATCCCAATGAGTGATTGTAAAAAAAAACTGAAGCTCAATTCAACGGGGGGGGGGCATGGAAGGAGAACAGGAAGAGGATGAGGAGTAACAGCAGCAGGAGAACAGCTTTGTCTGTTTGTCTGTGTGTCCTTTCCTTCATGTGCCTCATCACATCTCTGCTTAAATATCATGTATGTCTGTGAATTTTAATGCGCACATGAAATGAACAGTACCAATAATGGTATTTGCTAATATGTTAAAGAGAAGCCAGGCTTTTTGATATGATTAAAGCAAGAATATATGTTTTTTTTTCTTAATGGGCCTCATTTCTGGAACTATGGTCATAATTTCCCCTGTAATCAGCAGATTAATTCTTAAATACTTTAAGAATTAAACCAAGCAAAATCAGCAAACAGAATATTAGACAGACTGTAAACAAATAGCACTTTTGCTTTGTGGCTATTTAACACAAATTAGCACAGAGTGACTGAAGATTTACACAGACTGCACTTGATTTCTGAATTGCCTATTATCATCAATCAGTGCACTGAATGCTCACAATCAGTGTATGTAAAAGCAAAGCAGATCCTGGAGGTAGCTCCCAAAAGAGTGATTTGTGTTTCCAACGAGCAGTTTGGTAAATAATTTATTGATTTACCTCTGTATGAACTTCCAGGTATGTAAGATAAAATAGTCAAGATTTCCTTATAAATTTTCAGGTTGTCTAATCACTTATGATACTTGTTACACTTGATCTCGCATTTGCTCTAGATCTCAGCACTTAAATTGATAAAATGAATTAAACGATCATTTATCAGGTTGAATGTTGGCTGAAGCTACAAAAAAGAAATGCTGAATTTCCTTTAAACCTTGCTCAACTGCTTGTCTGTCTCCGTGGCCTGCGGCGTGCTGCATATATTACACGCTAAATATGAAGGCAGACAGCATGCTGCTCAGAGAAAGTTTACAATATGCATGATGTCTTTAAGTAAAACCTACAATATACAGCTCGTCCAGAGAAGGCCAGAGGCTTTCTCATTACAAACCTTTATGGTCCAAAGCCTTCTTTTTTTTTTAAACAAAACCTTCGTGCTCATTGCTGGATCAGCGCTGCGTGACTGTATAATGCTGAATCTGAAACCAAAAACGTCAACATGGTACTTTGGGAAGTGATGAAGCAAAAAGAACTGAAAAGCAAACAAGATCAGCAAGGTTGTGACTTTTGCTCCTCGATAGTGCACACGAGAAGAGAGATTCTCATTCATAAAATCCTCTCTTTACACTGTGTTGTGTCTCGTTATGCATCTCTGCAACGCTGCCTGACTTCTCTGTGCTTCACTTCCATCCGCTCAGAGATTAGCATACAGTGTGCGAGGTGGGAAAAAGTTGGTTCAAGTACAACAAGGCTAGAACTTTTGAGCGTAAACCACCCACTCAAAAAACCAGAAGAGGCGATGGTAAAATGTCAGTATGTAATAGCCCTGTCGCCATAGTAACTGAAGACCCGTTCGTACTTTTACACACACTGCCTCTTGAGCACTGACCATTAGCACTAACAACCAAGCAATCATCAGCCTTGAGCTTTTAACACATTTTCCTCAACCATCTAAATGTTTCATTCAGTGCATGTACATCCATCCTCTTAAAGGTGCCCTTTGCTGTCGTCTTCATTTATTTTCAACATATTTCAACTTTCTGCATCTTCCATTGCCCTCTGTTCATTTTTTTTCCTGTCTCCACCCACTTGTCCTTCTTCCTTACGCTGCCTTTTTCCATCTCGGCCTTCTCTACCTCTTTCTCGCCTTGCAAGGTTTAATCATACTTACCCACTAATGCTTCTGCATGGACCTTTAGGCTTTTAAAGGGACACACACACACATGCAGCAGACATATGCAAAAAAATAACTGAACAAGCATAGTTTTGGAAACATCGTGCTTTTTTTTTTTTTACTCATACACACATTAAGTCTCCTCTTAGGACGTCTTTTTTTAGGTTAGCAATAAGGAGCTTGAAGCAAACGCAACTCAGGGAAGTGAGCAGAGCATTGTCTATGGAAATCACATATGTACGTCAAAGGTGCGTGAGTGCGTGCGTGTGATAAGTAGACCAAGGAAAATTCAGAGATAAAGGCTGTGCATAACCCAGTCTGATTTTCTTAGATAAATCCTTTTCCAGCACTGTGCAGATTTTTATCAGAAGTGCACAGGTTTTTCTACTCAAACTTTAAGCAGCTTTAAACACCAAGACAAAATGAAACGTGTGATGTTCACTCTGCAGAGGTATGTTTCTGAAAACTGATTTTCTCCTGCACTAACCTGTAACCACCAACCTGCTATATGGAGAGCAGAAAAGAACATTGATGTTAAACCCTGGCTATGATGTGAAACAAGTCACCAAACTATACTAAAAAACCAGCTTTTTTTGCTCTATTACTAATATAAGACCTTTCAAAATCATTACAAATGCCTCCTACAAAACAGATTTCTGATCTGAAGCTGCTTTGGTTGGAGAAAGAAAGGACTAGGGAGGGATAATAAACATGGTGAAGAGAAATCAACCAGTGAAGTAACATTAAGCTGGACAGGTGCAGGAGAGGGTGTGTAATAGACTGTCCAGCAGTGAAGTACTGCAACTGGTCTAATTTTCCCTCTTCTGCACCCGTTAGGGCAAAGTCACAGCAAACTCTACATTGATTGAACTTTAAACCCAACGTCTGGTTTCACTAGATTTATTCTTTATGTCTTAAGAGAAATGGGGAAAAATAGCAAGTCAAGAATGGAGACAGAAACAGAGAGAGAATATCAGATAATGTGGTTTTGGAAAAAAAAATTGGAGAAAGAACTTTGTGCGAATGCAAAGAAATCACACAACTGATGACATTTTGCACGTGTGTGCACGTTTTTTTGTCTGTCATTCCCCACGGTGCATTTTGCCGAATGTCACAGCTGTGTGATGATTTCATCAGCACCTCGGATATGTAGTAACGTCTGACTCTCCTGCTACTCCTCTGAGTGGTGTAACTTCTTGTAAATATCATGTTTGCCCGACAGACTGTGCTCTGAATATGCAAGGTGATGTTGAGCAGGATTCATCAGTCTCCGTGTCAGAGGCGCTTGTCTCAGTTTGTGGGTGGCACTGCTGTTCAAAATGCTGTTTTAAACAGAGGCCTGCCCGTGCTCCCTAAGGCTGCGTACATCAGCCGAACAGTCAGAGAGCCAGAGCGCCGGAGAACAGGCAGGAGACAAAGACAGCAGTGGTAATGGAAGCAGAGGCTAAACAAATAGACAAAGGCCACAGGGATCGAGACAGACAGAGAGAGAGAGAGAGAGACAGAGAGAGAGACAGACAGAGAGAGGGAGAGAGAGAGAGAGAGAGAGAGAACAGGTGGAGATAAAGAGTAAGGCAGTGGAAAGCAAAAGCAAGGGGAAGATGACAAAAAGTGAATGACACAACTGGTAGAGTGCCAAGAATATGAATGGAGGGGGATATAAAAAGATGAAGGAGAGCAGCATAGCAGCATAGGTGCCAAGCTGCCCTCTAAGGAAGCCAAATATGTATATGTATATATTTACACAGGCAGATTCAAGGAAGTTTAGCCTATAATGCAAACAGCCCCTTATTCACAAAAATAAAAACATACACATATAACTTTTATCGTTAAGTCCTGTTACAATAACAATCATACAACACTGATTTTCTCCTGCTCTTTTCCTCCTCTCCTCTCCTCTCCTCTCCTCTCCTCTCCTCTCCTCTCCTCTCCTGCTCACACTCTTTATGCCTTGTCAGATGTGAGCCATCAGAAGCAGCAGCAGGGGTTGTGTAGCAGTGATCACCATGATAACCAGGTTATGATGTTATAATAAGAATTGACCTTCACAACACCACCTCTTGTTTCACTACCTTTACTGTGGCAACTGGCCAGGTGTGTGCGTCTATGTGTGTGTGTGTGTGTGTCTTTGTAAAGTGTGAGTACTTAGCCCTCGGGTACTGTACGGTGCATTTTAATGCACACATTTACATTACGTAGCAGATGGAATCTGCATTATCTATTTTGAGGACATTATGACTTATCAGGTTACGTGCCCTTGACTTACCTGGAGCTCAGGACTCTACATTCACACAGTCTGCAAAAACAACCTGCCACCACTCTAACCCAGCCCTCTGTGCCCTGATGCTGGCAGATTCTTTTGATTTAAAAGGATTGCAGAGAAAAAATATGATTTGAAAAGCTGTAGCTATAAACTGCTGCAATACGTATCAAGGACTGTTGATAATAAGACCAATTTGCAAAAGGTGTTACAGGGTTGCCCTCAATTTTAGTTAAACTTAGAGGAGTGCAGCAAAGCCACAAAAGACTTTTTCTACATACAAATACAGGTTTTATGGACCCACAGTAATAAGACTGAGACCTCAGGCTGATATAGGTCAGCTTATTCTTTCTGTTCATCAAAACGCTGCATTTCATCTCATCTGGATGTGATCACAGTATGTCAATTTGACATGTTTGCCTTTTTTTTTCAATACAGTTGCTTTAATGCCAAGTATATCATTTCAAGCGTTAGCTCCATTGTAATTCAGAGCTGCTTTCATGCCGTCTTTTCTAATTCAGGAAGAGGAAAGGGAATGAAATTTATTTGAGGGCAGCGTATTACCCTGAACAAACCATGTAGCCAGAGGCAAGGTTTGTGTATGTGTGTGTATGTGTATGTATGTCATTAAATATTATTAAGGGGTTTGAGTATTTAATCCATCATAGAGGCAGATGGTACAGTCAGCAAAGCATTGTTTGCTGTGTAACAAGAGATGAGGCTCACCGAGGACACATTTTTACCGCACGCATCACTCAGTTTCAGGGCCAAGAACGGCTCTTCGATCCATCAACTGTGAAGTTCAAAGAGCTGTAATATCTCCAGGCCAACTTCAACTCCTGCTGGTGTCAAGATTATAGGCTGTCACACGCAGACTAGGGGTATTATTTGCACAGCAGAGGGTAAAACATGTCATGGCAAATGGGGAGGAGTAGGAAGTGCAGTGGCACAGTGATAAATGTGATTACAAGCAATTATTTTTGAGATGATTTGAAAGAAAAAGCTCATTTTCATTAACTATTCAGGGAATAAGCCAATTTTGGAAATAAAAAGAGTTCCTCACAGTCAGACAGATACAGTAGATGGATGACATCCTTTGATTCGAAAAGATTTTTGAAAAGATTTTTATCTTTAGTTCTTAATTAGACATTTCAAAGTGAAAGAGGCAGTGAACTTGTAGACTTTTACATTGTTTGCATGAACACTGTTCTTTAAAGTTCAGTTAACTGAGAAGTTTGCTTCATTCATTTGCAGACACACACACATACACACGCACACACACACACACACGAAACACATTGGCTTTAACATATCATTACTTGTTTGTGCTGTCATGATAAAAGCCTTTACTAAGCACAAACTTATAAAAGAACCCTCACAGTGATTTTCTCCAGATGCTAATCACAGCGTTGAAATGGGAAACGTTTATGTTGTATGCACTTCTGTGCTAAACATTAGCGATGACTGTTTCCACCGTGGACAATAATTACTGGTGACAGCTGCATATTGATTATGCATGCTGAAGTAAATTGATAGAAAAAGAGGGAGATGTGGGCAGATTACAGGCTTTGCGAGTGACTTGCGGCTTACAAAAGAGGATCTTAAGTAACATTCAAGAGGAGTTTCAGATATATATTCAAAACATGTCTTACTATGTATAAACAATGACATGGTTAAGTGCCTATTGAACGCTATAAACAACTGTAAAGCTGCAGCTGATTCAAACTGAAAATGTTTTCTCCGCCTGATAAAACCAATAAGTGCCATTGTCAGTAAATTTTTCTCATAATGCCAGTTTTGTAGTTTTCAGTATTGTTCACGAGTCTCAAACCTTTAGTTCAAGTCAATTGTGAAGTTTTTTTTGAGTCAGGTTATTTGTGTGTGACTTGAGTTTAAATTGCAGACTCCGGTCCCCCTCTTTTGTAGTGCTATGACATTCCCAAACCTTCCTAAAAATGGACTGGGACCCCAGAGGAACACATAAATAAACCCCGTCTAAAAATACAGTATGTTGTGCACAAGGACAGTAGCTTCCAGTTTATGCACGACACGTTTAGAGTTACAGCACCTCTTACATCAGCATGCAATTTGAACTGGGAGAACAACTAAGCAAAGTCATTCAGAAAGATGAGAGACATTTAGAGAGCTGTATAATTAAATGAAGAGACCCCCAGGTCACTGTTAAGTTTTCTTCTAGACGTCCTTATGGTGCTATATTCATACTAGCTGAGAGCCATTTTTATGATATATCATTCACAGAGGGGCACTAATTACAGAAACATTGCCAAGGCAATATTAGCACGCATGAGGGGGATAAAAGATATTCTTGGGTCCAAGTCATCACTACATAAGAAAACTAGTTCTTCTCTTTCCAGCATTCACAATTACGGACTCTCCCTTTCGTCTTTATGCAATAGCCTTTAATATTTTCCCAGATTTGTGATTTAAGGTTAAAATTTTTGGGAGAGCTAAGCCGGTCAGTGCCTTTCAGTAAGGGGATAAGAACAGAGTTTTACCTGAGGTGAACTCTGTATTGTCATTATGCTTAGAGGTGGATGCAGGGACACAAAGAAACTGAAGCAAAAGAAATGTTTTGTGCATCTGATGAAATTTTATGCTGGAACAGGGTGAGCCAGGAGCTGGAGAGGGAGTATCATGTGACGCTGCAGTCAGGCACAGTGCAAACAGACAAGATAATTTTGTGACAAGGCTTAAGCAGGAATTTGTAAGCTTATTAAAAAATATGTACTTCAGTCTATTAGCGGTGAGAGGATGGGTTTGTGAAGATTTCTTGTGGACCACATGGATTAAAACTTAATGGAGATTATAAAAAAAGCATCTAGTCCAGTCAGTGCTCATAGCCAAAGCTTATTTTTATGAATTTATCCTCTGCATCATGTAAAATGTAAATGTTGAGTGAATTTATCTTCTTCTTCTTTGGGAACACTTGCACATGCCCATAGACTCAGTGCTGTGCAGCCGCTGAGGACAGTGAGAATGTACAGGTTGTTCATGCGCTTTGGGCCACTAGGAAACTGCCTGATATGGAGGCAGAGAAAAAAAGTTCAAGATGTATTGTCTGAAAAAACCTCACTCCACCTGCTGTTTCTTCTCTGTTTGCAATGCCATCTCCTCATTTTTTACTTCACTTTTCAGGTGTTATGAGTTACAAAACCCTTTTGCTTCAAGTCTGAAAAGAATCAAGATTTTGAAATCAAAATATGTAGCATAACTTTTGAGATGATTGCTGACACAGAAGCTGTGGTTTCAGACCTGAAATCGATAACACCAGCAATTATATTTTCTGGCAAAAAAAAATAACAACAAAAAAACAACAAAAAAGGTGTTTCAAAGGACTCACAAACATGGCTTCAGAGTATGAGGATATGGAGTTGTGTCCTGTTGAATGCGCCTCTTCTGTCATTTCAGATTAACTTGAGTTGCAATTTGTGGCCACACAAAAATTTACACTTTGCAAATTTTGAAAACGAAAAAGCAATTTAAGTGGTTAAACTATTTACGTTAAAGTCATTAAATTTTCTTTTGGTTTATTTTGTTGCTTTTTAGTAGACCCACACCACAGTATGTCACTTAATACTGTATCACTTTGAATATTAAAGTGAAAATCAACACCAGACCATCATAAATCTAAATTTGCTACTATTTAAAAATTAAAAACCATAGAGGAGTAAAAAGTCTCATTTATTACTTCTCTGTGTGGCCAGTAGGGGGAGCTGACCATGCTAAATGGTAACTAGGGGATTGTCTGATTTGCAAGTTTGCAAAACTATTATCTGCATCTTTGTCCGCACCTTAATCAAATACCTAACAGTGGATGAAGATGCAACTAAAACATGGCGTGCTCCACTTAATAAAATCATTAGTATTGGAGGTAGTGGGGGGCCCCAAATCAAATTTGCCTGGGGCCCCACAAGGGCCTGGGTGGGCCCTGCTATTCATGCTCTAAGTTGTACTGGCACACTGACATTTCATGCATGCTCCAGCCTTGAAATTACTTTTTGAGCAAAGCAATTTGATTAGAATTAATTAATTAATTAATTAAAAATCAATTGCAATTGCCATTTTTCATGACTGAAGATTGACCTTTACATCTGCAGAATTAAGCAATTGCCAGTAAAATCCCTCGCCACATTTCACAATGCAGGAATATTGAACACTTATTCTATCTAACATTAATAGGAAAATTTAATCTGGGAATCTTAAAAGGGAAAATTCAACATTTTAGGAAAAGTGCTCATTTGCTTCCATTCACAGTGTTTGACTGATGCCATTCTCAGGTCTGTGCAGCAACTTCAGAGCTACAGTCTGTTGGCTATTGCTTAGCATGGAGACTCAACGCAGGGAGAAACAGCTAGTCTGGCTCCATCAAAAGATAAAGAAAATGCCTGCAAGCACCTCTGTAGCTAAAAATTAAGAATTTATATCAATTTCTTTCATTAGCCTACAAACAAAAATAAAGAAAGTATTTGTGCATGTAGGGTGAATTACATGCTGTAACTGTTGCTTAACAAAAACACAACAGCTGAGCACGGTATTTTTCTGGAGTTTTGTCAACACAGTGGAGATCATCACAGATGTGCTGCGTGAACTCATAAGCTGTTGTTTCTGAAGAAATAGTTAAAGCATACAGTTTCTTTTAATTAATTAACTTTTCATTAGCGCTTTGGTACAGATAAATAAACAAAATATGTCATACCACCATCATTTAATATGATACCAGACTTAAAGCTAACCTAAGCCAACCAGTTCCTAGCTTGATTTAGAACTTTGCTCAAAAGGATTAGAACAGTATCAATAACTGAGCTTAGCAAGAAGGCAAATAACTGAGTTTTCCAAAACATAAACCTGTCCTTTACAACTGTACAGCTGTATCACAGCCATGTAACAGTGGGACATGTTGAGCTCCAAAGAAACATGAATGAAGTGTACAAAGAAGATCACAGTGGGGCTTCATCATCTGTATATGATGCATATACTGCATGTATCACACATCCGTAAGTGGTGGTAGATGATGGAAATGAAGTAACATAATAAGAATATGAATTAATTTTAATTTATTTGTAAAAGATGACACACATTGTAGGTGGAAGTTATGTAAGATGTGAATTACCTTGGCAAATGCTAGTTGAATAAGCACTGATTGCACTTTATTAATGGGTAAACAAAGATTAATTGAGGACAAAAAGCTGCAATCAAGCAGACTTTGTCACCACTCTCGATGACGCCTAGAACAGTGTGTCATTCTTTTTATTAATAGATCGAAGCTCTGTTATCTGCTTGTAAGCTTTGAAACTCTAGAAGGAGAAATTCACTGAGTTTTGAAACGTAAATACATTTGCAGGACTGTTTGGTTTGTGTTATTTCCTTAGTAACCCGTGCATGTGTGTGTGCATGTGCCTCGTCTTGGTAGAAAGCTGCAAATATATGTGTGAAATCCCACTTTGAAAGCTGTTAAGGAGCTCATCTCATTGTTCTAAGGGCACATTGTTGTCTCTTGAGTATAACTCTAACCAGCCACCGAACTGTGCGCTTTTTCCCCATTCAGTGGAAAGCCTGTCAACAGCCATTATTCCCAGCAAGACCTCTGCTGTGATCCCTGCCATGTTTCATCAAAGCGTGGCAGTTTATTCCAAAGCCCACTGTCTGAGCATGTTAGCTAGTACTGAAACTATTGCATGTGAGTGTTTGTGTGTGTTTGTGTGTGCATGTGCCCAGTGCTATTCCTCTTTCACTCCTAACCTCTTGTCATTCCAGTGGAAACACACCAGCAAAAGGAGCTGAGCAGACAAGTTTGCCTTTCTCCGGTACTATTTCATGATGGAGTCTGAGTTGCGTGTTTGTGTGTGCGTGGTTAAATAATTAACAGTGCTCGTCGCCTTGCTGCAACACATCCTTCACACACCGTTCTGATTAAGGGAACCCTAAGAGATATACATTGCCTGCCTTCCCTATGCAATGACTAATGCATGTAAGTATGTGTGTGTGTATGGGTGCACTGGAGGATGGTGAAAACACATTTCGTTTGCGTGTATATGTACACATGAGTAATGACTTTTCTTATGCATTAGGGTACGTGAGCTTGTCAAGATTTTAAGTATAGTTTGTTTGTTTGGTTGGTTGTTTTTGCAACTTTACCACACAAACATCCTGTACATGCTCGATATTACTCTGCCATGAAGCTGCTGTGTGCTGTATCCCTTCATTGTGTGTGTGTGTGTGTATGTGTGTTTGTGTGTGAGCGATTACTGTGTGTGGGCTTATTAGAGAGGGTCAGAGGTTAAGGAGTAGGACTAGTTTTCTAGAGAAACAGTTCAAAACCACCACAGGAAATACTGCTCATAACATGTTTAGAGATGGTATGTATTACCATTGAAAGAGAGCGTTTATTTCTGCATCAACATTATACTACATTTTTTGTATGGATTTTTACTAAGGTCAAGCAGGAAAATGACCACACTGACCACAATAAATACACAAAAGATCTGTATTACCAAAAAAAAATGAAATAATAACATTTTTTTGTATTATTGCTTTAAAAAAACAGAAGAACTCTATTTGTTTGTCAAAAATGTCACCATACTGTGTGTGACTCATCCAAGTAGCAGTCAAAGCACATAATTGAGATTTTGTTAGTTTAGAAAGCAGCAGTAGAGGATTTCTATGCCTTTTGCCATGAAAACAGCAGCTTGCTCCTGCAAACAAGGTTGATGAGTGCAATGAGAGTGAACCGAAACTATAAAGCTGCTAGTCACGAGACCAAAACAATCAGTTAAAAAAAAAAAGAAGCTGAAATTCTCTTTAGAACATAAAAAATTGTGGACTTGGGAGATGATTCCCTGTAGGTTTGTCACTACAAGTGAACCATTTCATGTTAAACATTGTCATCTGATACATCGTTAACATAAAATATTGATAAGTGCTGCGTGCTTGTCTGTTTTGCTTGTTTAATATTAGATAAACTTGCTATAACCTGCCACTTGGGACAGTTGAAACAGCCCATGAAAAAAACCTGTGAAAGCAAACTATGAACACTGACTTTGATTAATTTGCACAATAAAAAAAAATTTTATAGCCCAGGTTGTGGCCCTCCTGCAATAATTACTTGGCCCATCAAAGTATCACAGCCCACACTTTGAGAAACACTGCTCTAAGGATTTGTCATTACAAGTGAGCTTTTGCACATCACACATCATCACTTGATCCTTTGTCCAATATGAAAGTAATAATTAGTGCAGCTTTAAGGTCATCATTATCCGTAGAGAGATTATTTAAATTAATTTACAGCAATAAGTAAAGACTTGATTAGAGGTCTGCAGTGCATTAAACCAATTATTGTTTAGAATTTAAACACAAAATTTCTCTTTGCCTGACATCAGATATTGTCCCAAAAGGTTTCAGGTTTCCTCTTCAATATAACTCAAAGCCTTTAAGACCTAAGTGCTCTGTTCTTGTTGTGCCTCCATATTGATTTGCTTGGTGGCCTGCAGATTGGATTAGAGTCCAGCTGTGTTCCAGCCTGAAGGGAGAGTGTCTGCCTTGTGTTTGCAGACAGCACAGAGAGCTACGTTAGGGACAGTCAGATCCGTTCCAACTTTATAGTGCGTCTCTGGAGAGACATATCAAAATAATAGCTAACATGGTTTGGACAAGTTACCCTCGAAGGAATTCAACATGGGTTAGAGGTGTTGCATGTCAGAGCTGTCAGTCACTTGGTAAATGGTGCACACTCTGTCTCACAGTGAAGTGTGTGTGAGCAGGCTGAGGGATGCTGATGAACAGCATCGCCTGCACCAGGATCTGGAGCTAGAACACGCAGTAGATGTAAAATGCATACTGTGTAAGCAGGAAATGTTATGACTGTTTGTTTTTACTTCAGGATGCTCCTTTTGGGGTGAGTGGTCCCGTCCCTCTTTTTTCACTATTTCTATTTTAAGGTGTGTCCATGTCACAGTTGAGTGAGATCTTGACAAAGCAGGCCCATACTGCTGTGTGCTTGCTGCTCATAATGACTTGCACCATTGAGTCATAGCTTAGCAACAAGCCTGCTGGCCTATTTTTGGTTTCAGGCAATTATCCACAATGCAGTGTGATGGTTTGGTCCTATATGACACTTCCAGATTGTAGATGTAATGAAGGGAAAAAGGTCTGCGCCCACATCTGTCAAGTATCTGCAGGGTCTTCCTCAAATATATAAGGAAGTTACCAAACCTGGGAGATGAGTACAACATTTCTTTTTATTTAAACTCACTGTGTGATGACATCTGTGTGAAGACAGATTTTTTTTTAAAAATCAGTGATGCATGCAAGGCAGGCAGTCAAAAGGGCAGTGTGAGACAAGCAAAGTTATGAAAAGGAGGAGAAAACTTTTTAAAGATTTAATTATTGTGGGAATGCAATTTTTTTTACTTTTTGCTTCAAATATTTATATCATTCTTGTAGTCACCTCAAGCTTTTGGTGGCCTTTGGTGGCCGTGTTTTAATTGATGATTTTTTTTTTGTTTATGTCTGATTTAGAGAAGCAACAGGATTCACAGTTGACTCTCAACTCTTAATCTTGACAATTCTGTGCTGTCTTGTCACTTTAATTCTGGTTTTAATAACTATAATTGATATCTTAGAATGTGCAACATGTTCTGTGTCCTCAAAAGGGGAGATCATACAAAATCAAATAAGATGCATAAGATAGAATTACAACAAATTCCTGCGGCTGTAAATTCAAATGTAACATGGTGGATTTTTCAGGAAATGCTCATCAGTAATGAGCAAACCCTGAGCTTATAGGAGCGGTTTGTGCAGTAAAAGTAACAACCAGTCATCAGTCTCACTTACCTTCTTAGTCCTACCTACATCCTGCTACTCACTATTACTACACCCAAACATAACTGTAACAGAGCACACATGACCACGCTCGACTTTGGCCCACTGAGGTAAGTGCAGCAAAGCTTATCCTCCATCCAGGATTTACAATGACATTCCTCTTTAACTGCTGTTGTTATGTTGTAAATATCATATTAATGAGTAAAGGTTTACTGGTGGACTAACACAGTCCAAACAGTGAGGTAGCAGCCTTGACATTACAATGTTAGTCAATAATGTGTTTGACTTTCAAGTCTGTGAATGTTTAAGCTTCTTGGCTAAAGGCTTGCTCTGGTAATCCAGATGCTAGAGGCAATTAAAGGGAATCATTGATCTAATAAAACTGATAATCAGGTCAGTTCAGTCCCCAGTCATTCATACTGCTCCTAATGTTAATGTGATGTGCTGTTGCATTCATACCCAGTCATTTCTGTCTGTATACGCTTTCCCAGTGTTCAAGCTGTAACAAATATCAGCTGCCTAAATTTTTAATTTTAACAAAATAACTTAGTCTCTCGTAAATTGGAGGATGATTTGCTGGTAGATTCCAGAGCAAGGAAACACTGATTCTGGAATCTGCCTGCAGTTCCACAACAGATAAAATCAAACTCAGCATGTTGTATCATTCAGTCCTATAGTGAGAAATTATATAGTAATAAAAACTAAAACTTGAAAAACATGGCTTCAGTACAAATACACATACATATATACAGTTGTTATACACATATAGCCCACACATACACACCTACTAACAATAGCAACATATTGCGGCCAGCCTCTTAAATGGATTATTGCAAAATTCTCAAGACCAATATCTGCCTTACATGTTGGTGTTACAAAACTTAATGGACATAGATGGGCAATGGACTTGAGAAAAAAAAAATCTTTACTGTGTCCATGCAATGAGCCAGTAATTGTTAAGGTGGTATAGATTGTGGGATTTTACTCAAAGCAAGTAATCTTAGTTTCATCAGAAGATGCATCTGATTAAGGAAACAAAGCACTCACTGTGACATTGTGACTCTCAGTGGAGTTAATATTTAAAACAGATATAGCTGTGATACTAAGCCCGCAGTATTGATTCTGAGGGGATTTTTTATTTTTTGTTGTTTAATTGTTTTGTTGTTTATTGGTATGAAAAAACCTTTCTGGATTTTGACCTCTCATTCCTGTTTTAAACACAGACATTTAGTTTCTGTAAGCATTTTTATTTTGATTTTTTGGTTGTCTTCTCATGTATTACTTAATACTTATTCTCTAAAGCAACTGTGTATCAGCTTAGAGATGGATTACACTTGATATTTTTGTGTTTTACCATTTTACCGAGCATCCTCACCCCAACTTCTTCATCCCGTCCATCATTTTATCTCTCTCATATCCATTCATCAAATCCCTTTCTATGCCTTTTACTAAGCTCTTCCTGACCTCTTTCTAGCTCTCGCTTCGCGTGAATCCCCCGCTCACTCCGTCTTTATTTCTCTCACCTGCCCTCATCACTTCAGCTTTCCTCACCCCCACCATCCATTTATCTCTGTGACTCATATTTATTGCTGTTCTGCTGTTGAATACTGCTTTCCTTCGCTCTGTCACTCCTTTTTCTATGAGTCTCGGCCTGAGGTCCCATCTATATTATGAGAAGCATTTGTGGGATGATTCTATTACAAGTCTTCTAACTGCTGTATAATTCAATAAGCACCACTGAGTTGACACACAGTTATAATCTACTTAATGAAGCCAACTGAACTGATGAATCGGGTGCTTTCTCCCCCATTACTTCTTCTTTCACTCTCTCTACCCACATCTACTCTTTTCTTCTGATTCTCTCTCTGTCCCTGTCCTCTCTCCTCCCATCCTTCCCTCCTCTTGCTCTCTGCAGGGTGTTGATGGAGAGCCTTTCGAATGACAGCCGGGACAGTGGTCATCACTGGTGGAATTCTAGCTACAGTAATATTACTCCTTATCATCGCAGTACTGTGCTACTGTAGGCTGCAGGTAAATGCTGAATTTAACCTCCATTGCACTGACTGTATTTTCTCTGAAAGTTTGCACAACTGCAAGGAGCTGCTGTCCCTGAATGTAAAACTTTGCTAACAGTCATAAGTTTGTGTGAAATATTATATTTTTTAAAAATGAGTGTGTTAGTACTTTGTTCTTAACAGCAGTTGAATCTGAGAAAAAAGTCTTTTCTACAAAATAGAAGTATGGGAAGCAAATCATTCCTTTGATCCTTATCTGACATTAGTCACACTACGCTCTCCAGTTTTACTTTCTGTGATGGAAAAATCACTCTGTGGTAATTTTTAAAAAGTCGTATGCCATCCATCTCTCTGTGGGCTGGTGCACTGATATTCACTGGTCTTGGTCAGTTGCTCTTTGCAATGTAAGACTACAGAAAAAATGGAATTCAGTGAAAGAATTGCTTTGTGTTTTTGTGCTTAACAAACTCTACCAAGGTCAAAACATCACACCAAAAACCCCTGTAGTTAGTGGATTACTAACACTTTTTTTAAAAAATCATGTTTTTTATGTTTATTTATATAAGACTATAGACAGCTACCACAGAGGGCAAAAACTGTAAAAAAAATGACTAGCAAAAATGAACAAAGCATTTTTTTTGCTGTGTTACTGATGTCACCATGACCATGTAGAAAACTGGTATATCACTGTGGTAAATGTGCTTTGCTCTCTCTGTTCTCAAAGTTGTTCTTTAACTTTCTCCTATTCTGCTTTTTAAATCCCCACCCTCTCCCTCATCTCTGTTTCCTTTTACATCCCTCTGTGCCTTTTCATGCTAATATTCTCCCTGCCCCCCCCTCCGATCATTCTTCCTCACTCGGCTCTGCTCTTCATATCTCATCTTCCCTCCTTCCCCACCACCAGTACTATTGCTGCAAGAAGGAAGAGTCTGAGTCGGAGGAGGAGGAGCCGGATTTTGCAGTTACATCCCGCCTCCCACCGGTCCACTCCAATCACAACATTGTGGCGGCGACAGCCGCCGCCTCCTCCATCCCGAATGGCCCCGCCCTTTTCTCCACCCCTCCGCTGGCCAGGAAACTAACGCGTTCGCAGACCTTCTGTCCATCCTGTACTCACTATGAGCTGCCTTTCTACCTCCAGCCTCCTCAACCGCAGCTCCACCATCAACCAGATGGGTTGAGGAACGGAGGTGACCGGATCAGCTACCGCAGCGTCCAGCAGCAGGATCTGGACCTGCCAGTGCCTGTGAACATTTCAAACTATCGAAAACCAAACCTGGCCCGGTCAGTCACCATGAGGGACATGTTCACACGCAGCTGTAGCATCAGCACTGATGTTTAGCTGGGCGACATTGGACCTCAGTGTAAGTTTATGCTTGAAGAAACTGGGATGGCCAAGGCTGAACTGGGCTTGAGATGAACTTTGTTATGTCATCTTGACCAGTGAAGTCCAGTTTACTACCACTGATCTAGTCTGGTCTCCTTCTCCTGCTCACCTCTTGCATTGCAGAGGACTAAGATGGCTCTCAGGAAAGGATTTTCAAAGGTATTATGCTTAAGTCCAGGACCTTACACATGGGCCAATGTGGAGTTTAAAATGTTCAAAAAAAGTTAAATTATCAATACCGTACCCTTCTTTGTTTGTTTGGGTTTGAATAATTCTTTTTTAACTTTAAGAATGGAATTTGTTTCACAATTTGATAAAGTTTGTGTAGCCCTACTTCCTCTGGATTCTTCTACCCACGAGCTGAAAGACAAACAGATTTGCGTCACGTCAGAATGACATAATCGGCAGGGATTTTCTCTGTGCCATAGCTGCTACAAACGAAATATGCTTAGGTGAAGTCCAGAACCCCCCCCCCCCGTTACTGGGTGATCAGTCTGTTTGGCCATCCACAGATTACAGAGATTATAAAATATCACTAGACTAACGGTGAAATGGGGATGTTGTGTTTGAGCTGCCACCCACAGACATTTTGGATAGACTTTACTTAGGCCATAATATTTTAAAACATAAAGGGCTCACAGAAGATGGAAATCCCTGTTTGTTTTCTGCATCCTTTTCACAGACGTCTCCAGTTATACGAGAGGCTGGTTTCTCTGAGAGTTTGCTAACAACACAAAGTGTATATACAGTGTACTACACTAGAGCAGACAGAGACCTCTGTGTTCCTGCAGACTGGGTGGACTCGGTGCCAAAAGGGGGATGGGTTCTTGCATTTGTGTGCATTTGTGCAAGAGTGCTTGCATGCATGTGTGTGTTTGTTTGTGTGTGTGAGTGTGTACAACCTCGATCAGTCGTTATAATTCCAAACATTTAAACACAGTTTGTCACCCTTACTGTAAGTATGCAGAACTTGGCGGAGGGTTGCAATAAACATTTTAAAACATTTATTTTATAAGGCTGAAGGATTGTATTAGTTTCCATGTGCCACTTTACCTTTAAACTCATGTTAATGCTACATACAGTATGACCCAACCAAACTATATGGCAAACCTTTAGTGGGTTTGCAGCTATTTTGTAAATGTTAATTTTACTGAATAAAGCTCTAACATAGACTTGAGTCGTAGGTGGCAGTCAGAGAAGCAAAAAGTTTTTATGGCAACATTTAACTTTTCAATGTGATATTCATTATGATTCTTCACCGAAGTTTCATTTTGTGGACTCTTCACTCCATTTCTTGTGTTGTCTCTGATTTGTTTATATACAGATTTGTGGGCTAAAGATTTATTCACCTTTAAAGGCACATCTATAAATATTTAACAGGCCATAGCATACACTCCAGTCTCTCTCTCTGTCTCCCTTTCTTCTCCTGACTCGATGGACTGAGGAATATTTGCTCTTGCTCTGGGGTGCTCAGAGTTCCTCCTCGGCTGGCCTTGACCAGACTGGCTGGAGGGTTGTGTCTCCGTTTGGAGTTTTATGGACAAAGGACACACATTTAATGAATGAAATTATTTACTGCTTCATTTCAAGAAGAAACGCCGGTGGTTTCGTGAGGGATGTGATGCTAATTGCATTGTCCCCTGTTGGATCTGCACCGCCTCCCCCCTCGACAATGGTGGTAAATACTGTTGTACCCCCCTCATTCTCTCTCTCTCTCTCCTACTCTCTTTCCGTCTCTGTTGATTTTATCAGCGATCATGCTCATCTATTTTCCTAAAGGGTGAAACAGTTAGTGGTTTTGTTTTAATTTTTCCTCTTGTGACATGTGCTTCCCTGCAAAAACATTACAACACACAGATACACACACAGCTCTCAATGCTATGCTTTCATTATTTTTTAACAGAAATGTGACAATTGCACAAGAAAATGTAGTGCCATAAATAATTATTACAGAAAATTATTATTATTATTATTATTATTATTATTAAAGGTGTTTATTCAAATGCAGTGTTGCTTTTACCCTGAAGTATTTGAATTATTTGCTTTATTTTATGATCCAGCTGTTTTTTCAGACTCAGTACAGTACAGCAGAAATGTTTCTGTCCTTGTTTCTAATGTATAACTAACAGACACTTTGTTGCTAATAAAATAGTGTGAAAATCCTTCCGATCTGCTCAGTTGTTGCTGTTAATTTCACCAAAGCCAGAAGTTCACATTCAAATGCCTTTAAATGACATTCCTTGGTTTAATTCAAGTAATTTACATGTTGAAGACAATGTGTTGTATTTTGCACTTTTACAGCGCATGTGACGTGAAAGATCTTGATCTGAGGGTTTATCGATAGACACGTACTGTAATGAGAATGTGTATTCCTTGGGTTGAATCCAAAGGACCATGTTCCAGCTTACTGCCATCCTGGATTGTCTTTTTAGTGAACTTCTACACAAAGTATAAATTTTAGTTAGCAATAATATAGTTGGAGCAACACACCACAAAAAGCCGTAAAGAGCGTCCTGTAATCTGGTAGAAAATAGATTATTAGGTTAGGTTATTATTTGTACAGAACTTCAGAATATAGGCCATTAGGTTTATTGATCAAAGTAGCTTTTATGGATTTCTCTTTGAAGAAAAATGAATATCTGTAAACCTGGATTGAAAACAGAAGCCCAATCCTGCTTTGTTTGGTATATTTTTGGCTATTTGATGTTAAACAAAATAATAAGTCAACATTTGTTCATTATCTCAACTCGCAGAGAAAAATCATTGTCACTGTTGGTAGCAGCCAAAAGTTTGTGCTCTCTAAAAGCTTACAGGTGTAAATATATCTGGAAGCTGTGAACCTACTGTTTTTTTTTCAGTTTGAAAATAGTCAAATATCAGATACTGTAGCTGATAAAAACTATACGTGAGAATAACAGTGAAGCCTGCTAAACCACAGCCACAGCGATAAAGTCTGTTTGCACACAGTTCCAGTCAGCCCCGAGGCGACGAGGTGAGAGTCATGGCAGCAAATATGTTTCAATGGGAAGCGTAAGAAACAAGAATGGGATGCTTAAGTGTGACGATAAACCAACCTGACAGTTTGAGGCAAGGAGATGACAGTCACAATGAAAAGTCATCCACACAGGAAGGCTAAGAGATGAAAATTGGAGGCTTTATTCTTACAATGAACTGAGTGAGTCAGAGAGGCAAACAGACTTATCATACAATAGAAAAAAAACAACGGAAAACTATTTCAGAGAGGAAATAGAGGTAGTTATTAGAAGGATGAGTCAGAGCTAATGAATGAGAAATAGCACATAGCGCGGAATAGAGAGACAGATGGAGGCATAGAGGAGCTGATATCAAACCGAGGTCTCCCTAGTAGAGACATGAATAACCATTTTTGTGATGGCATTAATACAACAGCACCGCTTCAGACATGAAAAACCCTTTGATGTGGATACACTCAAACTCCCACTTATTTCTACACAAATTGCAAGTACTGTAACATGGAATTACTGTTGCACGAGTATTCCACCCACGTGGCAAATTGAGTGGAAATGCATCAATTGATTCTCCTTGTATTCACCATAATTTATGTGTAATAATTGCAGGACCGCTTGTCTGATAACATTTCATCTTAGTTTCAAGTGCAGAGCTAGAAACTGCAGGTTGAGACTAGCTCTGTCAAAAGTACAAAAGGCATCTGTAATGTCCAGTAAAAAACACCTGATGTGGGAGTGGGGTCCATCAATACTGTTTTGATTGAGATGTTGTTGTGACAGCATAGCTGACACTTTGCAGCACAGCAAGAGTCTGCCTCAGAAACAGATCAATCTATCATCTAGAGTCTCTGGATGCTAATCTGTCGAGCTAATAAATATATATGTTTTTCCGTGTTGATTTTTGTGTTTTTGCATTTGCTTGCCCGAGTGTTTGTGTTGTATATGTGTGAATAAGCACTTACACAAGCTATGTGAATTATTTAGAGGCATAATCGCCTCCTGTGTAAGCAGAGCTCATAACTTGGCCTTTGGAGGTGTATCGATGCTTTATGGCATCCTTTGAATCATCACCCTCATCTCCATCTCATCCTGCAGCAGTGTGCTCACTGTATCTGGCCACTACATATCTCCTCCTTTCTCTTTTCCCTCCCCAGCTTTCCCCCTGCGTTACTCTCCAGCTTTACATGTTGTGTGCGCCTGTTTGATGGTCCCTGGCCATAATTCTCCCAACAGTGGAATCTAGATGCAGCACAGAGGACTGGCTGGGATTTCATGAATTATGAACATGATAGACATGAGGCTTTCCAACTAATAATACAAGCCAAAGCTTCCTACTCCTTCTCCTCCTCCCCTCTTATCATCCTGCTGTTACAACATCCCTCCTGTCCCCCATCTCATTCCCATTCCATGTTCTTCTCCTCCTCAGATTTTCATCATACTGACACTGCCACCCCCTCCCACTTATGTTCTTTTTTTCAGATAACGTCTGTCTACATGGCCACATTATGAAAATCTTTCTTTAGAATCTCAAAAGGGAAAGATTAATAGTTTGGATGTAGTATCCTAAAGTTGTAAGACATGTTTCAGAGATTTCTGCTGGCATATCTGTAATTTTGACCTTGATACACAAAGTACTAGAAAATAACTACTTGTCTTACTGCACTAAAAATGTGACTGTTTACCATTTTTTATAAGTATAGACGGACATGGAATTGGCTTGGGCCTGTTACCATTCCAAGGAAGAATAAATGTGTTTAGCATGAAAAACAGTAATAGTTTGACAAAATAAATAAATAATAACTCAAGGTCAACTTACCACTGTTATTTTGTTATTCCAATCACGTCTCACAGCCTCCTCCAACAGTTGCTCATGCAGAGCAAATAAACAGTGTATGTAAGCAGTTTGTTTGGAAACTAATGTGGTATTCTGAACACACAAAGGGCTCTTCCACAGGACTTTTTACATGCTACAGTTGGAAAAGCACAGATATGAACTTAATGATTCCATTTGTCTGCTTCACTTTCGGGATCCTGGTATTGTGAATGCTTGCTTACTGTCACACTGTCCTGACACTTGAATAAACAGGACCATTGTTGCCATGTTGACATCTTATTAGTTTCTTAAACTATGACAAGTCATAATGTCTCATACAGCTACGAGCTGTTAAGAAGCAAATAATACACTTGTGCATCTACACACTTGAATTCCTCTGATTAGGTGCATATAAAACATATTTATGTTCCTCCACATAAATAATGCAATGCTTTACCGATACTTTGCTCTAAAACAGAACATATACAGACCATTATTTACCCCTCATCACCAGTATGGATATTACTAAGATTGCCAAAACCAAACACAGGCAGTCCAAGCTTTGAGAGGTTTTTAGTACATTTAGATTATAGACAAAAGAAAAACCAACACCAGAAACAGAAAAAATGCAGTTGTCATTATAGCATGAACTTCTGCACATTCTCACAAACTGAACATATGACTTTTTGTCCTGAATTAACAAAACTCAGACAATGAGCAATGAAAAACACTCAGAATATGTGATTGATTAACATTCATACAGACACACACACATACACACACACAGAGATGCTTATTGCTGTGTCAGAGACATGGGGAAATAGCCGTCCTCCACAAATCTCTCCCTCTCTGTCTCATATACACATGACTGCGTGCAGGAGCCATTACCGACTAGTGTGTAATCTTCTGATTTCTAAAAGAAGAAAAGGCCATGCCTCCTGTCTGAATTTTTCATTCCCCACTCTCTCTCTGTATAACAACTGATAAATAAGCAATGAATCCTGTGGACATAACGCAGAATGGACTCTATTTTACGTCCTCCACACCCCAACACCAACTTCCCGGATACACATTTTGTCTGACTTTCTCTTTCTCTCTCTCATTCTCCTCTTTTTTCTGTGAAACCTGCCTCTCTTTGCAGTTCATGCTTTTCTGTCTTTCTCACAGTGTTTTAAAGGTTAAATCTTTGCTGTGTTCCTTTTCCTTTGGTAGGTGCCCAGTGAACTGCAGAGTAAGACTCTGGCTTCAATATGTAGTGGAAAAGTGTGTTTGTGTGTGTGTGTGGCTGTTTTTGTGGACTGAATGTGACCTTTTGCTTTGTTAATCCACCATGGATTTATAGATTTAGAGCGCTGGTGGTTTGCACCTTGGCTGGTGAGCAACTCAGAGTAGCCTTAGTTTAATTTACCACATAAAAAACAGTGTATACCACAGCATCAGTCTCTGATTATGCAACATTCTTCTTAGTCAACAAGTGTGTGGGTTGTTTCAGACAGAGAGCGAAAGCTTGTGTGTGTGCTTGTGTGTGTATGTGCATGTGTGTGATGTGTATATGTAATATATGTGCATGTCACAATGAAAAAAACATTCACTGTCTTACTTTAGGGAAAAAAAGTTAAGCATAATGGCTAATATGATTAACAAATGCAGGTGGAAAGAGGGAGAGAGATAGAGTCTGTGTTATGAGAAGTGAAGACATGATGAAAACAAATGAAGACACAAATTAGTAAGTCTAGGCTACAATCGGTACTTTGTCGCCATCTAGCGGTGCAATATGGGTAGTGAATTTGTTGACACTTTCCAGTAACATGTATGGACAGGATGTAAATGTTTATTTTAACGCAATCTTTTGGCATAATAGTCCATCCCAGGATCAATAAAGGTAGCTTAGTCAGTAAGTTAGCCAGTAAGTTCACCGGAAGACCCGTTGTAAAAGAGTTTAACTTTTGTATTTGACATTTACAAGTAAGTTTAAGCCATTGTGATGAGTGTCATGCAGCCAAAATACAGATTTACATATTTACGTCAAAAGAATGTGAATTCGAATTCTCCCCTGTAAAGGTATCAAGTCGAAATGAGAGAAGTTGTGAATCTAAGCGCCATTTTCACACTGTTGTTTCCGTGGTAACCAAACTCGTAAGTCCCGCCTCTCTGTGTCAAGAACCAATCCGGTTTCAGAACGAGTTTATTTACCAGGAGCCGCGAATTACAAACTTCCTACTTCTGTCAGTGTTCAGATGCTGGTCTTAATGCCCGAAATTAAGCGTAACACACCTATTTCCATTGCATTTTTGGCAGTATGAACACAGAACAGTCTGCCGAAACCCAGTGTTGTGCAGACAGATGCACAGTTTCAACGCCGGAGGGGAACGACTTGCGGAAAGGAGCACCGAAAAGGTAACCTGTAAACAGATATGCTAACGCTAGCTGCTTGTGGTATCATCTTTTAATTTTTGTTAACATTTTTGTTTTGGCTTTGCTGAGTAAAATCACATGACCTTGTTCCACTGACCCCCGCGTCCCTATCCTCGAGACCATATGTGTTAAATGAGTTCAATTACAATAAATTTATGTTGTTGGTGCTGCTCAGTTACAGATGCGCAGAGATGACAACATTTTCAAAAAACAAAGAAGCAAACGAGCAAAAATCCAACAAAACAAAACGATAACAACAACAAACAGTTCATGTTACGTCGGCGAATGATTTTCGTCAGTTTTTTCAATATTTTTTCACCTACAGAAAATACCGTAAGATTTTTTTAAAAAAAGCTCGGCTCACAAAAACTATAATGACATCAACTGGCACTTAGTGACAAATATAAAACAAGGCGAATTTTTTTTTTTAACTTACTGACTAAAGCGTTAATAGATTTCATCGTAGAGTTTGTCATCATGTGAGGGACAAAGTAATGTATTTTCATTTTCTGTTTGCTGGCCAGTGGTCACTGACTCGAAGTAAAAGCTTGGTATACTTAAGTTTTTGTAACCCACAAAATCAGTTAACAGTCTTAGGGTTTTGGTTGCTTTAAAACAATCATATTCTTTTCAGATTTTCTTGTTAAGTAAAAAAGCCTTTCTATCTTAAGCTTTAACAGTATTATCCTTCTCTTCTCTCCCCAGAACTCCATTCTCAAAGTTTAAGAAAGTTAACTCCAACTTTAAATCACCTGTAAGTAGACCCAGTCCTACCTAAAGTAAACACAAACACACCTTTTCTATATGTTGTGCCACCTGTGTGCCAGTATCTTGGTTGTCTGTTTTGCACCTCACAGCTTCAAGTATCTGAGAGTGCCAAAGTTAGCCCTGCAGAGGAGGTGGCGGAGCTTGAGAGGAAAAGGGAGCAGCTCGACGCAGAGATAGCACAGCTGGAAGCCGAGTGAGTACAGCTGTGTTTGTCTTCTCGCATTTCTGTCTTTGAGGTCCAACTTGACCAGTTTGGATTGAGGTTAAGCATGATTGCTCTTTTCAGGGGACAGTGAATGTGACTATTGTGACACTGTGACTATTACCCTGAAACACTTTGTTCATAATGCACATAAAAAGCTATTCGTGCCCTTCTTGCCTGCACAAAAGTTATGTCAGTATTAATCTGCTTAGCCTGTTTTTCAGATGTTTATTTTGCTTGTATGGTCCTGTATGTTTGCATTGTATTTAGCATTTACACAGATTTGCTTTTGTGCAAATGATTTTGTTTGTGCTTTTCCCCAGGGGATACGAAGTGGAGGAGCTGGATCATCATATTGATAAGCTGCATGAATACAATGACATTAAAGACATTGGACAGTCACTCCTAGGCCGTATTGGTAAGAAAAAGCTCATACAGACATTTTAAGTCATTAGTTTTTAGTAGCATTCAAAAATACATGGTATTCACAGGGGCTTGCACAATTTAAAAGACTAAGATAGCATTTTTAGGTTTTAATGATTAGAATTTAACATTTTTTTTCAGATACTTCACAATTCCTGACACATTTAACAAAAAGTAAATGCTAAGGCCTCTCCTTTCTACAATAAACAGAAATAAATTTTGAACTGAATAAACAAGCACTTAAAATAAGCACCAGTTTTAAAAAGAGACTCTGTTTAATTACTATGAGGTTACAATACTCAGGATCCCAGAAATGAAACAGCTTTTGTCAGACAACATCACCGCAGGCACAGAGCCAAATTGGCTTGAAGTGAATTTGCAAAAGCTCATAAGTAGCAAAATACTTTGTAATAAAAATTCATGCATAGCCTTTTTTGTTTAAATATTCTAATCAGAGTTATAGCTTTCATTCCTTTAGCTCAGTTCCCTTGATCAAATTAACACAATGCCATTTTGATTCTAATGCACTTCCACTTTCAGATCATAGGAAAGAGTTTAGAAAATCTATTGTATGATTCAAACCATCTACAGTGTACACTTAAATACCTTTTATATCCGTTGATAGTGGCAACCATTCCTAGTATGCATCTTCTCCAGTGTCTATTAGGGGCCCTTTTTTATCCATGAAGGATGAATAGACCAGTTGTAGCTATGTCATCAATTATTTTCTACCAGTTTCTTTGCAAGTTCTTCATTCATACACCCACACACAAATACTGTTGCAAGATGACATTTTACCATAACTGTCAGTTGTCTGTCTAAGTGACTCATGTTTACACCTCTTAGCTCATTTATAATCAGGAAGTGTGACCCCTGAACAGACTAGATGGGGCAAACAGCAATGTATTTTTCTGGTGTGAACTGGATCAAAGTGAACTATGCTGCAAAAAGGTGAAACCATGTATTTAAAACTTCAGTCAGGAAAGTGCGAACAGATACCCTTAAAAAATCAGAGTTAATTCATGGTCAGAAACTCTCTGTACCTTTTGGTATTTAAATAGATAAGCACCATGAAAATATTATAGCTACAAACGTTGATTTTGAAGAAAATTAATAAAAGTGTACTTATAAAACCTTATATTCAGCTATGACTGTCCTCATATGAGCTTAAATTAACATTCATGTTATCTTAGCATGTATCACTGATATATTTAAGTATGCTATTATCTGATTAGGTACTACAGCTATAGCTTGTAGAAAAAAATATAATCTGAAAAGACTGGTGGGCTTGGCTCAGTCTCATTTCTATATTGTGATTGGTTGAGATTTAAGTTAATCCACAGCCAGCCACCTGAGGGCAACAGAGTAGTTTCTCTCTTTCCCTTAGATGGCAGGGCAAAGAGAAAAGGACAGTCTTTCATTTGACTTTGGATAGTATTTACATAACCATGATTATATTTGCATTCAGATTGTTGAGTCCTGCCCTTAAAGCATTCAATCCTGTGAGATTAACACTTGCCAGAAACATATTGTGAATTAATTTCTCTTCTTCAGCTTGGTTATACCTAGGTTCAAACCTCATCTAGCTTAAACAGTGTCCAGTGTAAAGTTTACTCCCAGTGGCCCACTTGAAACATGGATTAGAGTTTTACTGGCTCCTTGAATAATTTCACTGGCCCGGCCTTTCTCCTACAATTAACAATTTATGATAACATGGCAAATATGGATAAAACAATAAAAACATAGTAAAGTTACAGTGAACCCAATGACATTTGCTTGCAACACATTGTTAAGTGACCTTTTGTTTACATTAGTGTTTATGAATCTTAGATGAACTGCTTACAAGCTGAAAACTCTAAATACAGGTGTGAATGCATCCACTGCATCCTTAACACATCTTGGGATCTGATCTTTCAGATCACATTCTGAGGGGTCTGGTTTGCATGTGGTCACATTTCTTTCTCTGCAGTGTGTATGCTAACGTGTCACGAGCCCCACTGAGAGACTACCCACTTAACTGATGTTCTGTACATAAGAAACCTCCTTATGAAACAGCTGTCTGATTTTGATTTGGTTTACTGTATGCACAGAATGCAATTTTACCAGAAACACTGTGTATAATTTGCTGATCGGGAGGGCCAGCTCATGAAATTACCATTCTGATTAATAATGGTTTGGTTGCAGGTGAGTTTATCAAATACACATAGCAATCCCCCCAGCTTCAGAAGTTTGAAGTTTGTCTTTCCACTCTGAGAGAGCCACTGTACACATGTAGTGGGCACAGCAGTGTAGCTTCATTTATTAATTAAATAACCCAAAATGAAGACAGGATTGATAAGGGTCTAATGTTAATTAGTGTTTCTTGCTCTTTCACACATCAAAATCTTTCACACACAGTCCAGGGTTCATACAGATACATTGTTTGAGGCAAATCAGCCATTCCTTGATGAAGTCTGAGCCCTCCTTTTCTCTGGAGAGTTTGTCCTCCAGTTGTTCTGTTAAATTTCTAACTACAACTTTAAGTTTTTAGTTGATTTTACTGCTTAAATGTCCCACAGCATTTGCTGAAGTAACATTACGGCACACACGAAAATGAAGCAGCCTCTCTAATCATTAAAGTAAATTCATACAGGAAACACCCATACATCAATACAGCAAACACACACACACACACACATCACAGAAATCAACAGCAAAGCTTGGCTGCTTGGCATAATTTAAAAGGCAGTACAGCCCACAGGGACTAGCAGAGGTTGAGTAAAATGTCCATTTCAGTGCAGTTTGTAAGGGTGGATGGCAGGTGGATGATTTATGTATGCCCAGTAATTAGCATGGTCAGAGCAGAGCTGCACAGAACTTTTTTACTTTCTGGTAAATGATGTGTTTGAGCTGTTTTACCTACCAAAATAAGAAGTAGATGTTTAAAACAAGAGTCAGAAGCAACACCTCCTTTGGTATTTGGAAACAGAAATGATGTACATGTTTGTTAGTACATTGAGTTGGAACATTAGATGCCATCACAAGTGGAGATGCACTTAATACCAGTGAACAGCATTTGTAAACAGGCAGACTGTGAGCTGCCCACTTTTGATCAGTTCACCCAAGACACAAGTGAATGCAAAGACAAACTCAGAGACATCCAAAAAGTTTTTTTGGCGCTTAATTTTTCTACTTACAACTCAAACAATCTGTCGAGGGCTGATGTATGTCTGGGGACACACCAGTGTGAGGAAATTACTGTAATGAGTGAGAGACTATAATTCTGTGTCTTAAATATACTGTATTTATGTGCTTATGCTGCAACTGCATGAGGTTGAGAGAGTGCGGTGAGGTTCAAACATTTCACACTGTTAGGGAGGTTTTGGTGAAACCCAGCTGAGTCATGTTATGGTCTGTGTGTGTGTCATAACAAACACGACTTTTTACCCACTTTTGACATGCTCATGCTTCTGTGTGTGGTGTTAAATTTAAATACCTGCTTTGTTCTTCTAATCTTTCTGTTATGATGTGCACGAGAAGTACACACAGAGTCACACATTCCTCGAATGCTTCTAATGTCACACCTGTTTAGCAGGTAAACCAGACAATCTTTTTTTAAGTTTATACCATAAGTTTAAAGTTTGCTTCCTCTTTAAATATCCCCTCTCAGTACAGTGGAGAGGCAGGATGATAATGACCTCTTAGTGAATGGAGGTGGCGTTTCCACTCTGACACAATGACTGTCTTTCACATCACTTGCACCACACACACACACACACACACACACACACACACACACAAAGCAGAGTGTGTGTCATGCAGACACATGCATACAGTCAAATGCATTTTATCATCCTCTCTCCTCCATCCTGCTCTCTCCCTCTCACACACTTTCTCTCTCTCTTACACACACAACACAGACAGTTTCACAAAAACCTGCTCTGAGTTGCTGTTGTGCAATGCTATTCTGAGAGGGAGGCGATGGTCTGATGGGTAGGCAGACTGTAGAATGAGAGAAGAGACAAGAGGAGATGCCCTGCAATACCCTCTTAAGACAAATGGGCCCATTGTCTCTCACCATGTCCATCTGTCTGTCTGTCAAAATGAAAATCTTTGTTACAGCTCTCAAGGAATGTTTTTTTTTTTTTGTCTCAAATATTCCCATTTTCACAGCTTTTAAGTTCTTCATGTATCTATGAGTTTCCTAAAGGAAAACAGTCTGTATAAGTACAGTTTAAAAGGAAAGTCCTTTTAGAAAACTTGTACTGTAACCTTACCGAAGTCTGAAGTGTTGCCCTCAGGCACAAAGATGATTCACAAATCCTGATCAACAATGAACTCCGTAGCTCCGGGAAGTGGTTGAAGCAAAAATGTACTCTAGTCTAGTCTACTCTAGTTAAAGTAAAAGTACCACATTAACCTTTCTACTGGAGTAAAAGTGAGTAAGTACTTGCTTTTAAATATAAAGTATAAAAGTTTAAGTGTTAAAGCGCTTGCTGAATGTATTCCCTGATGCAACTGTTTTCAGAATCATATAGTATACCTACAACATATATTTTGTTTAATACAAAAATAGTACAGGCTGTGCCATTTTACTTTAGGATGCTGCAGATGATGCTACTGGTAACACTAGCAAACAATGTCATATCAAATATTTTATATTAGATTTTTTTTTATATTTTCCCCATAATTATATAAAAAGGTGTGGCACCTTTTACGAGGTACCTGCACTGCCACATTCTCATAGTTTTTTATACCTAACAGAATGGCCTACTTTACATTAGTACGGGTAGTAGTCCACTCTGATAGATATTTGTACCTGACAGAATGAGCTACTCCATATTTATACGGGTGGACTAAAAATTTTTGATTTAACTATTAAAGACCATGCATTAACTGACAATAAGGTTATCATTTTCAGTCCTGATAGTACCCTATGAATACAGCACTTTATAATGCTGTGGCAACAAGTGCAACAGCTTTGTCAATCCTGTATTTAGAAAGAAACAGTAAAGCCAACTGTGTCTGTGTCAGCCAAAGCCTGGCACAGCCTGGATCTGCATGATGTAAAAGCCAGTGAGAGATCTTGCTCGTTTGGCTATTTTTTTTTAGTTTTGTTTGATAATATGACATAAATCATGCTCAATGGATTATAAATTTATAAAAAAAAAAAGGCTGAGCTTTTGTTTTGATCTGTAATAAAAATGGTGATGTAGATGGGCTGAAGTGAGAGGTTTGTTTTATTTTTAAATAGCATTGTAAGGATATTGTATACATTTCTATCACCAAATACAAGCCCTATGTCTGAACTGATTCATTTCATTCTAGTGCTGTGATCTTGATCTGTTCAGTGTTTTGAGGATTGTTTGAAAACTAGACTGGAGGGAGTTGACCCTGTAATCTGCTGAAGAGGCCTAACCGCCACTTTGCTTGTCTTGCAGCTGCTCTGAGAGGGACCACCACACGAGATCTCTACGGCCACTTTGGTCTAGAACTCGATGACTGAAAAAAAAAAGATAAAAGGCATGAAATTACAGCAATGAGAATTGTTACTCTGACAAATAGAAGAGAGGACATACAGAGAAAATAAAAGACCAAAGGACTTTTTAATAAGAGGATGGATTTGGACTGAAGATGTGGCTGGAGGTGCTGTGGTGACCTTCATCAGCTCCTTTTTGTTTGTAATTCTGCTCTCACCTTTTTACAGGTAAAGATTTGATAAATAAACATGATAAGCCAAGAATAGTTCAAGTCCAGCAGGCAAGCCTTATTTACAAAAAGTCTCCTACTTAAACTATTAACTAAAGGCTGTGGCAGAGAACAAGTGTTGATATTTATATTCTCTAGTTTATAGAGAAAGTCTATTAAGATTCCAGAATCTTTAAAAGGATTTTTTGGTTTTGACATTTTAGCTAATCTCAGTGTTAGCAGTTACATGACAGCTACATGAATGTCAAGTATTTCTCTTCCAGTGGTTTGTCATTTACAGGACCAGAGTGTCGATTTGAAGTGTGAAATAAAATGTGCTTGCTCCTGGTGTAATAGGCTTTGATGCTCGCAATAACATGCTTAACTCAGACCACCACAGAACTTAAAACTATTAATTTTGTACAATAATATTGTGGAATGAAAGACTTTAACTAGACTATGTCGAGGTATTGTGATTAACTGTGAACTTTTGATATTCATTTCACTCCAACCATTTAAGTGATGGCAATCACCTTATTGAAAGTGTTACTATTTAAATGATATATGGCTGGACCGAGTATGGCCAATAAGCAAAAAATGTGGCCAATTTGTTACAAGAGTGGTCTTTGGTGTTTATAATGGGAAATCCAGAATATAAAGTGCTCCTTTGTAACTTCCTGTAATGGTCCAAGTAGCAGATCACATGACAGTGTTCAGCTATGATTCAGGGGAAAAAAAGTTCTATGCAGTTGCAACATTTTCTACTTGTTTCTTATTGAATGGTTCATTTGAGAGTGTATTTTAACTTGAATATCCTTAAAAAAATGATAAACCCAATATTCCTACAAGTCCTATGTCTCTCTGTGTGATAACTGTACTAACAGACCAAAACAAAGTCTATGCTCAATTTATTTCCCCATTTTTGGAATATCTTGGAGTTAGGTGGAGTCAGAGACTGCCAAGATGGCGATGGCTGGAGCAACCATAGACAGCTTCACAACAGTTCTTCAGAAACACAGTTATAAAGAGGGACAATGTATTCATATTATTGTGTACTGAGACTAAATCCATGATATCCATGGGTCACTCCTTGTCCCTACATAGATGACAGACTGATCTTGAAAGTGTTTATCTTATAGATAGTTCTTTGGTAATGCAAAAATATCAAAGAGATGTTGATGTGTTTAAGGAACTAAACTTTTGAAAATTATTGTGTTCCAGAATAAAATAAGGATGGATGAGGGAATTAAATTTTTTCAGACTGATCCTTCAGGCTCTCAGGAGAGGAAAGAGTTGGAGAGAAAATCTGAGTTTTGTTGAATGATGAATGATTTTGATGAAACAATGAAGCAAATGAAGGTCAGCATAGTAAAACTATAATCAGGTATAGAGTGAAACCTTAAGCAGAACAATGTAAAAGTGCCCTCTCTCCTGAGGTCAGCTTGTTTTTTGAGTTGTTTTCAAAAGGAGTGCTGCATATTCACATCATTCAACAAACGCCAGCTGTCCCCGAGAGTTGAAAAAGTTCAACTTTCGCTGAAATGCTGAATTTGTCACTGCCCCTTTTTTTACTTTGTTGTCCAATCACAGTGAAAGATGAGTGGGACAAATACCACAAAGACCAGCCGTTACATCCTGCAACTGCAAGTGCTGAACAATGAAAACTGAAGAGGACAAAATACTGTTGCAGAGATCTTTTCATGATAAGAATGAACATGTTAAGACAGTGACTCAGAATTCAAGTTAATGTACCTCTCTTGAAGTTTTCTCACAGAGAAGTCCAAAGTTTACCTGCTCTCAGGATTAGCTAATTTAAATTTGTCAGTAAACCACCTGTCTGGCACAGGGCCTTGATCTCTGCTTGTCTCTGCTTGTCTAATGACTAATATTGACTAGCTGCCAAAATCTCAAAAACCCAAATACACCTGCAGATCTGTCCTCTTTACTTTCATGCTCCAGCACATTCCCTTCGTCCAGAGAAAGTGCTCGGTAATAGTTAATGTCACAAACCTATCTGTGACAATCCCATTTGCAAAACATAAATTAACAGTAACCTCTGCTAGTAGCACGGCCACTAAAGTGTCTCAGCTGAAAGAAATGCTACACATGCAAAGCGTTCACCAGCACTACCAGCTGTGCTCCCTGATGAAGTCACAGAAAGCAGTTGGCCACAATCAATTTTGAAATAGCAATGCCTAGTGGGGAAACTCTAACACTCTACTGGCCGCACCAATGGCATTACTTCATCACTCAGCAACTCGGTCATGGACAGCAGCATTTTTAAGGCTTGGCCCACTGTCGTGGTCCAGCCAAAATTTTTGGTAAGATCAGGCCACCACCCTGCCACTTTTTAAAAATATCTTAGCGGAAGGAAAAAGGATATTTGGCAACTATCACACTATTTTAGTTTCCCAACTGTCTCTGTAAGACCATCTGAAGGTTTAACTACCAACAAGGGGTTGAGTATCTACTTAAATAAAAAGATTCACAATGTTGCTCTGTTTGCCTCAAATGTTCAGTATATAATATACAAAAAACATATGCTAGTGGCATAATACACTGGGTGTGTCCTTATCTGTCTGGAAACCACTGATAATGTGCCTTCTGAGACAGATAACGGCAGAAGGACCTTACAGCCCCTGTGTAGTGGCTGTGAATTATGTGTGTGCACCACAAAGCAAAAAAACATTGTGTTTGCACATCTTCTATCTCAATCGCAGGTCAAAGCTCATCCTACTTCTTATCCAGATCTTCGCAATCCTTATCATTAATTTACAGTCGCACATACTGGGGTCACTATGGTATACAGACTGATAAACTACAACTTTAAACCACTGACGGGAAGTAAATATCATTGATCATCTCTTAACAAAACAGTCTTCTGCTGGGAAACTTGGGGTACCACCAATATCGCTGCAGACCAAGCCACTGGACAACCCCCACTGCAAAAGAATTCCTTGATAACACTAAAATATTGTTTTGTTTATTGTCAGTGGTGGAATATTGTTTCTTTGAGGGCTTGCACCTGCTTTGCAGGTGTGTTTAGCTGGGTGATACATGTCAAGTAACATCCACATGATTCCAAGATCTAAAGTTTCCCAGCAAAACACTGCAATGTAAAGAGATGATCAATATTATTCCCTTCACCTGTCAGGATTTTGAAGGTTTTGGTATCAAGATAAAAGCTGCTCAAAGTGTTCATTAGGTTGTTATACCAAATATTGACCTTTATCCATTTAGTCTTTGGAGTTTCTGCTGATGCACTAAACTATGTAAGAAAAGGTTACATGCAAACATTTTTGCAAGAGTTGACAAACTCTGTGCCCTTTTTAATTTGAGCTCTCAAAACCACTGGGGAAGTGACCTCTGATAACCTCCAGCAGCGTACAGCAGGTTGTGATATCTGTATTATGCAATGTGCTCTGTGACAAGACACATTGCTGTAAGGAAGAGTGCAAAATGTCAGCCTCCTCGTGTCATTCAAATGTGGGCTGAAGTTATTCCTTTCTCTCATTGTAGGCCAAAGGTTGCAGAAAAGTAGAAAGACAGAGTGTCCTCTTAAATTGCTGTCCCACCCTGCAGTCCACACATAAAATATATGTGAGTGAGATATACAAATGTTCAAATTTATTGGTTGCCAACTCTCTAAGTGCAGTGACAGCTGCAGGTTTTAACTGATTATATGTGAGGCCTTTTTTTTTGTTCAAAAACAACTTGCTGATGTGGCCTTTGTTTGTAGTGAAAACCTGCAGGATGATGAGTGCGTTTTGGGTTTTTTTTTATTGTAGATCATGGCCTACAGTGGAATAAGACAGTAGAGACCCACTTATTTTTGATACCTTGTTCTTCCACATTTTTCCTTCCTTTTCGGGTCTCCTCTTTAGACAGATGCGATTTTAAGCGCGGAGTGAATGAACAGGCTCTGCGGGCCGAGCCAGGGTTGGTTTTACGCCACATGCTTCACCATCAGGGCCTTCTCACTACCGGGCGGAAACTGGCTAGCATGCTGACTCTTCTTTCGGTCTGCAGGGTCGCGCCGCATTTCCTCTCCACCAGTGCCGCAAACCCCGCCCCTGCCGGATGGGATGGTGAAAACATCGCCACACGCGATTGGCCCTGGCGCCCGTCCGTCAACGCTTATTCCTGACACAGTGATGCGATGCTGACGGCGGTAGGCGGGCGTAGCTAAGAAAATTATAAGGTCATTTGAATTACGCTTGCTAGCGAGCTTAACGGCTACAATGAACCCAGAAACGATATCAATGATCGTGACAATGAATGGATGATGATCGCGGGGTCAAAGTCGACGCTCACAACCACAGCCAGGCGGATCTGACGCCCGACCCACCGGAGCAGAGGAGCAGCAGTAGCTCGTTGTGGTATTAACAGCAGGAGGGGATCCCGGCGCGTGTGTCCGTCTCTCTGTGCGTTTCTGTGAGCCTCTGTCAAGCCAAGCCGAGCGGCGGTGAGAAGCGGAGGGGGCGACCTGGCTAGCCTATAAGCCGATCAGGGCGGAATTGCACACGACGAGTTTCACGTCTTGGATTTTCTGAGCACCTACATGCTGTGACGGTGTGAACGAGGTGCAAGGTATGTAAACCTAAACATAAAAAGAAAGAAAAGAAAGAAAGAAAAAAACAGAAAACAACAACAGCAACGATCAACCCAGCCACAGCCCAAGCTGACTGTGCGCCCCCGCGATGCTCAACTTCACGGATGGGTTCAGTTATTTGTGAGGAGAAAACGGCTCCGGTGGCGTCTCTATTGTCCTTTATCAACCTTAGGAGCGATGGACGCGCTGACATGACTCGAGATGTGGCCCGACACGCTTAGAACAAGGCGGCTATCGGTCAATTAAATGTATTTTATGTGAACGTGGATGGCAGATATAGCATGCCCCTTCATCTTGAGAGAGGCTGCTGTCGCACCGTCCATCCGCTTCCTCGCTATAGCCGATGCGCGCAATACGCTGCGCATCCCGCTCGCCAGGCGCTCCTGTTGTTACCATGATAACTTCAGCAGGTTAGCTTGCTAAATACGCTCCTGCCGGGTTTTACGACCACAGGCCTAGTCTGTAAGCGCACATGGTGTGAGACGTAGTTCAACCGACAGTGGGTTGAGCCTTTATCGTTTCCAAATCCACTACCGCAATATGATGCTACGTGCCTTTCACATTTCCGGGATTGGCAGCAGCAGCGGCGAATGCTGAGCCTTTTTTTCCTGCTCCGAAGTGGCTGTTGGCCTTTTAATGCGTGTCTTCTGCCTTAGCTTGTGACAAATCATGTCGGACAGTCGGAGTAATGTTAACGACTACGACACGCTGTCCTGTAGCACAGTGTATGGTTTAAAGAGCCTCAGACTTGTTGAATTACAGTCATCATAAGGGTGACAGAGCAATAAATATATACTCAGCATCTCGGCCCTTGTGAATAAGCTTAAAAAGATACCTTCTGATATGTTTTGCTGCTGTTCCATAATGCCACGACCCTGCAGCGTTTTTCTTCAAAGGCTAATAAATAGATAATAAGCAGTCATGTAAACCTATCCGTTTATACTTCAGGATCATCTTCCTAGTTATCCGGTGCCATTGAACACCAGTGTCAATACACTCTGTCCTCTCATGCTCCCAACTGTCACCATATCCAGTGAGGGTTTCCCCTAAGATCTCAGCAGCCTTGGACTTAATTCAGCTGCAAAAGACAAAGAAAGATCAAGGATTTTCTCGGTTTTACCAATTTTGCTTGTCAAAAACATGCTCTTTAGTGTTGTTTACTTACAAACTGTTTTGTTTGAAATTTTTATGACCACTTAAAGATTTAATTGAGGATGACAACATTTAGAATATAAATAATTGCATATGGTTAACAACTTCCTTATTTATAACAAGCTGGCAGGGTACCAGAGCTGAGTCAGTGGATAAAAATGGGTACAGGATGTGTAACGTTAAAAAAAAAAAATCAAAATAATGGGGAATATTAATCTAAAGTTGTTTGAGCTCCACCATGAATGTGTAGCTTCAAGATCTTTTTCTGCTTACTTAAATCACACAACATATCTGCTGCTCAATTCATGTTTGGTCTGCATTTTTTTGTGATTAGCTGCCACAGTCAGCGTCAACTGTCTCTGTCTGTTTACACCTGTGTGCATTCTTCCAGGATGATGCGTCTAGCCTGTTGCACGGCCCTGCTGTTTGTGTTGAGGCTGCTGGTGGGCTTGCCCTGGTTCCAGGTTCTCCCGGCCATCCTGATTTTTTATCTTGGAAGCGGAGGATGGCACTTCCTGCAGGTCTTTGTCAAGACAATCGGCAGAGACTTACAGTAAGCATTGGGATGTTACGTATGTGTTTACATGGTTCCGGTGTTAGTGAAACCTAGAAAAGTCACTGAAATTAAATGACGTTTGTGCTTTTGATTAGTTTTCTGTTTTTACATTTGTTCTTCCTTCAAGTCAGGTCTTGTGTTTCTTTTTGTTGTCAAAAGGAGCTGCCATCAAAAATTAATGCAGCCTAAAAGTACTTTGATAATGACTTCTGAGATTTTGTTCCTACTCTCCACAACATCGTACTTACAGTGAAAAAATGACTGTGATGTTCAAGTGCTTAGTGTCAGCTATAATTTGAGTGTGTTAACATCTAAGTCAGGTAAAAACTAGTTGAAACCATAGCCCTATCACAATGTCAGAGAACTTTTAATGAATGTTTATATACTAAAAGGTTTATGGTTCCCGCAGTATACTGTTTGTATTGCTGCTAAAAGTCCTCCAGTCAAATCCAATGCGCTTAATGCAGAGCCAAAACAATAAAAAATGTGTCACCGTCAAAACACCCGCATTTATCCAAACAGTCAAAGTTGCAAATTCAGCCAAAACAAGACTTTATGCCAAAAGTTTGAACACATGGTAGTTTCTAGTAAGTTTCTGTCATAGGAACTTTTTCATTTATCTTTAAAAAGGTCAGGACCACCAAGCATTTTTCAGGTCTTTGCAGGGCCACTGGCACCGAGCCGTAAATGTATTTTTCACTTCAACTGACTGATATCAAAGTAATTTATTTCTCCTGAAGCGATACCGAGTTGCGTCATGAAATCATTGTTATGAAACAATGATAATGACTCATGGTGATACACAAAATGTTCATGTTAATTATTAAGAGCATTCTGCAGCTCAGGTTTCACACTAAGTACCGTCAAAATAACTAACTTTAAAATTTTAGTCTTATCACCTGAAAAAAGGACAGCAGTCAGTCAAATGCAACAATGCATTAGTTCATTAGTTTTAAGGAACATGTTGCAAAAGACTGCTATCTTTGAAAGCAGCTTTAAAAAAATATATAACCTGCCTGACCTGATGCTTTTCTTTTAAAAGCCTTTTTTTTTTACAGCCAGAGTTAGCAGCTAACTGCATATTCCTGTCGTGCTTGTTTTTGAAACTTAACAACACAAGAGGTTGTCTGAAATGTTAAACACAAAGAAACAATAGAGCGGGTAGGGGAGGTGCAGATCTCTTAGCTGTTTTACCTGAAGCAAATATTTACAGTTGGGGGTTGCCATGAAAATAGGTGTGTGGTTATCTTCCTTTTTTCCTCAACAGCACCAGCAGTGATAAAGCAAAACATTTTAAGATAGCCTGTAATGACTTTGTGTGACCTATTTTACAAAAAAGTTGGCCTTGACTCCCTTAAATTAGGGTGATAAAGATCACAGTTTCCATCGTTTTATTTTAAAGACATTTACACTTAATTATGGTATAATTAGAGCACAGCTAAGCTAACCTTTGCTAAGTGTTTTACTCCTTCAGACCAGTTATTACCTGTGCCTCAGTTCTGATAGTGTTGTCATTGGTATTTGCTTGAATATGTGTGAAACCTCAAGGTTAAAAATTCACTATACCTGACCCTGTCCAAGCAAGCTTTTTCCTCAGTGACTCATAAATTCCTCTTGTGAAATGTAGGGTGACAAAGCTTAGCTACTGACACTTAAAGAAGCAGCACAATGGTTCACATCTTAATGCCTTTTGAACTAAACCATCCACCATTATACACATTTAAGTCCCTGCAAATGCCACAGATTGTCATTAGGTGGTTAAGTAGGCGTAAAGTATCTGCATTGGATGGATTTGTTGTAAAAAATTGAATTTTTTTTCTTAGTGTCTTAACTCACAAAAAAGACAGAAGGAACCAACTTTTTTAGTAATAGAACATCATATCAGATTTGCAGTGGAACTTTCTAAAAGCCAAGTCAGCTGAAAGTTAAATCTGGAGTTAAAGATTGTGAATTGACTGTAGCTCTGAATGGCCTTTATCTGTATCTTCACACCATAAATGTGAATTATCAAGTGAGATCCTTTCATTTAGGGAGACTTTGCCCCTCAGACTCTTCCGGTGTCCTCTTTCATAATGTTTTATGTCTGTTTTAAGTCATTACATTCTGCACAGAGATGACACACAGTAACCCTAGTTGGTCAACTGAAGTTGAGCTTTAAAGGATTTTGCTTTGAACATCTATTTGCTTTGAATGATTAGCACTTTAGCTACACATAATGCTCACTTTATAGTACTGTCTATAGAAAATCCTTAGTAATTAGGCTGGTTTTCCCATCATTCCTTCACCCACTGTGCACTACACTGTAAAAAATCAACATCTGAGACTTGCTGAGCTAAGTGCTGTAATGGTCACAAAGCAAAAATTCAGGTAGCTTTATATTTGTAAAAGTCTTTTTTTCAGTGTTAAACTGTTGCAAATATTGACTGTTTTCAAAACTTCGCTGTTTGTGTTTCAAACCTGGCAAACAAGAATAACTGGAAAATCTAAATAAGAAAATCTGTTTTTCCAAAAAATGGCTAACAGTTAGGAAATTACGTGCCTACTGTAGTCAGTGAGCTTGAGCAAACAAATCTAATGCAGTGTCTTTAAGGTGAGTCAGACCGACTCTTACATTTAAAGAAATGTTCTTTTAACATCATTTCAGGACGAGGTGATTGGCCGTTTCCCTTTTAACAATATCTCTGTTGCTCCTTCAGCGCGGCAAGGGTGTTGTTGCGTGTGAAGATGAATGTCAGACGTCACCTCAGAGAGAAGAACACAGTTCCTAAGATCTTCGCTGAAACAGTGCGTCGCTATGGAGACAAAACAGCTCTGATCTTCGAGGGGACCGGAGAGAAGTGGACCTTCCACCAGCTGGACGAGTACTCCAACAGAGTGGCTAACATGCTGCTCGAACGGGGCTTCAAGGTGGGTCTACAAACCCAAATATTCCATGAGGATTTAGGGAAAAAAAGGCCAAGAGCAGAATAATTCTCCCAGATGTTGTTGTCATCCTGAAGGTGGCGTGCTATGAGCCCTTTGACTCCTGCTAAGCAGAAGTAAACTTCAGATAATCAGTTGATGGCAATCATTAAGAAAAGACTTTCTGTTTGTTTGTTTGTTTGATCAGGACGGTGATGTGGTGGCCCTCTTCATGGAGAACAGGTCTCAGTATGTGGGCCTCTGGCTGGGCATGGCCAAGATCGGAGTCGAAGCTGCTCTGATCAACTTCAATCTGAGACTAGATGCCTTGGTCCACTGTGTCACCATCTCCAATGCCAAAGCTGTGGTGTTTGGCTCGGAGCTGACTGATGGTAAGAGCGCTGAGGGAGGGTGAGGGAGGGGGGTGAGTAGATGTTTGAAGAACATCTTAAGGTTATGTGGCACATTTTGGTTGTAATAGTAGAGACACAGTCGAGTGTACAGCAGTCTGTGCAGAACTGACAAACGCTGATGAGTGTTGTTGTGCTTCATGCTGTAATGGGAGCAGTAGATGGTGCGAGGAGAAAAGCAACAGAGGTCATAAAAGTTAGATGGGTGTCTCCACAATGGGACTCAGTGGAGCCTTAAACTGCTGATGGACGGAAAGAAGAAAAAAGAAGACGAATAGGGAAGTGGGGAAATGATCAATCTGCTATGTAGCAGGTCTAATGATCAGAGAAGAGAACTGAATGCTGACTGTAACATAAGAGACGTGAAGTGGTTCCCAAAAAACCCCAAAACATAAGAACAACACTACAGCTGATATACAACAAGAGGGTGGATATCTGACCCATGTCCAACAATACCAGTCAGGTCAGATGGGATTTAAAAAAATATCAGTCAGCTTTCAGTGAAAATGGAACAATGATAGTAACAACAGCTGCGTGTGTGTGACACAGACTTGGTTAGCTTAAAGCCCTGTTGGACTCGGTTTGGTTTCTGACATAAAAAACAGAATGACTGTCAGTTTAAATGTCATTTTTTCATGGATAATAATTACAGCATATATAATAAGTAAATATTTTAATAATAAAAGTTTAAGACCACAATTAAAAGAAGAGAAGTAAATATTAGCTTGTAGATAAACAAATAACCTGCCAAGCAACTGGTGAATGTTATCTGAGGGTTTACTTTGAGTGTGTGTATGTGTGTGATAGGACTAATTACCTGCCATAACGCTTTATCTACTTACCTGCGGTGTATTATTAATAATGCTTCTATTCCTCCGACTTTGAAACCACTTATAGTATAAAATGGCTGCAGCTTAGTGAAATGGTCAAACATAAATTAAGGATCTATTTCAATCTCCTCATGACTCTCCTCTGGGTCCCTGCCCGATCTAAAAAGCTCTGATCTCAACAGCTCTGAAGAGTGAATGAGTTCTGAGCTGTCCATTCTGGGATTGATGGAATAGTATTTGTATAGAATCCTTGACTTATTATGTGTTTTATGCCTTTAAGTGATTGGAAACGCAGCCTCTTTCCCACTGAGCAGGCCAAAGTGGAGCCACTAACCATCAGTACTGAGCCAGAATGACATAAGCCTTAAATTTAGATGTACTGTCTTATTTCAGGGGAAAATGTGAGATGTTTCAATTTGTTGTTTTCCATCTTCAGCCCAGCACTCTTTACAGTCAAACATTAAAACCTTGTTGCCATTTTGTTACACTGCACTTAATCCTCTTTTGTCTCCCACCTAACACCTGATGCTCTAATGTATTTTAATCTACTTTTTCACTAAGCCCAGTACCTTCTTTCTTACTTTTATGTTATATCTGATGATAATATTGCAAAATATTCCTGTTTTGTTGTGTTTGAATATCTCTCATTTACTGTAATGTGTTTCTTGTACTCTTGTAGCGGTGTGTGAGGTCCACAACTCTATGGGGAAGGCAGTGCAGATGTTTTGCTGTGGAGACTGGGACCCCAAACGAGTCCCACAGGGGACCGAGTGCCTAGAGCCCCTGCTGGATGCTGCCCCCTCTCATCTGCCAAGTCGGCCACAGCGCTGCTTCACAGGTGAGAAAGCCGCGCTCGATGCTACAGTGCAAGTAGCCAGCACTGGCTTCAAAAGTTGCCAAGAATTGGCAGATCAAGTCCCACACACATTTGTATATAATTCATTTGAGAAAACCTAGGAACGACTGCAGCCATATGTTAAAAATAGACTAAGAAATCTTAAGCTGAATAATCAAAAACTCAGTACAGGCACATTGTTTATTGTGGTAAAATATATAGGAGAATCCATAAGGGGGAAGATCATTTTTTGAAATTATATATTTACAATAATAACTCATTTTTTAACAAGCTGAACACTCTTATCTAAAGATGCAGAGAGAAATAGTGAGAAGGAATAAGAAAAGCGGAGAAGAAATCCTGACTGGTTGATTTACGTTCATTGGTTAACCAATATCCGCTCATGCTATGTCACTGTCATGTATACATGTGGCCAGATGCATGACTTACACATGTGGCTGTGTATCTGGAGACATCAGTACGAGTTTGCTTATGTACCACTGCTATGCAAGTAAATCAACTTAAAATAGTGAATTATGTGGATTATTGCTTTAGTAAATTACGGCTTGATAAATGGATTAATTTTGTCGCAGTTCCTCACTTTCTGGTTTTCATACACATCAGAGTCAGCTAGAGCGCGTGTCCCTGACCAAAATCAGTTCCCCCATGAAACTAATTAGAAGCATGTGGTAACCAGCCAAATTCAGCGTTTTATGACCAGCAGAGGGCAGCACAAGTCTACCAGTGTCCATATCCAAAGAGCTTTCTCAAAATAGAGATAATTTACAGTGTAATGCACTTGCATATATTTCTTGCCTCTTCCCTCGTTGCCTACATAAGCTGCTGAATTTGTTTCAAGTCGCTTTTTAGACATAAAGTTGCAAAGAGGTTCTGAAAGGTTAGAGCTCGGCGGCTTACAAGCGATATCCTGCCTGACAGCTTTCAAGTCGGCAACACTGGCCTTCTGTCATCACAGCGCTCATAAACAATGCAGAGAAGAGTTTTCCAGCAATGTCAACAATAACAAGAAGTTCATAAAACAAACTAATAAACAAAAAAAAAGCAGGTGCTCTTTTTGGCAATTTTTAGTGGGGTTTTTTTTCTTGGTGTAATAATAAATCTGCAAGCAATATTTCTGCTCTTACTGTATGAAAAACAACGCAATAGTCTCAAAAAGTAATTTGTTTGCATTTACTGAAAGTCTGGCAGCACAGACCAGTTTACAAGAGATTAGTTGTATTTTAGAGCCAAGAAGTGACTGACAGTCAAGGAAATCGCATCTCCCAGTTGTGTTTAAAAATGAAACACAAGCTCAACTAAAATATGAAAAAAAAGTCTCTGCATTGAGGTTTCTTTTTGTTTTTCCATTTTTTAATGCTATTTAATGAACTACGACTGCAAGTAATTACAGAGACACAGAGACTTCAATAAACTGTATTTTAATAAAGTAAATACTAGGTTTTTGGAATAATCATATGGTGCTTATAAGTTAAACCAGAAACCCAAATTCTGCACTGTTTGTACTGTAACAGTTTTTGACATTTCCTGATGAGTCATCACTAGTGATTAGTGATGTTTTTTGTTTTTCAAAGCAGCCTGTGTACAGTTCATGGGTGAAAGGGTGAGGGAATTACATCAACCATATGAATAATCAAGTCATGTAAATTTTATTAACATGGGCCGAATTTACCTCTAAGTGTTTTACAGTCTTTACAGCATAAACACCTTTTGTCATCAAAGCCTCAGTTCTGATGAAGAAAACTAGTTCCAGAAATGTTAGTTTGTTTTCTCTGTTTTTGGTATTCCTTCATTATTTTGCATTTCATATTTTCTTCCATCATTTTGTTTAGAGCCATGAATCGACCTTCTCCCTCCCTTTTGCCTGTTTGCTTGATCTCTACATGTCACTGCTGACGGCCACACAGGCTATCTTAGCAATAAAAAGTGTGACCTTTGGTCATTTTTCACTCTGGACAAAATGTGTCTCTGGTTATCAGGACAGACGACAACCAAAAGGCATCAGAATCAGATAAGTCAGGATGCATTCAGGGGCCATTAGAGATGTGTTTGTGCTCACACAGTATGTTTTGCAGAGTGAATGACAGTGAGAACCATCGTGCCAAAGTGCAGCTGATGCTTAGTCAACTTTATAAGCTTAGCACTTACACAGCTGATTTGCTTATGTCGACCACGGACGCACATTGTCTCCGCAGTCCATTCCTCTGGCTGTGTTTCAGAGCTTTAACGTGTATTTCCTTTGTTTAGCAGTTTTGGAGTTTATTACAGATAAAATCGCTTGTGAACAGGAAAGCCAAATCCAAACACAAGTGGTCGACTGTAATGCCAAGGGCCTTTCAATTGGATCTAGAACCAATTTGTGTACATCTGAATGCCACTGTGCTTCCACATCCAACTGTACACATGTGAAAATAAAGTATGGCCTAATTTTCACCATCTTTGAAGTGTAACCACAAGCTCAAATTCAGTCAGCTCCCTTCATTCCAGCACATTTAAAAATGCAGCAGAGGCCCAAACAGGACATCCAGTGGATGTGTAGTGTGTGACGCACAATGTAAGGAGACACCCATCAGAATGAGAGACTGACCTCAGTGCAGCAGGAACAGCCAGTAAAGAGCCAATCAGCTGTCAGTCTCTCCATGTCCATGCTGGAAAAGCAGAGAGTCCACTGGAGCTTTAACAGTCACTTGAAGCACATTTTTGGCCCCTTGGAAAAGTTTCTGCATGTTATCTGTATTGTAGCTAACAAGAGGATAGGAAGCTCTTGAATCAGTGTGTATGAGCGGGGGGAGGGGGGGGGTGTCAGTATGTAGCTAGAGCCTTGTTGTTTATTGAGGGGATTATCATCAAGGGAAAGAATGCACTTCGGTGGGGTCTCTTCAGCTGTCAAAAGCACAAATTTGAACCATCGAGCCAAGAATTGAAGCATATTAAGTGAGTCTCATCACTATTTATTATAAATGAGGGCAGAGGCTGGGTGAGGTGGGCTGCCCCCCTTTGATTAAAGGGCATTAACATTCCTTTCTTTAAATAGATATTTCAGTAAGTCCCAAAACAATTGACATGTGTGTCATGTCAGCATCAGCCTTCAAGGTCCAGGTGATTGAAAACACTAGATGGGGTGTTGAGCCATTTGAACCCATTAAATGTTGATTTTTATAAATTTGGTTTTATTCTAGTTTACAGCTAAAAAAAAAGATCTTTAAGTGTGTGGAACCTCTGTCTAAAGGGATGCTGTTTTGTTTTTGCTCCATCATGCAGAGCTGTGACTTAGACAAATTGAACTTGCACTCAAAACTGTCAGTCAGTTGATAATAAATGGTGAAAGCCAAGCATTTACACTCCTGCATGGCTGATCAGAAGCAAACATTCAGCCTGAGAAGGACTAATCTGAGACATCAAGCCAACAAACAGCCATAACACATTTAGTTGTTGACGTGTAAGTAATCTCTCTGTCGCTCTGCTCTCTCCGTCAGATCGCCTGTTCTACATCTACACATCAGGAACCACTGGGATGCCTAAAGCTGCTATTGTTGTGCACAGCAGGTAGGAAGGAACTGTGCAGTTCACTAACACACACACACACAAACACACGCACACACACAGGAACTGCAGCTGCTCACTTTGTTGATCCGTAGAGCTTTCATGTGTAGCGTAAATACTGTTAGAAGAGAACATAGAAAGAAATACATAAAACTGGCTGGTTTTGTTTTGACTTCCTGTACTTTCTACTTTTGCCTCTCGTCTTGCTTTTCAGGTATTACCGTATGGCATCCTTGGTATATTATGGCTTTAGGATGACACCAGAAGATGTGTTGTATGATTGCCTTCCTCTGTACCACTCTGCAGGTAAAACTTTTCATTTGTGTTAAATAAAGTTAAGATTTAAACTTATATATTAAATTTAGTCAACAAGTCCATATGCTCTAAATTCCTTCATTCAGTTCTGTTTCTTATAACGTTTATTTTGATGAACTGTCTAGTTCAGAGCAGCATCCAACCTAAAAGCGATTGTTTACTTGTATTTCATATTGGTCTTTTCTGGCAGAAGCATGTTAAGCATTTGCACAGAATATTACATAGAAACAAGTTTGCATGTTGTAGCTTTAAGTTATGTCTTTGTGTATTTCCTGACACCAGATGGTCTGTTACACAGAGCATTCTGGGAAGTAGTCTAAAGAAACTTTTTTAAAAAGAGCAGACGCTCTCAAAAAATACATGACAAGTGTTGAACAGACCCTCTGTCTGACAACATCCATCAAGGGCTAACTTCAACCAGTCAAATCAACAAACTATTCAACAATGTCTCTTAAAGTGAAATGATTTGTCCAACACAATGGAATGAATTCATGGTGAATGAAGGGGATGATTTAATACCAAGATGACTTTATCCATGTTAGACTGGTGCTCTATGACCCTGACAGCTCCTGCGTCTTTGTCTGCAGGTAACATCGTGGGAATGGGCCAGTGTATACTGCACGGCATGACTGTGGTCATCAGAAAGAAGTTCTCTGCCTCACGTTTCTGGGATGACTGTATGAAATACAACTGCACTGTAAGCATAACGTTGATTACAAAGCACTGCCGCAGATGTCATTTGCAGAGTTTACACCACAGTCAATTAATTATTCAGTCAGTAATTAATGTTTTTCCCCAGTTAATCAATCTTAATCACTTTTTTTTTTGTCCAACTTAACAATTTGATCTACTTACCATCCTGCTCTTTTTTTCCTCCAGATTGTACAGTACATTGGTGAAATCTGCAGATACCTGCTAAACCAGCCAGTCCGGGACACCGAGAAACAACATCGGGTGCGCATGGCGCTGGGCAACGGTCTGCGCCAATCCATATGGGAGGAATTCATGAACCGCTTCAATATCCCACAGATTGCAGAGTTCTATGGAGCCACAGAGTGCAACTGCAGCCTGGGCAACTTCGATAACAAGGTAGGAATATGTTTGCCCAGATTTTCTTTGCTATCTCAAGTGTTCAAATTGGAGTTATTGTGGTGAAATACCCTTTTCTGAAATGTTTAAGACTGCTAGGACCCATTTGAATCCTTTTGCCTGAGAAACAGCATGTTTAAATGTATTTAATGTGCTACTCAGAAGTCCTCTTCATGCTGAACACTATGTTTTTCTGAAAATGTGTTTTCTTCTTAAAATACAATAGACAGAATTGCAGCTTTTACCTGGTTGGAACCGGTCTACCTTTCTTTCTGCTTTGTGGTTGTTGATATTTCTTTTTCTCTTCTTTAGATTGGAGCCTGTGGCTTTAACAGTCGGATTGTACCCTTCATCTACCCCATCAGACTGGTGCGGGTTGATGAGGAGACCATGGAGCTCATTAGGGGACCAGATGGCGTCTGTATTCCTTGTAAACCTGGTAAGTTTGCTTCATACACAGTAAGCATTGGTTTTGCACCTGATAAGCCGAAATGTACATACATAGCGGCAGCGTTAAGCTGAAAAAAATGTCAGAATTTACACAGCTACTTTTATGTTCTCATCCACATCACATGTTTGATTATCAAAAGCTGGACATGAACTGGAACTGCTAGTGATGATTCTCCTCATTCCTAGTTGTGCACATTTGTCTTTTAACTTGCTGCTAATATAAATTAGTATGTACAGAAATGTTCAATTATATAAATGAAGAATGTCAAATGATGGGACATAACCCAATATGTTTAAGAAAATACGAGGTGAAACAAAAAATTCCAAGAATGTTCCTGTTGTGCAAGTGAGCGCTGCACAGTGATGTAGCAGATGCAACCAGAAACTCTTTGAGTAAGAATTCCAACCAAAGTACATTTTAGGGGACAGAAGAAGTTGAAGATAGCTGAATCTGGCAAGTAGGAATGTTTGGATCAAACAATTGTGTTACTGCAAGTGAGAAACTTGCATTTTTCCAATGTGGTCTGAGCATTAGGAGCTGTCATGTTGGAAAGCTCAGGTGCCACATCACCATAGTTCAGGTCATTGTCATTTAAAGTTCTCTCTCAGACGCCTCAGAAACTTGCAGTGGTACTTGACATTAACAGTCAGAGGCTGGAGGAAGAATTCACAGAGCACAACCCCAAAGAAAACACTAGCTTGTTCTTGGTTGCACTCCTGACCTTTAAACAATTCACTTTGTGAGTAAAAATGGTGATTTGAGTTCATATGAATTAAACTGTTCTTTCACTCTTTGTCTCCGTCCCCCCCTCTAGGCGAGCCTGGCCAGCTAGTCGGCAGAATTATTCAGAATGACCCTCTTCGGAGGTTTGATGGTTATGTCAACCAATCAGCAACTAGCAAGAAAATTGCTCAAAGTGTCTTCAAGAAGGGAGACAGTGCCTATCTTTCTGGTTAGAGCCACACACACACACACAAACACACGAATATATAGACATATTGACTGTATTCATTGCTGTGCGATGATATGAACACGGTCTCTCTGCCCTCCACTCTCCAGGTGATGTGTTGATCATGGATGAGTACGGCCATATGTACTTCAAGGACCGCACAGGAGACACTTTCCGCTGGAAAGGAGAGAACGTTTCAACCACTGAGGTGGAGGGAACTCTAAGCAGGCTGCTAGACATGAAAGATGTCGTAGTTTATGGAGTAGAAGTACCAGGTAAGAGCTTTCAGTACATACATGCTTGAGCACTGGAGATTAAAGGGTCACCGTACTGTGTTAAATGCTAATGTTGTTCACTGCAGCATCTTGATTTAATCTTCACTTCTTTTGGCTGTAAATAAATTATAACATTTTGAAATGTCATCACAGATGAGCTGACCTGTTGTTAAAGCTTTGATTAGATTACATGACGATATTAATCCCCAGAGAGGGAAAATAATCTGCCATGCACAATGGAAAATAACAAGATTCACAAGTCAGACAGAGCAAAGCAGACATCATAAAAAGTAATTTTCTGCCACAGTGTCAACACTGAGTGTAATAACACTCAACACAGACTAAGAGTAAATACATTAACAGTGAATGTGAATAAGTGTTGACCACAAGTGAGACATTGAGTTGAGACTTAAAAAAGGTTCTTGCACAACATTCATGGCCTCACAAGCGTCTGCCTGACATTCAGAAGATGACAATAAAATTCCACAGAATTAATCCTTTGACATGCCCTTCTCTGTGTGCACAGGAGCAGAGGGGAAGGCTGGAATGGCAGCCATCGCTGATCCGTCTCACTCCACTGATCTGGAGAAGTTTGTGAAGGACATGGAGAAGGCGCTCCCTGCGTACGCCAGACCTGTGTTCCTCCGCTTCCTTCCAGAGGTCAACAAGACAGGTAAAATGCTCTTTTGACTGCATTTTGTGTAAATGAAACACTAAAAAATCAGAAGCTAAGAGTGTGTTGGTTTTTAAAGACCTCTGAGTTGCACCCCGAACATTTAACAACATTTGATTTGAACTGTGTTTTGATGTTTTTCTAAAAGCAGTAAGACCTTAAAGAGACTGAAGCAACAAAAAAACACACCTACAAAATATCTTTATCTCTTTTTTTAGGAACTTTTAAGTTTCAGAAGACAGACTTGCGTCGGGACAGCTTTGACCCCAGCGCGGTGTCTGACAGACTTTACTTCCTGGATTCCAGCAGAGGGCGCTACATGCAGCTGGACGACGAGCTTTACCGCTCAATACTGTCAGGGAAACACAAATTGTGATGACTAGGCTGATCACTTCATATACACATAGAAAGACAGACAGACAGACACACAAACACACACACACACACACACACATACACACACACATCCACAGAAATAGATAAGATAGAGTGTGACCAAGAAAGCAAAATGAAGGACCTTGTCCCCATGTACACAAATGCATATAAAGTAATAGCCATACACACTCCATACACCTAGACTGAATGCCAACACATTTTAACATAATCATATACACGCATACACACACACACATTGTGTTTCCAAACCACTCTGCTCTTTAAAATCTTTAAAAACAGACATATGCACATCACACACACAGACACACACACACACACACAGCACCACTCCATCCATCCCTCCTGCAATCTCCCCTGCAGCTCCTCTCGCTACCTCAGCAAACACAGAGAGAGGCACAAACTCAAGTTACCAGGTCTCCATGGTAACTCGTAACCACCCTTCATAGCCACTAAATCCCTGCCCTCACAGGTCGCTTATAAACAACCACACCTGTCCATCCTGGTCCATCAAAACCAGATGTGTTGCTGGGGGACATGACTGGGAGTCGTGCGGAGAACTGCCTGGCATCCAGAATGCAAAAACTTGAAAACTACAGATAACCACGGACTTACAAAGGATGCTGTGAAGGAGCATGGATTCAGTGCAAAAAGTGCGCGGGAGAACGGAGGGACACGCGAGGACCTAAACTGTCTCTTGGTTTGTTGTTTTCGTCAGTGAGATTGTTTTGTGAAAGACTTAAGCCCCTGCCTTCGACTTCACCTGCACAATGAGCCGGCAGTGACAAACCTGTGTGACAGCTGCAGCTTTCCTCTCTCTGAGATTAGCTTGAATTGAAGCTAACCTCAGATAGCGCTTGACATCTCTGGTCTCCTTGTCTTTTTTTTTACACTCTTGCTCTACAAAACTTGAGCTTGAGATAATAATGAGAAAAGGACACCAAGGTGTTTATTTTATTTTATTTTATTTTATCTTATTTTATTTTGTTTTGTTTTGTTTTATTTTTTAAGGATGTGAGGGATATTAGAAAGACTTGGACATGTAACCCATGTTGAAGTTTGGTTAGACCAGCGGTTGAACATGAAAGATTCACTAAAGTGCAATAGGGCTCCAGTGTTTGCAGTGCAATAATCAGCTGCACCACATGAGCGCTGATATAAAACAAAGCTTTGTATTTAAATATGTCTGCATCACACCAAATATATTTAAGTTGTAGTGTTTGTTTACATATTTAAGAAAATAGGAAAGTTTTAGTACTATATGCTGTTGTAAAAGCTTTCTCGTTTTTGTAGTGCACATGTTATCAGGTTGGTTTTTTTTGCTTTATGTGTATCCAAATCTGTGCTCTATTGGAGTCCTCAAATATAAGGCTGCACTATGCATTTTGTATCAGCTGCTGAAACACAACGTCAGGTGATCTGACTGATTCAACCCTGGGCTTGTCCACATACTGACTTGAAGTATGTTTGTGTGGCTGTATTGTGCAGGTTTTGTCCAAAAGAGGTTGGCTTTGCCTACTGTAGGCTGAGTGTGTTTATTATTCTTCTAAAACTTATGAAAAGAGAGAAGCACCAAACCGCCTGATGAGCGAGGACTTGTGTTTCCAACAATATTCTGGTGCTGGAAGATCCAAAGATTCAAAGGCGGGAGCAGGGACATTGATGTGGACGGGAGGGGGGTGGGCTTTGAAATAGAATGACAGAAGAAGGGGAATTGTGCTTTGTCGTCGATGTTTGGTATGTTATTGCAGTAGCTGTCATCAGAGGTTGTAGCAGCGTGAATGAGCATCATCAACCACAAGCAGAGCACTGTGCCTTACTGTGAGTTCACCTCCCAGATTCACAGGCCCTGGCCCCACACTTAACGTCTCATACTGTTATCTGTGTCATTTAGCTTCTGTCTACCATAATCTCATGTTTCTGTCTCTTAAGCTCCCTGTTTTTAGCTGACTGGCAAAGCTGGTCCAAGTCATGGGAGCTCATATTTATTCTGAAAATCATCTGCTAAGAATCCACAGCAGCTCAGCCACTGGCGCTTTCAACCTGCCAGGTGCAGCGAGAGTGTGTGTTAGTGTCTCACAAGTGAAAAGTTTTTGCAAGGCTGCTCTCATCTCATCTTTCAAGGACTCTTTCCTCCTCACTTGCTGTCCTTTTGAGTCTCTTCCGCTCTTTCTTTTTCTCAGCTGTAACCCTAACTTGTGTTTTAGCCATCTAATTAGTTACTTGTTTGTTTCTTGGGTCGTTGTATAGATACTGTTTTCGCAAGTTTCCGTTTGCTCAGCACCTTTACACTAAGGCCTTTATCATCTTTCTGCCAAGCACATCATTCCTTTCTATTAACCTTTAACCTCTTCCCTCTTCCTCTCTATCCATTACTCTCCATTCCTTCGAGCTTGCACCTTTGTTCGGCCTTCCCCGCCAACATAGAACTGGTTCCATTCTGGTTCACATACCTGATTTTGAACCTTTTAGAACATTTTCCAAAAAAAAATTGGTCCAGAACCAACAGAGTTGGTTCCCAACTGGAGCAAAAAAAAAAAGCATATATGCCTTGAGAACCATAGCAGGCGTGTCAAACTCTAAAGTCATCCTTTGTTAATGATGTATCCTTGATAACAACAGCTCTTCTAAAAACTGGTGGGAAACACAGGCTTGTTTTCCTGAATGAAACCAGTTCAAGCACCAGAGTTTATTTGGTGAAAAATCCCCCCTTTGTGATCCTCACTGTCTCCGTCAGGAACCGAGCCTCATTCTCCACCATGTTTGCATCATCTTGCTGTGCTCATGTTGATTCAGAAAATGGTATAAACAATAGTTTGATACAAGTTATTTCAGTTATTTTCTAATTGGAGTTTGTTTAATGTTTAATGGAGGGAGTTTTTGTCCAGTTCTGTTTATGAGGACTGCTGACATGAACTGTGACCTTTTTGTCTTCCCTTTGTGACTGACCACATCCTGAGTCACCCGCAGTACAGTACAACCAGACTGCTTGTGCAATGAGTCATGTGGAGATTTGCTGGTGATGTAGAGGATGTTTTTTATCCTCCACAAATTTTAGACTGCTTTGTTTTTTGCAGACTGATTCTCTATATGTTCTAACAGCATTTCGTCAGTACTTGACACTGACTGACTGACAAGGTTGACTTTGACGGCTGTAGTCTGCTGTCAGTGGTCGTCAGACTCACGTCCTTGTTTCGGGGGGATGAGACCAACAAAGCTTTTTGACAGAGATTAAGATTTCATTCCTGCTCCTTCTGTGTTCTTAGTTTTAAGAGTGTCTCTCTCACTTCTGTTTTCTTCTCTAATGATGAGTGTGAAATGCTCTCATGAATGTCTGAAAAAGCAAATGACTGACCAATGATGATGACATTTTGAAAACAAGGTGGGATTTATGTTTCTAAGTGAACACAGTTTGTTTGTTATGATGCTTGTGACTGAGGGTTGCGCCGGCCGACCCCCAAACTCCATGGCCCCACAGCAGATCACTCTGAATAAGATGTTTTCATTTTCACTTATTTTTTAAAATGACTTTAAATTATTATTTTTGAAGGAACTTTTTAATTATACTTTGATTGTTTTACTGCTATATGTGTTGTTTTTTGTTTGTTTGTTGCTTTTGTTTTCTGATGTGGAAAATTATAGCTTTTGTGATTTTTGGTTTCACAAACAAAATTGATGTATGAGTGAAAGACAATCGGTTGGCAGTTGTTTGTTTTCTTTCTACCTTTTATAAAAGGGCTCTGGGAACCAACCAGTAATTTTCAAGCTAATAAAACTTGTTTTGAAAATGAGAAGGGAAACCAGATAAGCCGAGGTGTAAAACCTTCGGCAGCTGAAGGTCTGTAGGGAGTGTCATTTCTGTGGGGAAAGGCTGTGTTTGAGGTTTTAAGGCACCTGTTTGCCCATAGGGAGGCGCTGTGCCCTCGCCAAGACACACAAGAGTCCATGCCCTCATTTTAAATTGCAGTCTTTGGACGGTTGATGAAAAGGATCAAAAAAGTGCAGCTGCTGTAGATAAAAAATTTGTTGGTTAAAGTGAAACATGACACGATCTGTTTCGCACTGTGTGATGTTTTCTCTCAACTGTAAACCAGATTTGAAACCAATTTAAATCATTTGGCCTGTGGATATTATAAGTTAGAATTGCCTGACCCTGTGTCTTTTGTACTTTTTAATTCGAAAGACAAATGACCCTTTTTTTTAAAACTTTATTCATGACTGATTAGGGCCAGTTTAATTCCAGCTTTTAATACGTTTGGACTGAAAATGTATCCACTCCATGGCGACTGATGTGAGTTTAAGTTTGTTCATTCGAGCCTGAAAGTGAACACTTTTTGTGAGAAAGCCCAAGAGGCAGAAAAACAGTCATCAATCTTTCCGGCTGATCTGTCAAGATGATCAGAGTCTCTGATTTTAAAGCACTGTAAAAAAAAAGAAATCAAGCCACCTCTCGTATCATAGATAAGTTTGTGAAAATGTGGAGATCATGACACACCAGGCCGGCCGTAACCCCGGCTCCGATCTCACTGTCCATCACGCCTCTGATCAACATTTCTCACTCAGCTTTTTGCACTTTTTGTTTTTTTGTTTTGTGTTTTTTTTTCCTCTTGTGGTCCTCAGGAAGATCGAGCAATTCTACAGAAGGAAACACGTTTGTACACGTCTGCCTATGTGTATGAAAGGTTGTTTTTTTTTTTGTTGTTGTTGTTGTCTCACTGCACAGACGGCAGCTCTCAGCTTGTGCAGAGTGTGTAGGGGAGGTCTGTGAGGTGTGCTGTGTGTGTGAGACACACACACTGATGTCCTCTGTATACATCATGCATTTCAAGAAAATGAAATAAAAGCAGTGCTGCAAATGGAAAATCATTATTAATAAAAACTATTTAAATTGTTCACTTGGACTTTAATTGTTGTTCCACATTCTTTCTTTCAGATGTCTGCTGTGCTGAGATAATCCAGATAGATTTTACTCTCTGTCATAATCTCAAAGCATACTGGCAATAACGCAGCAGTTTCAGAATTTACAACAAAGCCATTTACCCTAAAAACACACCGTTTCAGTGTAACAAACATGAGTTGAAGCAGATAAGTTAAGTTCAGGTCACACTGACATGATTTTCACTTCACCAACAATCAAACAGCATTTTTTTTAGAATAAATTATATATTGGTAACTTTATTTTGGTTTACACAATCTCATTTATCTTAGTTTGTTCAATTAGACAAAAAAACCCTCCCTCTAAAATGTTTTTTTTCTAATTAAATTTTTTTAATGTAATTACCACAGTTTTGTATAATTCTCACATATCCATTTACCTTTTTTCATTTACTTCAAAACTGTATTAAGACTTGCACATCCAAAATGTCCACTGCAGGTACATCCTTACAAAGAATCTTCATAGTATGACATCATTAAAAGCTTTTTTTTCCTTTTTTGTGCAATAATCTAATTTCTACAAGTTGAAATAGACACGGGACTCAACAGTGAGCTCTTGTGTCCTGCAAACACACTTTTCTCCACTTTCAACATCGATCAAATGTTCTGTTTAATCAGTTACTCTACTCAGTGTTGGCAACAGCTCAAAAAAAAACCATCACAGCTTCGGCCCTATCGTGTCCAAGGTATGGCAAGCTTTTTTTTTTTTTAAATAAAGCTAAACACTATTTAAACACAAGGCAATCTGAGTGCTATCTAGGAGCAGAGCAATACATTCGTAATAAGACTTGAGGAAAGCACTGAAAGACAATGTAAACAAGGGTATGCAACCAAAGTAGCTACAGAGTGTGCCCACCTTATAGGAAAGCAAAAATTGAACTCTAGTGTTATCAATTAAATCAATAATTAAGTAAGCTGACTCTTAGCAGACTTCAGGTATTCAGGAAGTTTGTTTCACAGGTGATGAGCATGGAGTCTAAAAGCTGCTTCAACTTGCTTGGTTTTTATTCTGGGAACACCGAGTTTCCCACATGACCTAAGGTGTCTGGATGTTTTGTAAAGTACAATTATCAGAGATATGGACCGCTAAGTGTTTGACAGGTAAGCAAAAATGACTGAAAGCTGTGACTCATTTCTCTTGTCTTGACTTGAGTGATAATTATTACGGTATCTTGTACTTCAGTTGTGCAAACTTGTCCTGTTTTACATGCAAACATTAAACTTCACTTTAAGAGGAGAATTGGAGTCAACGCTCTTCCTTGCAGTGGTGGAAAAGTACTGTACTTAAAGTATAAATTTAAGGGTACTTATAAATGAGTATTAATATTTTCTGTCACCTTACGATTCTAATCCATTATTTAATAGCTTTAATGACC
>JAPZDV010000011.1:10361532-10371532 GCA_029814665.1 Acanthurus lineatus | reverse complement strand
GCAATTCGCACTAAAGGATAAGTCTGGTGATGTTTACAAAAAACAAACAAACAAAAATCTCGTAATGGAAAAGAACCATTAATGAATTCATCTGACTGCAAGGCAATATTCTTTTTTGTCACTGATGGTTTGCCATCTTGGTCTAAAACACATGAGCTTTACAGTTACACTGGCTGACATGATCTCTTTAAGAAAAACACAGACACTTGGGCCTTGGCAATTTGACTGAAGAAATCTTATTTTCAATAACTACTTTGGCTTCCAACAATAGAGAAAACAGGTAAATTGAGATAAAACAGTTATTGTGCTCCTTTCTGTTTCACAATGACACTCTTGTTTTTTCTTGTGTTATGAATCCAGTGCAGCCTTTTCCTCAACAGCCCCTCCTTTAAACCCCAAACTGACTCCCAGCCAGGTTGTGGCATGTTTAGTTCACCTCGCTGCCATCAGATGATGCATCATTTGTGAAAACCCAGCCAGCTGTTATAGGAAATGACTGAGCCTGTGGGCCTGTTTACGTGAAAGCATATAGATGAAACCTGTTTTTAAAGATTTGAGCCTGCAGTGGGAACCACTGAGCTGAGAATCACATACAAGGAAGTCAGGAAGTATTTAGAGACTGACTTACACACTTTTGCTTTATGGGTATGAATTGACAATGAAATAAATCTTTTGGATTTTTCAAACTAGGGATTTTTTCAGCATTATACATTTTAACTAGTCAAACACCAAGATATAGCATTAATATGTCCTTATACTCTTGTGTGCCTATGTGTTAGTTTGCAGGGAGATGGTACCGGTTGGGCCTGGCCTATGACTCTCCAAGTTTTGCCCCATACAGAGACAAGCTGAAGGCCTCAATGGGCATCATCACACCACTGCCAAATGGCAATGTTAACCTCACAATGTGGGAAGCCACGTAAGTGCATGTTTGCGTAAGTGGGTGGTCACAAAAGTGTATGTGTTAGTCAGACGATGAAGGAAAGCAGTTGGAAGAAACAAACATTTGAAGTGAAGAGTAGGAAAGATTAAGAAATACTGTGTTTCCTCTGTTTGCCTCAGACCTTTCGGATGTCACATCAAATCATACCAGTATGAGAAGACCAACGTGGCAGGACAGTTCACCTACTTCAGCACACGTAAGTCTCTGCTCATTTCAAATCTGACTCATCACCAGAAATGATCTTTACTATGCTCTGCAATTTTCACCTTTGTGAAAATATTTGATTGTCACACACTGAGTGACCGCAGCATTTGAACAGACTTAAATTCTGGTTTTGCAATATTATCACCAAAGAACCACATCGAGCATATGGAGGAAGTCACAGTGGCAGGTTAGGACATCTGACAGGTTTTCCAGTCAGGACGTTAATGTCAACCTTTAATTATTTATGTTAGCAATGTTCATATTAGTTACAATGGAACAAATATGAGAAAGCATGACACACAGATCCTGAGATACACAACATTTTCAAGTTTTTGTTATGCACTTGTGTATATCCACATACATTTTAATGTTTTAATTATTTTTCCATCTAATGCGTACTTCTTAAACAAAATCCCTTTAAAAAAAGTCACAAAAGTTCTTTACCATTTATCTTAACTGGTAAATGTTTGTATTTCTGCTGTACTTAGCATTGTGACACATTTTGTAAGTTCTGTAATTCTGCTGTAAAATTGTAATATATTGCAAACATGCGCATTGTAATTTAGTGTCATATTCCAAATGTTCACACTTTTTATTCTCTCGGGTTGTCTTTTATTCTTTCTTTGTTTTGTTATTGTTGCATAGCATTCACTGTATAATATAATTTAATTTTTATTACACATTGCTAAAGACATTTTCATATAAACACTAAACTGTGTGTTCGAATCATCTTTTGCTTAAAATCTGTAAATTCTGTCTAAGACTTTTGTGTTAAATCACAAAAGTCAAGTCACCAAACAGACACTAAAATATCACTCACATGGATATCTATTCATTGGTTCCCACATTTCTGCGGTTAAGGTTATATGAATGCTATGAATGCCATGAAGTTTTATTTTTTTCCCGATGCTTCTGTGTTGTGTTTTCTCTCAGGCCATAACATGATGAAGGACATCACAGTGGTGGACACAAATTACACAGATTACGCTTTGGTTCTCAAGCACAAGGTTTTTCACAGGGAGTACACACAGGTGGCGCTTTATGGTGAGACACACACATTCGCATGCACGTTTACTTCATATCTTAAAGTGTGAGACGGTGAAAGTCACTTTATGTGTCCCTCTGCTCGTCTGCAGGTCGCTCTCAAAGTGCCAGAGTAAATGTCATTCAGAAGTTTAAAGCCTTGGCTTTGTCCCAGGGTTTCTCCAGAGAATCAATTCTGACTCCGCCTCTTGCAGGTAAAGAAGGAGAACACACATATATCTGCACACGTACAGTTTATGCATATCATACATAGATAAAAGGGAGAGTTCAATGACCTTCAACTTTTCTTATTCTTCAATATGTGTTTTTGGCCAACAGAAAATTGCCCACCAGCAGGATCTGGACGTTAGGTGAGTCCTTTCTTCCTCTTAAAAATATAAAAAATTGGGAAGTTACTTGTACGTTAGGGTGTGCTAGTGACTTTATTCAACAAATCATCCTGTAAAATAATTTCTTTTACTCCCTGTAGGTTCCCTGATGTACATGAGTTGAAGGTGGCATCTTATTCTGCTTCACTTTTTTCCAGCTTTTACTATGAAGAACTGCCAAGATGGCTCTTTCAGCACACATCATTTTTCTAACTACAGAGATTTCACTTTCAAAATTACAAAATACAAAATTCACTATATAATCATCTCTTAGGTAGCATTTTTCATAGAACCCCTGTGATGCCATGGTTAAATAGACAGTGAAGAGTTTTAAGATTTTTAAATTCTTTCTTACTTTAATCACCAAACACAAAAAAAAAAAGTTTTACATAAAACATTTTTTCTCAGTGGTAAATGTTTTACGTCTTTCATCAAATCATCAAAATAAAACTTTTGAATTATATTTTGAGTTCTCACAAACTTCCTGAATCTAATCAACTGGGCTGTTCCACTGTGTTGACTTTCGTAAATAAACAACATTAACCATCAGACTGAGTGCAAGAGCATTTCTGAGTGTGTGTGTATTCATCAATTTGTATGGTGTGCATATTTTGCATACTTTAAGCAGTGTAGTTCACACAACGAAACACAAGGGGGCAATTTTTGCACATCACTACACAACAAAATGTTTCTCCCGTGAGACAGACTTTTTAGTTCTTCGATGTTTTACCTAGCGTAGCTAATGTTGAAGCTAGCAACTAATATCATAGTGTCTATAATGCACATAAGATGAGCAGGATGCTGTTACAGATTAGGTAAAGTGACTTTGATAGAATTTAGAAGATGTTGACTTTTGCGCCCCCTGTGGTAGTTTTAAAAAAGACTTTGGCAGAGCAATACAGTTCCAGCAAAAAATGTTAGCATTATATGTTTTCTGAAAACCACTAACATGAAAAATATGTTCATTTAACATGCAACATGTCAACATTATGACATTATGTATCGTAGTGACTTTGGTAACATGGCAACTAATCTGCTGAAAAGTGCTTGACACCATATTGAATTGACATTTTCAACCAAGTAATTTCAGTGCATATCTGGAATTTTTTTTTATCTAAACAACTACTTAAAATATGATCCCTACTTTAACCAAGTTGTTTTTAAGCTTAAACCCAAATAGGCCATAACCACAAAAAAACAGAATGTTTCAAGAGCAATTCAGCTTTTCCCCCACTAATTATCAGCTGCTAAAATCCCACATGTATTGATTGGTTGTTTGTTTTAGCTTCAGATTCTGAAGTCCAGTGCTGATTGCTGATTATGTGCGCAAGCAAACACATGGTCACATGGACACACTTTCATGTACGCTCACACATTGTTAAAGAGAAAATCAGAACTTTGCTAAGGAACTACGGATAATTGTAAAACAAATTTGACCCAAAGAGGCTGACAGGATGCAGAGAACTGGCAGTCTGGTAGTCCTGCTGGTCCTGGGATCATCCTGGACCCTGCAGACGATCCCTCTGCCCCCAGAACCTCTTATCCTCACACAGAAGGACTTTGATCTGGGCAGGGTGAGTGGCTGAAATCCAGGTTTTATTCATTAAATTTTAATTTTGCAACAAAAATTCCTCTTGGCATACATTTCCCTGTCCCCCACTATCTTTTAGCCATGAAAGAATTTTCCAAATTTCATTCTGAATATAGAGTAATTCTTTCAAAGCGGATCGTTTTTTAACGGCTTGTTTTAAATTAATAAAATATTTCTCTTATCCAGATATAATGGTCATGTTTTCTTGCCATACTAATAAAATCAGCAGCTCTTTTGTTAGACCTCTTTGTGTCTCTTAATAACACTGAACTATTTTATTAGAGATTGAAATGATCACCAATATGACAATAACTTTAAAAAATAAAATATGACAGTAATAGGTTTTCTTTGATCAGTACATCAATCCATATGCAAATGCTTTACTTTACAATCAATACTGCTGTGTCCTTTCCAGTTCATGGGGAAGTGGTATGAGGTAGCAGTGGTTTCTACTTGTCCTCACTACATGCAGCGTAAAAGGGGAAACCCTGTCATTGCTGCACTGGAGCTGCACCATGTGGCCTCTGCAGGCAACTTCACCATGGTGACCACTGGTTTCAGGTAAGATGTGAATGCATTCTAGTAAGCACGTTTTAAAGTATTCAGTGTGACCGGTTGTCAGTTTGCATCATGTGTGTGTGCCTGCTCACAGGAATGGAACATGTAAGCAGACATCTATAGATTATGGTTTGACAAACACTCCAGGACGATTCTTCTACCATGTTGCAAGTATGTTTCTCCAACTTCCTTCCTCTCTTCATTGTTTTTTCAAATGGTTTGTTCAGTAAACATGTTTTCACAGCGTTAAACTAAAAAGCAGCAGATGTTGTACATCCACCATTAGTACATGTTTACAAATCTGTCATACCATGTATCCTGAACACTGTCTGCAGGGTTTGGAGCAGATGTTGATTCTTTTGTGGTTGATACCAACTATGATGAATATGCAACAATGTTCCAGCTGAGCACAGAAAAACCATCAGGAAATATCACCACCATAGTCAAGCTTTACAGTGAGTGACAGTTTTTAAATGTATGTTAATTTGCTGTCCTTTTTGTTTGAATGTTTGCAAAATGTGTTGCTTTTCATTTAGTATATGGAAAAGTCTGTGAAACAGTGGACCTGTCTTCCTCAGGTCGAACTACAAATGTGACGACCGCTGTGTTAGATGACTTCAAATCACTAGTCAGACAACATGGAATGAGCGACAACACTATCATCATGAATCAGAATAAAGGTAAAAACATAAATGTGATGAGTCATTGAGCCTGCATCACAACAAATCCCAGTCCTTCGTCTCCTCTGAACAAAGTTACAAGGAATAGTGACTGAAATCTTCCCCTATTAAAAGGGAAGACCCCATAGTGAAAATAGCCAGGTCAAATGTTGAATTTATCTGATGGAAAAAAAAGTGTAGGAAATACTGTAAATCACAGTTTCTACAGTTTAAGGTATGAAAGCAGAAACCCCCTCTCCTTGTTATTGTCTTTGCAGGAGAGTGTGTTCCAGGTGAGCAGGTGACAAAGGTAAGAACTTCTCATTATGGTTTGCTGAAATTCCTTTTGCACACCAAAACATCAGATCTGTATTTGTATGAGTGATGTGGGAACCTTGTATATCTGTTTTTCATAAATTTGTTTTCAAGAAAACATGATGGCAGCTGTGGTTCCTGCACAAGAACAAGACGCTGGTGATATTTGACCAGGTGAGAGGATAAGCGACTTAGCATAGCAGGGTCATATTACATGAACAACAATCAGTTTTCAGTTTGCATTTTTCCTTTTTTGTTTAACACTGATTCAAGCTCTCATTGACCACATTTGGGAGCGTGAGCCAGTGAGGTCATAATTTAACATTCAACAGAAATTTTCACTCAAAGACTTTTTATTTAAAATCCTCATATACATTCTTAAGCATGCAATTGTGTGCTCACAAAAATCAACAAAACAAACAAACAAACAAAATCACTTACTTCTGTCCAATAAAAGCATATTAATAAAAGTTTGTTTTCTGTTACAGGGTGAAAGATCAACAATTGAAGAGGAAGATAAATGCACAAACAGCCAACAAATTATTGTTATTTACGCAGTTAATGCACTGTGGATGTGAAAAACTTTTCCCTTAGTGAAAAAAATGTTAATGCTGAATAGTATGTTTAACCAATGTGTATCACTCTTTATTGTGGTGTTTGAGATGTTTGGTTTGTCAAAACTAATATGTAATGTAGACAGTTTTCAAATAAAGTGATTCATCATTTTTATTACACACTGAAATTCAAGTTTTAAAAATACTGTCGAGACATGTTTGCTTCAATCTTGTTTTTTTTAAACATAAAAAATAAAGAACGATAAGGAAATAAAGACAGAAAGGACCAAAAAGTCCTGATGAGATTAATTGAAAGGAGGTCTTGGAAATGATCAGCGCTATTCAAATGCTAATTGGCTTTATGTTAGTTCTCTGCCTCTACAGGTTAAAACTACGTGTTGAAAATATATAAATTCATATAAGCAACACACACTGTAAAATTAGAAGCAGTCAGTAGTTGAGACCATTACTGTTGTTTACTGACACATACAGCGATCCAAAACATTGAACATGAAAATAACATGACAGACCACACAGGATTATATATCTTGTAGTCTTTATTACAGGTATTGGTTTTCAGAGCAGACAGGAGTCAGAGAAGAAGAACTTTGCTCTGTGACTTGTTTGTTTTTTTACTTGGCTGGGGGGTGAGCGCATGCACTGTACACAAAACATAGGTCAATGCCCTGTCGCTCTTCAAAGAGTTTGGTGGGGGTATTCAAAACAGTTAGGAAAGGAGGTGGCTCTTTTCTGGGGTTCAGTGTCCCAGACTTCAGAAACGAGTTGACCATCTGGTGGACAGGATGCAAAAAACAATGATTCTCGTTTCCCTGCTGGTCCTGGGATGGACCCAGACCCTCCAGGGGCTCCCTGTACTCTCAGAGCCCCTCTTCGCCACACAGGAGAACTTTGATCAGACCTTGGTGAGTAACAAAGTTCTGCAGTCTTGCATGTATTTTCCCTCTTCTTTTGAATAGTATCCTGATACGCATTCAGTGTAAAAATGTTAAAGTCAGATATGCAGAAAATCTTTTTTGCACTTTTTCTCTCTATTGTCTATCATATTAAGATTAGTGCACTTAGCTCAATATTTTGTAAATAAATGGTTTTATCTCAAAGGCAGTGAAAACTTTGATTTACCTATGATCTTAAAATACACATCTTGAGTAGAAGATAAAACCTCTAATGATTTTTATGCATTAAATTTTGAACATGTTGAAGCAAGTACAAGAAACTTTCATTTTGTCTTGTTTTTGGCGGCACCTGTGGACAAAAGTGGTACTGTTTTCCAGATAGCAGACATTTCCTTTAAACACCCTGGCCTTGTGTAATTAAAATCATATGTAATTTTACACTTTTTTCCATTTTTAAATGCATGTGTTTGCAGGATGCACAGACATAGAGTAATATATCGATAATAAAACATTTGTTGCTATGTAATAGGGGGAAAAAAAAGGAGTTTATGCAACATCCCTACAAGTAGATTACATGTAAGATTACAACTAGCAGATTTGGTTGCTCAGTTCTTGTAATTTTGTCGAGAAGGGTTAGCAAGCTAGAACTAACTTTAGAAGATATTTGTTGTTGGGTTTTTTGCATTCTTTGATTTATTTATGTCTTTTTCTTTTTTCTCATCTTGTAGTATGGCCCATAAACAAAAGATACAATATCCAGATTTAATTTTCTACAGAAAAAAATTTGTCCTGCTTCCTTAACAACCTACTCACTGTCAGCTTTGCTTGGGAAACTGTTAACATTGGCTCCTTGGGTCTGCGACCCATTAATTGTTTTTTCTGATATTGTGTGAAATTAGACCCTGAGACAGACATAAAAAATATCGCACAGAAATAGCCAATCTTCTCATTGACTGTCTTGTTTGCTTATATAAGTCATAAAGAGGCAACAGTGTGTAAATGAGACTGTTTCACAACCAGGTAAAACACCTTATATCTGTTTTTAAGCAGCTTGAGCTACACAGAGAAAAGCCCAGTACATTTAATACATGAAAGTAAACAAAGCCTCTGTAGGTTCTTCTGCATGTTGGAAAGAGAGCGGGAGAGGAAGGGTATTCTTTCACATGCAATCTGCAACTTTACCACTAGATGCCGCTTATTCCCACCTGCTGAACCTTTAAATATGATAAAAAGTTCTGTTTTGTTTTGTTTTTTTTTTAAATTAGTTAAAAAAATATATAAAAATTTTTAATGATTGTTTTGCCTCTTTTGTACTGAACTTCATTCACTGGTCAAAGCTTTTTTAAAAATAATTTTATTTTGATGTATTTTTATTTTCACAGCACTTTGGAAATGTGTTTTATAACAGACTGAGTTAAAGATAAATTTCTGTTTTTGATCTGGTATGCAAAACCAAGAGTACCAACTTTAAGTAAGGATTTTTATGTGCATTATTTTAGTAAAATATCTTTATGTACCTCACTCTTTTTAACAGTTTATGGGAACCTGGTATGATGTTGCTGTGGCAACTACATGTCCTCACATGCAAAGTCATAGAGGAGAAGCAGCCATTGGTAAGATGGTGTTTGAGAGCAGCACCACTGAAGGCAAATTGAAGGCAACTCGAACTTCGCTCAGGTCTGTAGGAAGTCCATGCATCATACTTATACACACACTTACACACAAACATACCAATGCAATACATGTATTAAAATATCTGTTTTTTAAGGTTTGCCATTATTACATTATATATACACACATATTTGTATGGGTTTTTTTTTACCAGTTTCACAGCTACTGTAGATTCTCCTACATGCCTGGGAGGAGAGTGATAGGGAGGATATTCAGTTGGGTCCAATCTACATCCCCACTACTACATGCGAATAAATACTTCACAATACTTCACATATTTCATGGGATTATATTCTGTATTAGACTCTGCATGGATAAAAGATTTAGACAGTTTCTGGCAACATTAAATATCAACACACTAATATGAACTGCCACACATAGTTCAATTCAATACTGAGTTACATTTTGTTTGCAGACATGGAATGTGTCGGGAGTTTTCTTTGGATTATGATTTAACCACCACACCAGGACGATTCTCCTACCACCTTGAAAGTAGGTCTCTCTCTTTATCTCTGTATGATCTTTCAGTGATGTGTCTCTGTCTTCAGGTCATTTTACCCATAAAGTTTTCTTGAAGCATTATATCTCTCCCTGTGCTTTCAACAGAGTGGGGAACAGATGTGGATGCCTACGTGGCTCACACAAACTACATTGAGTATGCAATAGTGATAAGGAGCAAACAGAAATCAACAGGGGATAGCAGCATCTCTCTTAAGCTTTACAGTGAGTGGACATCATATAGATGCAATGGAGCATTTCACCCTTTCCTATCTTATCTATCTTTGTACTTTATAATTTCAACTTTAAGAATATCAGATAGGCAAAAAAGTAATTCAAAACATGCATACTTTTGTTTTTTTTTACATCTGCTTGCCTGTTTGCACTAGGGTTTAAAGCATTTTTTCCAGTCCCACTAATTTTTTTTTTCATTTATTTGTTACTTGTGTAAGTTTTTTCCGTTTAATTTTTGTTCTCATTTGATTGTTTTGAATAAGAGCTTTAATTCTTGGCCAATGTGTTCCTGCATGTAAATGGCTCATACTTACATTGTAATTCCTATTATTAATTAACAATCACTGCTGTCAGATTATTACTTATTATCGGCAAAAGTCCAAATTTTGGTATTTGAAATGGGATCTGCACTCCAGAAAGTTGATCTTTGCATCCCTTATTTTTAAT
>JAPZDV010000011.1:10335027-10361432 GCA_029814665.1 Acanthurus lineatus | reverse complement strand
TAATGTCTCTTTCCATTCCATGGAACACAAATGGAATCACCTTAAGACAAAGTCAAATTCTTCATGTTCATGACTTTAAGCTGTGAAAATGTTTGAAACATCACTGCTTCTCTTCTGTTAAGAGAAAATTCAAGAAGTTACCACTTTCCATCCTTATTGTGTATTGTCGGCACAGGCAAAATGTTTAATTAACCTCCCCGGTCAAAATTTAAAAATTCATTCCATTGAATGTTGGAAAAGAAGAAGAAACAAATAGATAAATAAGTCAGTGAGTAATTGCACAAATTCCCTTAAGAAAATATTAATGAACACCCACCTGTGCCAGAGAGGCCATCTGCTGATTTTGTTTGACTGCTGTTTGCTAAGCTGAGAGTTTTGCGGCTCAGTTAACACAATTAGGGACTAGAAAGTGCTCATGTGTGCAGTTTCCATCAGGTTGGCTGTTCTGAGATCGGGCAGGACGGCAGAAATTCAACAACTCCTACAGAAACAGGAGCTGTCACATGGGAAACTGTAATGGTGTGTTGATGTGTACACAGAGCTAACCAAAGCCACTGGTAAGCTTAATCGCTTAGAGGCCAGAGGGGCCACAGACAACATCCAGGGGCCCAAGAGCCTACCAAATGAAAATGCAGCTAAATACAAAAAAAAAAAAACCATCAACATTTAAAGAACTAACAAAAATTCATTTGTTTTAGCTAGATAAGTGTACATTCTGGAGGGTTTTTAAGAAGGTACTATAATTCCAAGATGTGTGTAATTTCTCTAAATCTTCTTACTTTGCCTCTGAATTTTATTTGATATTATTCTACTCTGTTTTTTTAATGTATATTTTAAACAATGTTGTCAGTGTAACTCTGTGTATGGCAATTAATCTGCTGATCAGACAAAAACTTTGGCCCAGAATTAAACATTTCAACAGTTACCGGATGGCTTGCCATAAAATTCAGGACAAATATCTGTGGATAAATCAGGATCCAGATTTGGCACAGATTCTCTTGGTTCCAGGAAGATGCATCCCCATGACATTGGTTGTCCTCCAACTTTTCAGCGAGCACAACCATTTGATGATATTGTGTGGCTCTCAGTTGAAATTCTTCACAACCATTGGACGGACTGCAGACATTTATGTCTCATTCAGGATAATTCTAACAACTCTGGTTATTTCTTGTGTTCTGTGCCAGCAAGCAAACACAAGCTTACTAAAATGCTAGATAAAGATGGTGAACATAGCCCCGTCATTGTGTGTAGCTTTATGTTGGCAGGCTGATATTAGCATTAGCCCAAAGCACCAGCACACCTTTGTATGGCTAATAACTCTTTGTCTTGTTTTAATAATTCTTGCAACTGTATTTGTCTCACTGTATGTAATAATATGTATTAATATGGTATTACTGCTGTCCCCCTGATTTGAGACAGTAACAGATTGTCTAAGTGTACAGAGGAGCAAGTAATTCTCAGAAATATTTGAAAGTATGATAATCTCAAAAACTGGACATATGGGTCCCGACTTACTGTAAAGTGTTTTTAAGGTACTTAAAGTAAAATTTGAGTGTGCTCATAAAGGGTGCAGCTTCCTATGAAATTTGACACACAAATATACTTAATTTCCAGCAAGTGTCCCAGCAAAAAAGACTTTAAAATATTGCACTTCACTGGAGGTTGTTGGTGATTTTTGTTTGTGTTCCTGAAGCTAAATATGGGATTACAACTAAACATCACTAAACCTTAAATTCGGATAAGCCTTAGGTTAATCAGTTTGGAGTATGAAGTTTTTTTCTATTGTTGTTGGCTCAGTGTGGATGTTTGCTTTAGCAAGTGAATGTTGTACCAGTAAGGGAAGTTCATTAAGGCTGAGCATAAAAAGAGATCAAACTTGTGGATCTGGTTGGCAGGTATCACACGAGCATACCATACATTTTATGATGATAAGTGTCACTGGAACAACAGAATGTACGGTTGACACCCTCAGTTACCTCCCTTCAACGGTAATTGTAATTTACAATAATTGACAGCAGCACGAGCTGATTCCTTTGTCACTACTAAGTTTTTGATTTCAGTTTCCGGGTTACAAACTTGTTGTTCAACATCCTAGCTACAAACCAAAAACTATTATGTAAGAACATACCAAAGAAATCACAGTGCACTGCACCATGACATTGATAGAGCCAAAACAGCAGGGCACTGACTGCAATCCCCCCCTAGTCATATAAAACAAAAGAAATTACATACCAAAGACATAAACTTGTTGCCATCCAGAAAGCTGAATGTGGAGCTGAAGTGGCTGCTAGCATACTCCAGTTTGCTGCTAATTATATTTACAAATACTGCATTTTAGTAGCCATTGACTCTTCCCAAAAATGACTGAATAAAAGGGAAGATAGACAATGTTCTTTTCACTCAATAACAAAAGTCAATTCCCTTAAAAAAGATCTCCACCACAACTGATGAAAGGGTTGGCTAAAGGGGGTGACCAACCTATGGGGTCCTTGATTAACTAATTAACTGTTTACAAATAAGCTGCGATCTGATTGGACTTTATCTCCAGTTAACTTGTCTGAGCTGAGCAGACTAACAATGTAACTGGGTTCTACAGGGATATACTCAGAATAAATGGCGTTTTGTCTTCCCCATATTATACAGTCTGACAGTTTATACTGTAGTTGTTCCCTGTTTGGGAAATAAGATAATTTCCCCCTCATCATGGTCATGATTGACATATTTTTCCAGTCACCAGTTTAGTTTGACATTTGTCATATCCATCAACACCAAAGAAGAGATTGGTTTGAACAGATTGTGGCTCAGTTCATGGCACCTTTATTCAATAGTTGACTGCAATGGGAGACAGAGCACAAGAAACAGCCCAAAAGATCACCGACCTTGATTAAACTGAAAAAATAGCAAATACTCTGTTGTGTTTTTGGCAAATTGAAAAAGGAGAAAATGGCTGATGCTTCTGGCTTTCAAAAGCTGTCATGGGATAGAACTGAAAAAACACAAGGGTTTAACAGAACATGTTGGGAGGGTGGAGACCCTGCATAAACAAGGGAAAAGTTAATCAGGTATGATGAATGCCAGTCATGAAGATTAGAAGACTGACATGCAGTACCTTACATATTCATATCTTATACTCTTAGCAGTTTGGCCATTTGCATCTTAATACATTTTGTCAAAAATATTTGATGGTTCACATGTTACAGACAAAAAAACAAAAATAAAGGGATTCAAATGCCCAAACGTGCAAATAAAATGAAAGACGAGATGAACTGGATCAGGCCAACAGTCAACAAGAAGTCACTTGGAGATTTTCAGCAAGTGTCCATTCATGTCTGTCTTCTCTCTTCGTCAGGCTTTTCTTATGATACGTCCACTCTTCCTCAGATCCCTCCCTCCTCTGTCAGTCCTGACTGACCGGCTGCTTGCCCTCCAGGCTCCCTGACACACCCGTGCACTAAGGAAAAAGTACAGGGGGTTATGACACAAACAAACAAAAGGCCAAACTTTGTGATTTCGCCTGAGGGTGTCCCACCACTTACCACACAGTTCAAAAGCATTTTTTCCTAAAATTAACCAACATCTGACTTGGAGTAGATGAACAAACAATAAATGTTCTGTAAATTTTTAATGAGGGTAAAGGGTTTAAGTTCATCAAATAAATATTAACCTAACATAAAGGTATAATATTTTAAATAAACTGAATGAAAACTTTTTAAAAACATAAAATTTCATAAGACAATGATGAATGAAACAGAGTCTGATAAGGAAATGCATTGCTTTCCAGTTCCCCTCAGGCTGTTATGGAACATTTCAACAATGTTTCTCACAGGTTAATTTTTTTTAAAACCTATATGCATTCCTTTTAGTCTAGCTATTGTTTTACTAGGACATTTAGTTTCGATGAAGAGGGATCCTACAAACAATATAGATCATACCTAATGCTGTGTATGAGCTTGGTCCTTTACTGTTTCAAAGTGACAGTGTTCCTGAGCACAAACAAAAATTGATTGGCCTGGACAGAAATCAACCCCACCCAAGCCAAGCCAGGTTCTATCCCCCAACATCTGTGGCTGACCTCCAAAAAAACACAAAGGTTCTGAGCGTATGAAATGTTCTTTTAACACAAAGTGTACACAAGAGGATTATATCTCTTGCAAAATATGAATGTTCTAGCAACAACAAGAGTGTTCCTAGGAAGTGGGCATTTGGAAATTTTCGCATATTTAAAAACTTCCAGAATAATCCCACCATCAAAAATTGTTTAATCAAGGACCAACACAAACCCTCAAAGTATCTAAATATAATGACAGATAAACTGCAGGCAAGTCTTTATATCCCTGAAGCTGGAGCCAACAAGCTTTTTTTTTCATGTGACTGAAATTTAGAACCAAGGTATTTAACTTTGGAAAGAAAAATGTAGCAGACTGAATATCCATATCTGTTCACTGCCAAATGTTTGGTCAGATTATGTTAGCTTTACTTTTAAGGAAGCTTTGCCAGATTTATATCCTACCTTGTTCATTCAATGTTTCATAAGCACCCTCAACTTGTTGTTGTTGAGGAATTTTTTTTCTGCAGGATTATTTGTAGAGCAAGTTGAACCTGCTTGGGCATTCACAAGTGACTAAATGATTAAAGTTGTTAATATGTTGACATCTGAGGCAGTTTAATTAGTTGAGGAAAGCTGTGAGAAATGATTGAAAACAAAGAAAAAATACAAAAAAACTGTAGTCTGGTGCTCAAGTATAAATTAAATTTAGACAAAGGTTTGGGTTAACAGTAATACAACTTTTAACACTGATGTATTTAAAATTTTGGTTTATTTTGTCACATGATAGTTTTAATTCAATTTTATTTGTTTTGTTGTTTAAATGTATTAAACAGAAGATATGGTAGCATAACTGTTTTATTGCTTGCACGCAAAGACAGATCCTAACAAAATCAATTAAAAGGTAACAAATCAATATCATCTTCTCTGTTGTTTAATTAATCCACTGGTTTCTACCTCGATATTTACAAAAAATATCAGTATATGGTGCTTATCTAAAACACTAACACACACCTTGAGCGCAGCAGTGGTCCAGCTGCTCGTTTGCGGGGCTTGGCGCTCTGTCTCCGGTACTGCATCCAGCCGCTGACCAGCTCGTGCGCGATCATCACGTACAGCAAAAAGATTAGCACGGCTGGATCCATTCAGTCGCACGCGCCGCTGGCTGGTAACCGGGTGGTGCAGATAAAAACGGTCCAGATGTGAACGACAGCACCTGGCTGCGGACGCCGCGGACCGATGGGATGATCAGTGATGATGTCGAGGAGAGGGTCCTCGCGACCAAGTTGACCCGCGTCCACTCCAACTTAAGGCACTTAAACCGCGAGACATAAAGGGCTGCTGCGGCGGGCGCTCGCACTCCACCCATGGCAACACACCATCCTCCAAAATCATCGGTCCATCCGAGTGAAAACGGTGATTCTCCGTGTCTCACTGACAACAGCTGAGAGTCACGGTGACAACGGTAGAGAGGGGACATCGGAGGATGTTGCCGTAGAGACGTGAGCGTCGCTAAGGACATGATGTCATCATCCCTTCTCTCTCAAGAAGAGCGAGACATTTGACCGTAACAGGGCCATGCAGGAAGCTACCAATAAAGATGCTTACATTGTTGCTTTGGAATACCGATACCATTCATGCCATTAAATATTAGCATTATTTGTTAATGTTTACCAATAGATTTTATCTTATCTTTAGCTCCTCATGGTGCACTTTGGCCTACTTATGCCCCAGTTAACAGGATTTTGCCCATGACGGTTTTTAAACGTATGCGTTTTAATTTCTACATTCTCATGACTGTTTATGAACTAAATTAGGCTTTTTGTGCATCCAATCCTTTGCGACTGCCATCAGAGTTTAAAATGTAACCTTACAGAGGCTGGACTAGACTGCCTGGTAATTAATTTCCAAAATCTATAGATTGTTTCATTTTCAGGTAAAACGTTAAAATACAGGGTAACCGTGTAGGCTAATTTCCCAACATTTAGCCCATCATACAACTCCGAATTATAATCTTGCTTCATGAATTAGAAGATAAAAAACACACTGCGGTAGGTCTGCTTAAATACAGCTAGATTTATTAACAACAATGAGTTTTAGGAAAATCCAAATTATAATGCAACTACTTGATACCCAAAGCTTATTTTAGAAGCAAGAATAAAACGTTTCTGCATATAGGCCTGCTAACCTACAAGTAACCTAAACACAGTCCATTAGCTGACAACGTTGGAATCAATTGTTCCATCCTAAATAATTGGTATAGCCTAACATAAAGGTATAAATTATAAAATGAAAATTTGGTCAGATAAGGTTAAGTACTGTATTACTCAGTATTACTGCATTAAGTTTTACGTCTTCAGCTCAATTTGGAAATGAGCCAGAATGCCGTCCGGCATCTTATTTGCACGAACTTGACCTGAGTCGACCTAAAGAAAAATCTTTCAGCTGAAAGCTGCTCTCCTAGATATTTCATCACCTAGAAAACTTTTGTTGGAGGATGATTTTTTTGAAGAGCTGCCACATAGGAAGGAAAAAACATCAAGTCAAAATAAACATTAAATGAAAATGACTTACCCTGGAGAAATGGCTTTGGAAAAAAATGGCTTCAGTCAGACAGTAGGCTAGTTTAACCACAATGTAGGCGTACAATTGGTAATTCAAACCTCATTTCTTTATTCTTCTTCCTTTAATCGATTAGAAGTTTTCTGTAGGCTACAAAACTAGTTCAAAATTGATTAAAATCGTTGAATTTAATGATAGACATTTAGTGGTGGTGGTATAGTGTGGAAAAATACAGTTTTGATGGAAACAGGCAAACACATGACGTTTTCTAGTTGTGACACAGAGACAAAGAATGGTAGGAATAACTGTATTCTCCCGGGAAAGGTGTAGACTGTGGTAACAATGGAGTATGATTTAAAAACACTCTTATTTTGGTCTGAGGGCGTCAGATTTTTCAATTGTGTTCCGACGAGTTGGGTGAAGAAGATGGCGTCCGGGCCATTTTTTAAATTTGTTTATTATGTTTATACTGGTTCACAATTGAGACGATGGAACATTTAGACGGTAAATTCGGGATATCAGAATGTGCAGGTCAGCACAGCTTTTTCTTATGGGAATAATTACGTCAAATGCATCACTATATCATGAGCCTTTTTTTAGTTCAAAGTTTATGAGGTGAATAAAAAATATGTTAAATCAAAATGAAGCAACAGATTGAATGAATCAGATTGATTCTAAGGTAAAAAATAAAAAATCACCTGCAAGTCTGACTACTGACCTCCAGCCAGAGCTGTTGTGTTTAGCAATCACTCTAAGCACGTGAACGTACCCGTTGCTTTTATCTTCATTTTCATCAAGTTTACCAAATGTGATTTGGTAGGCTCATATAAATTTTGGAAGAACAGAAGAAAGTGGATATGGAATTTATTTATTTTTTTCTATTGCTTTCAAACGCGCTTTCCTCCCCACTGCTTCATTCACACCACGCGTTTTACAACTCAAACTTTGAGAAGAAGCAGTTATAAATGAAGATTTTTCTAAGAAAAGCACAAATATTTTCGTGTTTTTATTTTGGACAATCTCTTTAGTAAATTTGGCATGTTTTAATCAAGCTGCCCAAGGTTCAGCGAGCGTCTTGACGCACTTATTACGCTGTCTGAGTGACCCGGTCCAAGCAACTGTTGCCCACATCTCCAATAATTTCAATAATTATAAAATCAATAATTTCAATAATTATAACATCAATGAAAAGTCTAGGAATTCATAAATGAAGCAGTTAAACAGTAGTTAAATGTAACCGAGTACGTTTGCTATAGAGAGATCCATTCATGCAACAGGTGATGACTTGTGGCACTATTCATGCTAGCCACTAGAGGTCACTCAAGTCCATGAGATACAAATGTGCAACAGTGAAAGAGGGACTTCTGGGAAAAAAAATTGAAATTGGCTGTATGTTTTGAGATAAGGTAAGTCACAGCAGCTGATGGGCTAGGTGCTAATGTTTTCAGTTTTGACTCTGATGCAAAATAAAAAATCAAATTCAATAGTATGAGTCAGTAAACTTCATGCCAAGACAATAGAAAAAAATGCTTAAGGCCGTTGCTCCTGTCTGAATGTTCTGACTCACTGGAAGTGGACTGTTGGTAAAAGCCTGCTATTGACTATTTGAGTGAGCATTCTCCTCCCCCCACACATGTGTGTGTTACTGCTTTGCATTGGTACTGTCACCTCCACCACCCAGAATGAAATTTGTTTAAAGAAATACAAATTAGCTTGAGCATTTTTTCTAATGATGTGTGAAGCCAGATTTTTCTCCAGTCCTGACACAGTGTTGTGGAGATGTGGTTGGATATATGAGACTGCTGTGAATTGATAACGTTTAGAAATCTGTTGAGTGTTTAACAGTTGTTCAATTGCACAAATTTTGGAATAAATAGTTATGTATATTGCATAGGATTCTACTTCTCATTTGTGGTTTTTGTCCTCTGAACTGAAGCCATGATTAAATTTTCCTCAGGATAGCTGACACTCAGAGTCCCACAGGTTTATCTGGTAAAGTGATTGGCTAGTCAATCTCTTCCTATTCTCAAACCTTAAACAGGTAAAAAGCCCGGCTTGCTAGCTTGGTTTCAGTGAGATGTTTATATGAAGTTTCTGTCAAAAATCCATGATTCTTTTAGTTCATAAGGTCATTGGTTATTAATAATATCAGAAGAAATATGTAAAAAAGGGTAATATTATTAAAATGTGTCTAAATTGTGTCACCTTATAGTGATGCTTAGTTAAGAAATACCAGGCTCTCTGTGAAAAGTTTCATGTCAAGGTAATTTGTAACAAGTCATGTGACTAGCATTTGGTTTAAGGGGCTGACAGGAGCATTATGGGTCAATGATCAATATTGATGCAGAGGAAGTTCATGCAGTCAAAAATAACTGTATTCTGCATATGATCCACAGGGGATTGTCTTTCACTTGGTCATATTGTTCTGTACAATGTTTTGCTGATATGCCTTAACATAAACAATGTGATGTGTTTTGTAAGTAATTTTCCGTGAATTTTCAGCATTTCACTGTTATGCTAAGGTGTTTGGGACTGTTTATAAATGGACACAAGCCTAAGATACTTTAAAATGAAGCAGAGTTGAATGTGCTCAACCTGTCTTTTGTGTTTACAGTTTTCACTGTGTCTGCTGATGAAGGAGAAAGAGCGATAAAATTAAGTTTGAAAAGACATTTGCATGATGTGTGGCCTGTGAGTGATCACGTAATTTTGTTGAACGAACCCTAAGAAGCTGCAGGGGGAAACATGTTGTTGGCACCCAACAAAGTCACAGTCAGGTCATTCCAGTGTGCCGTGCTTCATCCAGATCTTCACCTACTCTTCATGTTCCTGTGAACAATGAGGACCTAATCACAAATATGTGCAGTGCATCCTAAATTGTAATACTGGAAGAAGGGACCTCCAGAATGTGAAAATGAATTGAGAAAAGGAACAAAGAATTGCAAAGATAACTTAACATATTAGCTATTTCAGATTCATGACTGCAACCTCAGTGCCAGGTGTTTTTTTCACACTGTTGCAAAAGAACAATCTTTTTCATATTTTTTACAAAAAGAATTTAACCTGAGTAAAACTGAATCAGTAGGACTTTACTAAGCAAATGATAGGGCAGAGAAGCAAAAATTCAAATATAAACAGTTTTATTAAGTCAATTGCTATATTTTTAATCCTTTAAACATATATTTTTGAATAAATTTAAAGTGCCTGATTGCTGCATGGTTGTGGAAGGTAAGGTCTACAAGTGTTTGTATATGTAATCTTTATTTATAACTATATATATATGAATCATTTTTTACTGTATTGTTTGAAGGACCACACACTTTTATTTTGTTGTGTTGCTCAAGAATGAAAAAGTTACCCTGTACCTTTTAAACATACCCAGGACCTGTGGCAATAGAATGAGACCTAACCTAACCCAGTTGACCCTATTACATGATTTTGTGTCGACTCTCACAGAATATGTGAAGTTATATCACAATGGATCATTCAGACAAATCATTTATCTTGTCCCATCTTTACAAGCCTACTTCATTACTTTCACTGAGTTAATGTAAATTGCTTTTTAAAAGGATTTTGATCTGCTGATGTGTAAGGAGTCCATTAAAGTCACACATTCCTTCTGTTTGGGCTCCCAGAGGCCTCAGCTTTAGTACATGATTGCATATTGTGGATTTTCATATTCACATCCAATACTCGGCTGTGTGGGACTCAAACAGTGTAGGATACGCCAATTTCAGCAAAAACATTTGGCTTCATCATCTACATGCCCCCGTTTTTCATTGACTGGGCATAACCAGGAGGGGGCGATGTTGGTCCATATACAAGTGATCTACATCTATTTCACACATTCTCAACCAGATACAAATACATCTTTACAGTAAAAAACTTAGTGCACAGCAGCATCTTCCACATTTCTATGACATTTAGTTGCCAAATATTCTCACCACTACTTGCTGCCCCTCCTCTCTCTCTCTCTCTCTCTCTCTCTCTCTCTCTCTCTCTCTCTCTCTTTCTCTCCTGTGAAGGGGAGCCAGGCTTCCTGCTCTTAGTTCCCCATTGCTGGCAGTAGAATTCTGGGAATATCCGGAGAGGAAGGGGAAGTGACATCACAGTGGTGACCTTCCGTCCTAGGACGTATCACCTGGTGCTGGCTGGAGGAGCGCTACCAAACAAGCACAAACACACACACACACAATCTCACTTGGGTCACTTTTGAGAAATTACTCAGACTTACATGAGCTGAGGAAACAGCTTTTATCCCCTGTTGCAGCAGTCATCCCCAACAAACTGATCTTGAGACTGAAATGTGTCCCTGAAAGTAGCCTAAGTCATACATGTGTGAACAGACAGATAACCAGATGCACATTCACTGAGACACACTCAACTTCGCTTTCCAGGAGAAGAGGAAGAGAGAAAGAGGAAAAACTGTGAGAGAATTCCCACGAAGAAATAGTATGAGAAAATTAAAAGTGGTCATGCAAAAAAAAAATGTTCCACAATCTTAGCATGGACAGGCTGAGCTGACCACATATTTGACAGGAAAATTCTCACCACACACACACAGTTCAGCCAGTCTCACAGTGTGTGGTACTGTGCAGCCTGCTGCCTTTGAATATTTTACTAAAAGAAAAGTGAGGAGAAAATTTTATGTTTTTATTTAACACTCAAGACGATTAAAAGGATAAAACCAGATGTCTCTATACATAGAAATGGTATTTAGAGCAAAGCCACTTGAGGGCAGTGCAACAAGTTGCAAAAACATCTTCATTTTATCACTTAATGAGTTAATATGATGAACTTGTACTGTAATAAACAAATAGTTTACATTTGCACATCCAGAGACCTTAGTATTTATATGAAGTTTTGTTTGTTTCTACCTGATAAATGTTAATCCAAATTTCACTCTTCTGTTGCAAGTATCTGAACTCAGTGGTAGTGATTTTTATTTTGGGGGGCATTGTTGACATTCTTTGCTTAAGCTCACCATAGAAACATGTTCTTATATTTTTTTAAATTAAAATGATATGATATGATACCTGCACTATCATTAACTGCAAAAAACTATTTCAGTGTAAAATGAGTTAGTAGTCATGGTCATAGTTTTACAATTACATAACAATGGCACACTGAATTGTCCTTAAATCCACTGTTTTCTTAATCAGTTGCTCCGAAATGGTGTTCTTGACTTCCCTGTCTATTTGTGTACCATAGCATCTGCTCAGGAAAAAGTGGACACCTGCCGCAAACTGATATTTTTTTTTGCAAGTATCTCAACTACACAAGTAGGAGACAGGAGGAGCAGGCTAGTGTTGCATTCTCACACAGACCTCTATCAGGTGCAAATCAACTGAGTGAAAATAGGAATCGCAGCTACAGAGTTACAAAAACATGTCTTACGACACAATCTTGACATTAATTGGAAACCGAATGAAAAGCAACTGTGCTTATTTTTTCACTGTGTGCCACCACGTCGCTGTCAGATCAGATTTGTTTTTGTTGACAAACTAGGGCTAGATGGATCTTACAATGTTTCCAACCTTGTAATGTTGTGTATATGAGACAGAGCTTCTCTTCTGATCTGCTCAGCCTTCCTCTGTGCATAGTCCATTTAAACTGTCCACAATCTGCACTTATGTTTAGGTACTGTTGTTAGACAAATGTAATAAGTTTGTTAGCTAAGTTCTCATCTTCGCAACAATTACTTTGCCTGGTGTCTATAATCATGTCCCTTTAGGATAATTTCCTAACTTCAGTTCCTAAGTGAGCACATTTTGTATGGACTCATGCTGTTTAAAATCCTTGTTTACAGTCTTGCATTTTGTTGCATGCAGTCTCAATGTCAGTCATTTCACAAAATTCAGCACAAAATCATTTCAACCACAGTCGCAGCCCTTAAGCAGTAAGATCAGCAGAGAGTCAGTGATGCTGGTGGATGACAGTAGGCTTTAAATCTTGCTGATACAACACTTTCTCTCTGAAAACAAGACCTCGTCTGTCGCTAAACATGACCAAGTGAACACCCCCTCCCCAAAGTCTGTCTGCGAGTAAGAAGGGGAGTAAAAGAAATAAAGTGAGAGAGAGAGAGACAGGTGGTCAGGCAGTCTTTTCCTTGCCCTCCGCTCCTTTTTGAACTTTTCTTTCATTCTTCCAGTTCATTCTGTGCTTCTTTCCATAGTGCTAGTGACAAGGCGCTCCATTCACTGCCTCATTCTTCCACCCCTCCCTCCTCCCTCCATCTCCCTCACACACCCCGACCCCATCCTTTCCCTCCTGGCTCCTTTGTCTAACTTGCGGGGGCCTGCTTTAGCTGCTATTCACCAGCCAGACGGACCGCCATTGACTGGACCCCCCTCTATCCCCCCCATCATCCCTCTCTCCGATGAACACCCTCATACACAAATGCACACAGCAACCTGGCCATTCCCCACCCAGTGCCCTGTATCAGGCAGCTGCTATGCTAATAGGGAGGAAGGGATGGATGGATGGAGGGAGGGAGGGAGGGATGAGGAGGAGAGACAGAGCAGCCAGCCTATAGTAAAGGGACAGAGGGAGGGAGAGCAGGGAGAGTGACCCCGCTCCTCCATCTCCATAGTCATGCCAGAGCAGCAGCAGACCTCCTGTTACACAAAGGGAGTCCCCCAGCCCTCCTCCCGCTTCTCCCCCCCTCACCCCCTCTCCTTCCACCCCTCTGTTCCCCTCTTTCTCATTCAAATCCATTTTATACCCCAGTGGTAAAGGGAGCTGTAAGAGCAGTATTTAAAGTAGCCTTACTCCTGCCCTGCAGGCGTAACCATTCAGGGCTCAATACACAGAGTACAGTCTGTGTGAGTTAATGTGTGTGTGTGAGTGTGTGCGTGAGGGAGTGCATGCGTGCGTGTCCATTCCCCTGCTTTGTTTAGGACCGCAAGCCCATACCTCCACACACAAACACAAGTGACACCTGTCCTTGAGTCGAGTTGCATCTTCCTTCTAAGTCTAAAAGAGAGAGAGACACATTACAGACGTGTGCTCTCTACACACACAAACACTCAACCATCGCTGTTTGGTGTTAAGTAAGTAATATTTTAGATACACTCAGTTACCATTTTACAAGATACAGCTAGCAAAATACAAGGGTGTCTAATAAAATAAATGTAATAAATGCTAACTTGTGCTGGATTGAGATGTTGATTGAAACCATATTGAAGAGGTGTTGATCCAACTTTGCAGACATTTTGATGACTGCATAATAAATTATAGTGTATTTTACTAAAAGGTTGTTTATAGTATTTTGACTAAGTCACTTATCATCAATTGTGGTATTATTGTTATTAATAAACAATAAATAAATAGACCCATGCCAAATAGTATGATATTTATGACCCAGGCTGATTGCAAAACTTGTCCATGGATGTTAAAAAGATAGTCAGTCCATTAAAAAAAACATTTAAACTGATGCAAAACACAACAATAAAATCAACTGATGATAAGTTATTACAGACACTGAACCATCATCCATTATCTGAAAAGTTCTTTGGCATGGATGTTGCCTCTATTTTTATAAATGAATGAGGCCCAAAGGGGTTGGAAAATGTTCACATTTCTTATAGTTTCTCATGTCTTTTTTTCCTTTGGGTTTAAATACTTAATTTTTTCTACATAAATAACAATTTGGGAACTAGTGGATTTGATCAAAAATCAGGCTTAATGTGCCACTTAAGTTGTTTGTCAGACTGATCATAATTAAATGCCTGTGGCTGTGTGTTGGCATGTTTGTGTCAGCAGCTTTTTCTCTGGTAGCATGTGTGTGCATCTCTTTTGGTGTGTTGTGGGGAGGGGGATGTGTGTGTGTGTCTATGTAGAAAGGGGGTTTGGCAGGAAGGCATTTTTCTGTCCCTCCTGTTCTGTTATTTACCCCTGTGCAGTGTGACCCTGTGCCCCATCAGGGAGGCACGTCCCATTTGACATCTGCCTGTTTGCAGGGGGAGGGAGGGAGGATACAAGGGGTGGGGTGCCCATATGGAGCTTCAACATCCAACCCCCCCCCCCAGCCATCCCTTGTCCCTGACACACAGACACATACACACACACATGCACACACATACATGCAAAACTACAACACTAGATCTCTTGCGCCCTTTGTTTCTTCTTGTGTGTGTGTGTGTTTTGTGTGTGTGTGTGTGTGTGTGGTTGTGTGTGTTCGTGTATGTCTGTGTGTGTGTATCATGTTAGAAGTCCAACATACAGACCTGCTGCACACCAGGTGGAGAGAAAGACACTTGAGGGCTGTGTATTCGTTTATAGATAGAAAGATACCATTATCATGACTCTAAACCATGTGTGCTAAGTGTGAGTTGAAATCATTCTGAAACTTTGTACATATATTTGAATTTTTAAAGCTTAGTTTGGTGTTAAAAGTGTTGTTGTTGTTGTTGTTGCTGTTTTTACTGTTACTGTTGCAGAACCAGTTGCCTGTCAAGGACAAATGAGGGTCTTGACTGAGTAAAACTCTTCTGCTTACATGTGTTTTTGAAATAATTTTCTGTAATTTCAAAGTATTTGGCATTTTACATACATCAGTTACCATCCATTATTTAATACTTAGATCCAGCTGCCCCTATGTGTTGCATGATTTGGTGTGACAGTTAACCTGTATGGATTATCCTCACACAGGATGGTGCAGTGTGATGGGTGCTCCGTGAGCAGGTGGGCTGCAGGGTTGGATCTAGGCTAATGAGCTCAGTGGAGTTTAAATGGTCCAGTGTGACACTGACAAAACCTGCCGGTGATACTGCACTCTGTGACAGCACTTTCTCTGTCAAGGTCTGCTGTCTTTGTCTGACAGGCTGTTTATGATAATACCTCTTGTTAAAGGGCTTATGGGGAATTAGGTTGTTGATACATATTGAGACACAGCTGTTGCAGCAATTTTTTCCATTACAGTAAAGAAAATTAGGCTTAGATGGCTTTGGAAATGAGTCTCCATATGCACTGGCTCAATTGTTTCTTTCAAGCTGTGGGATCCAGAGGGAATGCTGGAGGGTGAATGAGTGCACATCTAATCCTATATTTAGGTCGGGTGCAGGTGAAGATCAAATTAAGTAGGAAGTATGCCCTGACTGGAGTGACATCCAGACTTTGTTGGATTGAAACAGGCAACCTTCAATGGCTAATAAGCCAAGATCAGCTACATAAAGGCATAGAAATGACTGGATCTACAATTAGACATTCAAGTTCCACAGTTCATAGAAATTTACATAAAAATATTTGAATACACCAAGAGAAAAATACAGGAAATGTAATTCAGACAGTGCTTCTACAAATCAAAACATCCGGTAAAGACAGCAAGTCAGAACCCTACAGTTTGCTTTAATCAAGCAGGACTGCAAAAGCTTTGTGCTGATTACAGGTGTATGAATTTTCTATATATGTACTGTGACTGCAGTCTTGCCACAATGTGCATAAAAACAATGTGGCATAATGACAAAAGACAACTACAAGGAGGCACATTTCTTCAGATATGAAACATGAATTCTTTATTTTAAACAATATTTTTATAATTACTGTCAAAGATCAGGCCTTTACAATATGAAAACATAATGGGCTAACTGAGGATACTGGTTGAGAGTAATAAATATTATTTTCTCCCACCATCCCCTCTCCCCCCTCTCTGTATTTACTCCTACATTCAATGAGTTTACCAGATTTGTTCAGTGTGTAAAGGGAAAGGCAGGCTCAATTTGTGCCTGCTGTGGTTGTCTGCAGTGGTGATATACTCTGTAAGTGTTCTTCTTTATTTGAACAGTTTTCATTCTTTGTTTAGCTATATATATGGGATTACTCATTATTATTGAACTTTAGGGCTCAGCTGCTAGGTGGAAATATTGAGCCATATCATCTGAATGAGTGAACTGATGTTTGACACAGTTTCAGCCTGTCTAGAGTCAGTCTGCTTGTGTTAATTTTGTGATTAGAGCATTCATAATATGTATTCAAAAATACTTACACATATGTGTGTATGCCTGTGTGTGTGTGTGTGTGCCTATGTGTGTGCCTATGTGTGTACATGTGTGTCAGGGAGTAATTATGGAGAATAAAGGCCTGGTTGTACGGAGTGAAACTGTGGGTTTTGAAGTGAAATGGAAGATGCTTTTCTGTTTGGCTGAGCAGACTCAATAGTCCTATTCAACCAGCCTCCTTACTGCCCATTGTCCTCCCACCACCAGCCCTCCACACACACTCACACACACACAAACACACTTACACACACTCACACACACACACCAGGCTGTAGAGACTCGTTGGAATTGGAGTTTGGGCCTGGAGGAGACAGAGGGATGGAGTGAACTCCTGCTTAATCTGAGAGCCTTTGGGGTGTGAAGTGAGGAAGAGAGGGGAAGAAAACAGTGTCAGATGGGAGAGAGAGATTACAATTTTTTTAGTTGCCATAATTATCTTGCAGAAAAATAAATTTCTTTTAGGAGTGGTGTCAAATACCTATAATGTTGAGTATGTCACAGGGTAACCAATCTTTTAAAGTACTGTTCATCAACCCTGTCTGCACAAATATTAACCCTACTAAGGCGTCTAAACCACTGATCACACCACGCTACATGCTGCGGTACTGACAGCGCTGATCAATACAATCTGTTGTAATATTTCACACAGAGAAATGCTTAAAATGCACATACATAAATGCTTTTTTAAGCATCATACTGAATTTGGAAAAAATGCTAATTCACTGATACTGAAATAAAATACTTATGCTCTGCTGTCCATTTGAACTGGAAAGTCAAAATTGACTCCCTCAAAAATGAAGTTACAGCAACTTAGTAAAAACAATGGTGAGAGAAGTACTTAGTTCTTTTTCTACTAATGTACAAACAGCATTTTAATCTGAACAGCTTTATATACTGTTACATAGTTTAATCTAACAATGCTTTATATTTGTTAGATTCTATGTTTTACATGCACTCTTAATCTTAAAAAACAACTAGAGGCAACATATCGCTTTTAAATAAATGTTGTGGAGTGACAAACAATATTTTTTTCAGAAATGAGATGCAGGGGAGGCAATGGATACAAAATAAAAGTACTGTCAGAACAAGTGCAAGTACTTTCAATCTGTCCTTGAGTATTTGAGTAAAGTCACACACTGTCTATCACTTTCACACATTTTTTGGCACGTTCTTGTCTTTTTTTCCAGTTTCTTCAGGTCAAGATAACATGTTGTCACCCACCCCTCATCCAGCAGTTAACTAGCTCCTCACGACAAGACCAACACAGCCTCATACACAATAGTCTGTATCTGAACACAGAGTAGACACACTATTGTGGAGGCATGAGGACCCAACACTCGTCGGGGGTTAATGATTGTCTGCCATCGGTTTGGAGCCCATTAGGCTATTGATCTGGCTGCATCTATTGTGCCACCTGGGGAAAGGAATGTGCTGGGTCTCCCATTGTGTCTGTGTGTCTGTCTGAGAGTGTCACTGGGTGGTCATGGACCCTCTGTGTGCGTGTGTGTCACAGAGAGGCCAGTCAAATGAGAATAGCTTAGAATATAACACTCTGCTGTATGGAGACAGAGCAGGGTTGAATATTCTCAGGTCAGACCGTCAAGAGTCATTTGGTCTGACTAACTCAAGCTTAGAAATGAGGATGAGCAGAAAAATTACTCTCGAACATTTAGAACTTTATACATAAACATGAACAATAAGTATTTGAACACACTCTGATATTCTCACTCAACATGAGAAAGGACATAGATGAATGATGTTGCTGAGCTCAGCACCTTTGAATGAGGCATGAGGCACATCCATAAACATGCGCACAGGCATGCGCACACACACAAATAGAGGACAGAAGCTTCATTCATAGTTGCCTTTATTAGTTGGCTGAATTTATCGTCTCTTCTTATAAAACAACTTTAATTAAAAAAACAATAAAATTTTTCAGTGGTTGTTTAACAGCTTATTACAAACACAGTTTAATCGAGTTTCCTGAATTTTTAATTTTGTTTTACTTTTGTTATTTCACCATTTTTTAACTTTCTCATAAGTTTTGTGTCATGGCCCAAGCTCTCCATGATTAATTCTCATTGATAGTTATAAAAATACTGCTTCCTGATTAGTTACTTCTGCCAGGTGAATACTATATTTAAGGGGATTATATTAGCATCACTGGACCAATCATAGCTTCTAGTGTTTGACACAACAGGACAATTTTACTTTTGAACATTTCTAACATATAAGTGTTATCTATAGGCCTATTTCATATTTCTGAAAAATCACTATATCACCATATTATTGGCTGTTTTAACAAAAGTTTAAAAATTAGGCTGCATTTTACTCACTATTTCACTTAACTTAAAGTTACATAAAGGAGTATCTCCTACTAGCTAGCACTAGTTTGCAAGCACTACGGATGCAGATGAATTTAGCTTATTCTCTAAGTTGCATAACTTAGAGATATAGACTGTAACACTAAGGTAAATTAATAAAAAAAATAAAACTAAATATATTGACAATTTGATGCCAAAAATTACAAATAACAAATACATCATTCAAACGAGTTGGTATGAACTTTAGTGATTGTTTTTTAAATTAAATTAAATTAAAATTTTAAAGGTTACTATCTATTTTTAACAAAAACTATAAGTCTAATAGGGGTCATTTTTGCAAATTCTAAGGACCTGTGGAAAGCAATCAATAGCAACTTATTAACTTCTTATCAAGTGTTCCATATTAATATTTTCTTGTCCATTGTGCTGTTTTGACACAATCAGGTGGATATTCTCTCTTAAACTTTATATGACTCTTTTGTCCCTCATAAAGTTATTTATGAGACAGCTGCTCACCGCAGGACTGACGGGCAGACAGATTATTGGAAGGATTTATTCACTTTGAAAAGGCTGGTCTGTCCTGCAGATAGTATTTGTTTTTGCTTTACAAGTTTTTAACCTAATCTTCCTCTGCTAATCTTACTTCCACTAGAGTAACATTCAGGTATTTAAGCTCTTTCTCTTTCACAAGTGAAGCCTTCACAATTTTTTTTCTCTGGATTCTGCCTTTTTGGAGAAAACATCTGTTAGATCTCAGACTCAGTGAAAACACTCAAATGACACAGCTGGGGTTTAAGGGAGGGGGTTCACAGGGTCTTTAAACGTTGGGGGCTGCCAGTTGGTCGGCCATGTAATCAGAGTTGAACTTGAAGAAGGAAAACGGAGGGATGTCCAACACAAAATGAGAGAGAGCGAGTAAAATGTGTGTGTGCTTGTGTGTGTGTGTGTGTGTGTGTGTGTGTGGAGGGGGGTCCTCTGTCGGCAGGACAATAGACAGTGGTAGCAGCAGCAGCAGCTGACCAGGGAATCCCTTCTTCTTTTGTCATCTTGAATAATGACGTCTCCACCACACGCACTCCGTCTCTCCCTTCCTCTCCGTCCTCACCCGTTGGTGCTCATCCCTCCTCCCTCTCTCCCTGATCAGGCAATAAGGGACTTCTGCATCCTCTTTTTCTCTCTCTTATCCTCTCACACGCTCTTTCAATGTAGAATATGCTATGTGTGTGTCTTGGTATGTCTGTGTTTGTGCAAGTATGTAGGTTTGTATATATGTCTTTTCCAGCCTCGGCTCCTAAAGAATGTAACCTCCAAGATACTGTCGAAACTCTGTAAATATCTCCACTACAGGCCGTATGTTAATTGTGTCGAAGTTCAGCTCCCATCTGTGTGCAACATGTGTGCACTGAAGACTGTTTTACCATGCTTTACTTAAAAGAAGTAACAATAATTTTAGGCAAAAACAGCCCTGCATTTGAAATTCTTCCCATGTAAAAGTGCAGAAATATTATCAACACAAAATTGAAATTAAAAATAAAAATTTCCCTGCAGAGAAATGTCAGATAAGACAGATTATTTTATTTATGAAAATACTAGATTGATAATACAGATGTGTTAATGTGCAAGAAGCTTTTCACTATTGTAGCTACAGGTCAGTAGTTTAGCCAAGTGGTCCCAAGCCTAGTGGTCTGCCTCCCCCTCACAAGAATCCCAAGACAAATCTGAGGCAGGAAAGAAGGAAAAACAAACTTCTGCTGCACACATTTGTTCATCCAATTATTTTTTATATAATCTTTTGGGGAAAGTTTTGGGAAATCGCTTATGGTGGAACAGCTGATAGACTTATCAAAATGTGACTGACAGCCCCGACCAATAACAGTTTATGAGGGGTCACAAGCCAGAAAGGTTGGAAACAACTGGTTTAATCTTTAACAACACATGCATTATTCACATATGTAGTCAGCTTATCAAATGGTTTTATGAGAAATTTAAATATGAAAAGACATCAGCAACCAAAGCTATTAAATAAATGTAGCAGAGTACAAAGTGCAATATTTTTTCTGAAATGTAGAAGAAACATTACATAGAAACACTACGTGTACTCCCAATGAGACCCAAGATACACGAGTGTACCTCAAAGCTGTACTTAAGTACTGCACCTTAGTTAATGTATTTTATCACAGTTGTGTGTGTACGTATGTGTACCCTTATTTTTCTGCTGGTCATTTGTGTTTGGTCAAAAACAGGCTGGAGAGCAGTTGGCCTATAGGAGGGACTCTTGTGTAAAGTCTTGTGTAAAGTGTGGGACCAAATTACTTGATAAAAGTAAGCCATAAGTATTTACTGATTAATCAAAGGCTGCTTATTTGTAAGAGTTTGGGTGAAAGAGTATGTAAGAGTACAAAAGAGTTTGGCATCAGGATCTAATATTTTTTTGCTTAGTTGTGAGCACTAAGTCGATGTCAGGACTGCTGTTCCCCTGATGTTTGCCATAGTGCCATAATGATTGCAAACATATTTTAAAAACCCTGCAGACCCACACAGGTATCTTTTATTACTCAGACCTATAATCACATGGGTGCTGGGTGGAGCTTTGATAAGACATAAGTTACATCACCAAACTTCATGCACCAAAAAGAAATACAATAACATTAGTTGTTCTGTCGTATCAGGTGCATCAAAATTACGGGGAGAAAGGAAAATATTAGTCAAGCACAGTTTGCACACATTTTTACTTATCAGAAAACCAAAAGGAAGTCTGGTGTAGATGAAATAACTTTGAGCTGCTTTTACTGTGGTTATTACCCACCTCTCAAGTGTCCTTAAAGATAACACTGAGAGCCAGCTCACTCTGATAGCTGACACTGTGCCTGGTACAGTCAGGTAACAAATAGAAAATCTTGCCACAGGGTTAAATAAGGTCTTATTTTCCCAGGCTTTTTGCATAGTCTCAAGAGAAAAAGGGCATCAAACGCAGAGCAAAGTGAAATAAAACCCCACCCTGTTGTGCAGTTTTATTTAAGACACTTGGATGACAGTTAAGGGCTTTTTTAACTTCCTCTTTACGTGGCTGTCATCACTCCACAGGTTCCTGAAGCAGCTCTAAAAGTTCCTCATATGTGTTTCCATTGTACATGTTGAACCCATCTCATTAAAGATTGTGTTACATTACACATTTCTCAATCAAACGGCAATCAGGTCAATACTGCAGCACTTTGAGGAAGCCATTCTCAGGGACTCACAGTAAAAGTTTCTATCAATATACGCAATTTGAACAGGAGCCGTTAAAAAATGAGGAATTCAGTGTTGCAAACCCAAATTAATTGCAAACGCATGTATCACAAGATGTTCACTTGGTCTTGTGCCTTTGGGATCAGATGTAACCCTGTGAATTAGGGGTGTGAGCATCATGGTTATGAATTTTTAATGAGACACTGAGCAAAGGTGTTTTGAATGGATATGGGAGATAAACACACCACATTGCAGCCGCTTGGACATCAACCCACCAGCAATATCTTACTCAGTTTTATCAGTTAGGTACAAAAACAGGTAATACATATACGTATGCACACCCGTACCTGAATATATTTGCAGATATGGCCTCTTCACTTGGTCATATAGTAATTTTGATGTAGTTTTCCTAAGTTTTCTAGACTTGAAGCCATTCCCCAAGCAATTTCTCATCGGATTTTCTCTGACCGTCTTCTTTGCAAAATTCCTCCCAAAATGCCTTGTGTTGTCTGGCTCACTAAGGCAGGCTGTTCCATGCGCAGGCCAGACCAAGACAAGCGAGAAAAGCCAAGGCACATGAAGAACCTATTATGAGGCCTAGCAGCCAACAGCAACCCTGGGAGGCCAGCCAACTCAGTGTGTGAACAATAGGGAACCCAGCTCAACAAAAACATCCTGCAGAAGTGAGAGACTGGGAGGGAGAGAGGAAAGGACAAGCGAACAGCAAGCCAAATAGCCCGTTTGGCATGCCACAGTATCAAAACACAGAGGGGCTGGTATTTAGAGGAGCTAACTTTCCCGGTGTTGAGTTTGACAAAGAAATGCATCAGATTGGTGCGCTTGGTGTGGTCGGTGCAGAGCATTTGAGCTGAGGTCATGGATGGTTCAGCTGCAGCTCAGAAAGCAAGCTTAACGGCCGCTCTAACAATAGCACAAACTTTTGCTTGCCAGTGAGGACCAGATGCAAGGTACTACTCCTTTTTTCTCACCAAAACTCAGGGTCAAACCACAACTGTCATTTGCATCACATTTGCAACCTTCAAACATTTGCAGTTAAGTGCAGGTTGACAGCCAGTGAGTGTTACAACACAAACAGGTCCGACATGTAGAAAGATGTGTTGTCATGGCGCTTTTCCCACGACCCTCCCACAGCCGCAAAATATCAGTTGCAGCCCAGCACTTCCACGAAACAGGGAGAACATGACTCAATCAAAGGTTTCTTTTCAGAAGTGCCAAGACTCATGAGCACCACACAAGAAGCTAAAAGGCTTGTTTTGCCAGAGCTACAGGTATGGTGAAGGAATTTTTTTTAAAAAAGGGGCAAGGAGTAACACTGAACTCCGCAGCAGAGAGAATGAAAAACTTTTATGCCTAACTGAGAAATCACATCTTTTGTCAGCCAGTACAAAATGCATACATTAACACAGTGTTTCCTTGCCATTTTCTTGGCAGCAGATGAATAGTTTTTAAGTCTTTGCTGCTCCAAATGAAGTGAGAGTGGTTAACGGTTTAACCAAGCATTTCAGGACTTTTTTCTGTGTCATTACTGGATGTTCAGAGCACAAAATTCACATAATAATCACATAGAAATGAAAATAACAAGCAGATATATTTTTGTTTCCTTTCAACAAATCAGGCGAGTCTTTTTTAGAAGCTATACGTCTTAAAGAAAAAGGGCTAGTACTATGAAGGGAACAAAGTTAATTTAAGAAAAAAAAGCGTACAGATAATCAGTGAAAGACATACTCGAGCGAGAAAGCAACATTGGGTTGTTAGCGGAGAGCCGAGCTGAGGTGCAAAGACTGGGCGTCAGTTGTTAAAGAGAGAGCACAAGAGAGGAGTGTGTGTTGGAAAGTTTTTGAGTGTGTGGGGGTAACATAAAACCAGCTCTCCCACAACACACACAGGGGAGGGGAACCTTCTTTAAACTGAGCCTACCCACAATGCACTGGGCTCTTTTATCCCGGCAGTGAAAGGATGAGGCCAGATGAATGACAAAAGGAGAGAATGGGGATCTGGGTTGGGCCCGGCTTGGAAGACAGGGGAGAGAGAGGGAGAGAGAGAGAGGGAGAGGAGGGTAGGGGTGTGTTTCCCAAACCAACCTTTCTATGAATAAATGCAGGAGGAGGGAGGGAGAGGAGGAGGAGGAGGAGGAGGAGGGGCGGCTTTTTGCTTCGGAGATGAGGAAGAAATGTATGCATACACCAGGAATTTGAGTTTAATGATTTCTTTACTGGCTTGTACACAAACGTACAAAAATAATACAGCACTCATCTCCACATGACATCACGTCATCATCACAGTGTTACAAACGTTCAAAAAAAAATAAAAGAATACAAACAAAAAAAAAACAAAAACAAACAAACAAAAATCAAACATGATGGAACATCTGCATCACTTATGAAAGATCAGCCGTTTCCTCTTGCTTGAAATGAAGCAAGACCAGAAACACAACTTGGTCCAAAGAAAAGTCAGCACTTTTTTCTTTCTTTTTTTTTTTTTTTTTAAATCATCTCACTCATGTACACCAATCCGGCGGCTGGCTCCTTACGTCATAAATGTTATGACCCTGGTAAGCCAAACAACCACACAACCGTGCAATTTTTAATCATGTTACAATGATCTTACCATCAAATGTATTATTCCCCTTTCAAAAAAACAGGAAGACAGCACTTCAGAAAAGAAAGTGCCCCAAAATATCATCGTCATCATCATCATCATCATCATCATCATTATCATCAGCGTTGATATATCCATATGTATATATACATACACCCAATCACAGAGATACACGAATCTTTGTTAAAAAACATCATGTTTTTTCCACAAAGTAACACACACATTAGGACATTATCACCTGGAGTATATATTTATACAATAGTATTTTGTTGTGTATGTTTTTTTTTCTATTCAGAAAAAAAATTAAAATGTTGACACATAAAAGTCAACGTTTCAACAACAGTCATCAGTGCAATATTCAAACAAAAAAAGAGAAAAAAACATCAAGTTTAAGACAAGCCATGCATATTTCATTTGTTGCCTGATACCAATCTATACCTTGATGTAGTGGATCTATCGCCTCGGTTTCTTGTGGTTGTTCCAGGTTTTTAAAAATGGGAAGATGTCAGTCTGGATGACTGTTTTAACACAGCTACACAGGAGGGCCTCATCAGAAGCACACAATCACACACACACATATCAGTTATAAAACACACACACTCACACATACTCACACTCACACAACGGCTTCTCATAAGGTGAACCACTTCTGCTGTGAAGCTTCTAAACAACTGTTGGCCATTTGAGCAGTAGACATTAACAAAAAAAAAAAAAAAGAAAAAAGAAACAAGCAGCATTGATATAAATGTTAGGGTGCCATGACTTACAAAATGCAGCAGGCAAGTTTGTGAAACCAAATTCTTTTTTTTCATTTTCTGTGACATCCTGCTTTAGTCATGTGTTGTCTTTTTTTTTCTAAGTCTTCATCGTCCAACAGTAAAAGGGTCCTGCTCAGTAGTAGTAACTATTCCAAAGCCTTGGCTCCTGCAGTCACCCCGTACAAACACTGGGGGCGCACAAGGCTCCGCATTTTTGTGCAATAAAACTCCCTGCAAGTCATGCGATACAATTCCATTTTTTTTGTATGAATGAAAAAAAATATAGAAAACAAAAAAACGACCATACAGACTTATAAAGAAAAAATATAGAGAGAGGAGAGCAAAGTGGAGGTTTATAGGGAAAACATGCAACAAAGGCAGTTTGTGTGTTTGAAAGAGAAACAGAGGCAGCTAGAGAGAGAGAGAGAGAGAGAGAGAGAGAGAGAGAGAGAGAGAACCACAGACTCCCTTGCAGAAAAGAAATGGCAAAATGATGCTTTGCTTGTCAGAATTGGTTTGGTTGTAGTGTAGAATAAACTGTCCCGACTGAGGATGCAGGGATAGGGTTCATGCATCGTCTGCTCTGAAGTCCATTATGTCTGTTAGGCTACACAGCAAAAGAAAAAAAAACAAAACAAATACACATACTGGCATGTGGTTGATCACAGACAAATTGTGAATCTCTTCAGACTCCAAACAACGTGGCAGAGTGGTGAGAGAACCGAACAACTTGAGAATACTTTATAGTCGAGGTAGCTGGCAAAAGGCAACCAAACAAAGTCCTTTAAACGGGAGGGAGATGGGGGGGGGGGGGCGCTTTCGAGGGTCAACAGGCTAAAAAAGAGGGGTTTCTGGGATGGTGGGGGTGGTG
>JAPZDV010000011.1:10309547-10327116 GCA_029814665.1 Acanthurus lineatus | reverse complement strand
TTTTTCTCGTTTTGTGTGTTGAGAGAGAGAGAGAGAGAGAGAGAGAGAGAGAGAGAGAGAGAGAGAGAGAGAGAGGTGACGTATCACCAAGAGGGAGGGCCTTCTGAATCCAATTCATTCCGGGCACCACGTGTCCTCAGAGCGTGGGAAAGAGGCGAGCTTTTCTTCCCAGCAAAGAAAGAGCAAGGATCAAATAACACGGTGCTGCAGCAGAAAGCTCGCGCTCTGCGCAGAGGCAGGGGCTGCGACCACCCGGACAAGGACGGGACAAGACACACAGAGACACACAGAGAGGAGCTGATTTTGGAGCTGTGGTGTCGACTCCATTCATATAAATAATAACATAAATAAAAAAAATACTTCAGGGTAGATTAATGTGACTTTGGTTAAATACAGTTTGCCTTTAAAAAGCGCACGGCACTGCGCCAAGATTGTTGGCACTCCAGAATTAAGTTTGAGGTTTGAGGAGGGACACGTCATCTAATGAAACGACAATATTAGGAGCATCTACTCAAATTGACGCCTCATTCAACGCTCATTATGAGGATATACAGATTCTTTACCTATAATTAGACAAAAATTGGGTCAGTCTCATCTTCAGACTTGTCTAAACGGTCCTGTTTGCAAGATCAGTTATATATCCAGTTTATAACATTTTTCCACACCTGATTGTATAATTTAAGATAATTCAACTGAGATAGGAAAATCTGCTTCCCTAATCGCAATAAAACAAGTGAATACTTTGATAACGACTATAATTCCCATGTATTTGTAAACGTCTGCAGATTTACATGATACTCCGTTGTCCCATATTTATGAGTTAACAAAAGGTAATAAATCTCTACCTTTCTAGACTTGTAGACCAGTTACCAGACATTGACAGGCTTTGGGTGTCCTGGCAGAAAGGAATACCAGTAGCTATTGTTTAGCCGACCTCAGCATGACACAAGCATGTTTAGTCTCTCAGGTAACCGCACACTTAGTTCAGACCTGTGAATCAGGGCTCACATCATCAGCCGGTTCAACAATTTAAACATGAAAAAAACCACAATCAACAACAACAACAACAACAAAAACAACAAAATCATTCAGTCTGATAATCAGGCTATGAAGATTTTGGTAAAAATGCTTATTTACACAGAGTTAGATGAGACCAAGTTCTGTAACTCAAGCTTAGCACCATAATAACAGTAATAAGTAAGTGTTATGCAGGATGAATACGAGTACCAGAGACTTCAACAACCTGGCAGCCCAAGATTATCAGTCAAAAAAGCAATTTGTTATATGTAAACCATTTTTTGTTAGAATGGCATCAACACTATATATAGTTGGTTAAATACCAAATAGCACGACCCTTTAAAATTCACAACACATAAAGTAAATATCTTCAAACAATTAAAGTTGAAGAATAACTCTTAAGCAAATCATATGATTACAGGATGCTCTGCTTGAGAACTTGTAAGTCATGTCTGAGACACTAATCCACATGATCTCCTTTATCCAGGATAGTTTCTTGTTTTAGTGGTAGCCTAGATGAGACACAGAGCAGCAGGTTCAGAACCAGAGTACCACGGCTTATTGTAACATTATTCTAAAAAAAATTACAAAACGTATGTCCTTAGAGATAACTGCATTATTGATGGCGTAACATTACTTGCTGCAACAAAAACCCTAAGCCTAAATTTCATAACGCCCTTGAGATTATGCAATTGGTAATATGGTATTAGATGGTCTACATGTAGAGGTCCTAACTTGCTACTTAAACCAACTTTTGAAAACTTCCCTCAAAATGATAAATCTCTTAACCATATGAGTAGGAAGGGTATAAAGGGTATAGGGAGAGGACTGATATAGGACACTTGGTTTGTTAACACCTTCCTCAGCTTGCACATGTTAAACACTTTACATACAAGGCTATTTATGATATGAGAAAATAGTTACAGTGTGCAACTGTGCTGGAGAAATGTTTTCACCACGTACCTTAAAAAGGAAGCATCAAAATTAGTTTCTGACTTCTTACTGCAGCTGCTGTGATTCAAACAGTCATTGAAAACACATTTACCTCAGTGATTCACAGTGACCTGTCTTTTTAAAAAAATCACTGTGGCTTTTTTGATGCATGTGAAGTGATCAGTTAAATACAGTGCACATCTGGTTGTGGTTAGGGGTTTCTTCATTTTATGAGTGTAAAACTCAGCCTTCCAATTTAGTCTCAACAAAATGTACTTGTCCAGAAAATGCCAGAACATCTTTAATTGCACACTTTTCCACATTAGATCTCTTAAAGCCCTTTTAGGCGAGCTCATTTTCTGCAATCACACAAATCCAATGTGGGATTTGTGAACAGAAGAAAAAAAAATTTAGAGAGAAAAAGTATGAGAAAGTATGAAGGGATTCAGGCGGTGTACGTGTTGGGTTCCTCTGTGACCTGTGTGCTCCTCAGCCTCTGGGCAGGAAACCCCCACACTGTTAGTGTTACACCTGACAGACATCAATGAAGCTGAAATGATCTCATCAGTCTGTCCTGTCATCTGTCCTTTGCCATCTGTTTGTGAAGACAGAAACTTGCCAGACTGACAACTGACAGAAATGATTATAACTTTTCTTGGGTAATTATAAATAAAATATCATAGACAGTTGAATAAATGAAATATAAATGTGTTTATTAACACACAGTCAGCTTCCAGTTTCTTCCAGCTAAAGAACAGAATGCTGTACAAAAGAAATCAGAGACCACAGACTGCTAAAAAGGCAAAGAAACTCAGTTCTGTCATCCTTCAACTGTATCTTTTCAAATTAAAACAATAAAAAAGTTATCACAAAAATGTGACCCCTGAAAGTGTCCAATGGAACAAGCTTAACATTGATGCATCTTTTTAATGTATGCACACAACCGTTTGATCATTCTGAGAATTCAAATGATCTCAACAGGATCTGAAAAACATTTAATGAATGTGCAATGGTATAACAGTGCACATGATCAATAACCAAAATGATCAAGCTAAAACACTGTCTTTGGTTGATTAAGTGTGAAACCACTGAAAATACATAAATCTGAAAGGAACTTTGGGCTGGCAAAAGATGTAAAAAATATTCCATCTTCATCCATTAAATAAAAAATAAGAATATGATTTATGAGATCTGTGACAGATTGTTCTGGATGTTTTTTAGGTGTCAAGTCGCTGTAACGGCTGCTGCAGCTGATTCAGTGTCTGTTTTGTGTAAGACCTCCTGAAACATGGAAAGCACACGGCTGAAGTGAGAGCCTTCCCAGAACACCTTGCCACATCTGGTGCAGACATAGAAAAGCTGTATCCTCTGTAGGAGGCTGGGGGGCACGGTGTGGAGCTGTATGGGTGCCCCTCCAGGAAAAGTCAGGGTGTCGGGGTTTAGACTCGAAAGGGAAGCCCACTGACAGTGAGGGGCATACCTGGGGAGGTCAGGGCTCACACTGGGGGTCATCTCCTCAGCTTGTTCTTGTGTGAGGTCAGCATAGTCTTGGTCCTGCAAAAACCCTGTAAACAAAATCCGAAAATTGAATGACTTACTCCTTCAGTATGTAGAAAGAAATGTGGTCAGTATCAGTAGTAATCCATTATAAACCATGATGTGTGGTCTGACTTACCATTCTGTTCAAGCATCCTGACCATGTCCTTCCTGGGAACCACCACGTACTGATCACTGTTACACGCCTGGAGAAACAGAGAACAGTGTTTTCAAGAGCTTTCACTCATCAAAGGGTCTTAAAGTTAAAAACAAGGAAAATAGAAAGAAAATCTTAGGAGTTCCCCCTAAAGTGTACTTCTTCTCTCTCTTTTAAACTGGCCGTTAGATTACTTGAGTTTTAGCAGCCTAATGAGACAAACTTACATAATATCAAAAATCAAATCAATTAATTTTAAAGTTGTTCTATATTTTTCAGCTATTTTTCATTGCCATGAAAAACTTGTTATAAAAACAGGCAGTTATTTGTATGGTTTTAATTTCCTAATGTGGACAATGGTAAAATAATAAATGGGACATCAACTTATCTTATGAGGTGGAAATTGCAAAAACGGACGTGAGAAATATGTGTGTGGTGGATGATGGTGTGTATTTGTACACGTCTGACAATTTGACAAGCACTTTGCATGAGACTGACCCCTTAAACTGAACACGCAGCAACTTTTAATCCACAGTCAGACCAAATTAGGCTTTGCCTCTATTTAAATTTAGGTCATGTGTTCTGCAGTGGTGCAAATAGCAGAGCATGCTGGAAAAAAACCAAAAAACCAAAAAACAGCACTGTATCGGAAAGTGGAAACAAAGTTAACTCATCAGCCATGCGGGAGTACGAAGATGTTGGTTTGCATCTGCAAAGTGGCCATTTAATGACCCTTTCACAGCGCTGCTCAGACTTGCAATAATTGCCCAACACTGATTTGGTCTACAGCCTCAGCCCCCTCAGTCATATACCAGCATGTGTGTCAAACTTTAAATTCTCTTTGGTAAGGCCATGTTAACAACAGTGACCAGAGTTCATCTTCTTTCAGACCTGTGTATGTAAAAAAACACATGTTTAGATGAGAGTCTGAAAACTTGTGTTGACCTATTGACACCTGTAGCAAACAGACAGGTTTCCCTGGTGACTGCTGTGGTGTGAAGGGGGCTTAGTGTTACAGAAGGCTCAGATTGGTGTGTCAGTGAGTGTGTAGAGACAGCATTTACGCCTCAGTGACGTTAACATGTCCATGCCGTCCTGCCCTGCTCTGTGGTAAAAGTCTCCCTGGTGGGACATTAGTGACCTCTTGTTTGCCGGCCCCTAACGTGCACACACACACTTGTCTGTAAGCCATCCTGACAGCATTTCAGTGCTAAAAGCCTTGTCAACACACCTGAGCTCCACCCAGCAAACAGCATTCCACTTAGAGGTGAGCTCTAAATCAAACCACTCTCACAGGCCTCACAAAGCAAGGCTTCCTGACTAGCTCACTTAAGGCCAGTTTGTCACTCTCTGACCCCGAAATGTATGATGAACACTGAAAGTCAGAAATGTGTGTCTTCTCCTCTGTGTGTGCATGCAGAGCGGTGTTTGCCTCTGTGGTAACTGAGGTCGGGACAGGAGAAAGCGGCTAGACAGTGGAGGTGTGGGAACAGCAGAGGTGTCATCTCCTGTCTTGCCTGTGGGAATGAAGCTCATCTCTCCCTCAGTACATTCTGTATTCTTCTCTTTGTATGCTGCTTCGCACACACACACACACACAAACTCACCACACAGACAAAACACTTTACAATTTGCACAGGCTCCTCTGCAGTGCGTATAAACCACATGCATACAAGTGCTCGCAGCGCATACACATGGCTCACACATACAAGCGTGGCGGCAGCCAGGAAAACAGACCCAGCTATTTGCTCAGCTCAAAGTTTCCCAGAGTTGAGCAAGCCAGAACCTGCTCTAAACTCTCAAGGCTAAGCCGTGGACCGACAGGCACACACGCACACCGTCTCACACACACGCAACCTGGATGGAAGTAATTAGATTTATAATTTATCACAACACAACTAGCCACAAATGCAAAGATTTGGCCAAGACCTGTTTGACAAAGAAGTAAAGCAAAAGAAGTAAAAAAATGAAGTTGTGTAAAATGCAGAAATTGTATCAGGAAACATGTCACTGTTATTAAAAGACATCACAGTAACATGAAAAGACATGCAGATAGAAAATATTTGTACATATTCTTGTTTCTCTTGCTTCTCCAGGGAACGGACATGACAAAACTAACTTGGTCAATTATGTGAGCTCTTTCTAATATATTTAAATGAATACAGATGGTGGCTCTGTGCCTTCATCTTACATTTTGTAACCAGGTCTGAAAGGTTAATTGCAGCAACATTTTTCCTGTTTTTTGGCTTGCTGTGGGACACAAAATCTTGATTTTTCCACAGCTCCTCTGAAGTGCAAGAGTATTCAGGCACTCAGTTGTCACGGTGAGCCTGAGAAGCACAGAGGCATGAAGATGCCCTCTCTGCAGCTCCTGCACGACATGGAGAGAATTAAACTGACAAACCATTTCAAATTTGGCATGTTTGGACAGGCAAAATATCATGTTTGTGATCACCAAGAGGCACAGCACAGAGGTTCAGTCTGTGAACAGCCTGTGCAGGTCGGACAGCTGGACTGTCTCAAGTTTTTAGAGAATTGACGCCAGCAGCTGATCCACACTGACACGTTATTTGCTGTATTTTCAGTATTTTCAGGTGTGGTATTTACTTAATGCAACTTAAAAGCTTCTCCCAATGGCACAAATGTTCTGACTGTGGATTTTAGTTCTTCCTCACTATTTGACAGCACGTCAAATTATATTCCAATACTGGCTTTTAAAGTCAGTCACCAAAAAAAAAAAATGAAACCAAACCTTTTTTTAACCGTTTTTTTTTTTTACTGTTTATAGTTTATGGTAATTGACACATCGTTCCATTTTCCTGCGAGCCTGTCTTTTGTTCTGTGAATTTTAGGGAACCTCCTGCATTCTCACACTCCGTGTGGCCGTGCCAGGGAAAGAATGCTTCTTGCCGTGACAACAAAAGCTATCTAAAGTGTGATACTGTGTTTCAAAGGATGGGAGGTGGTGGAAAAAAGAGGAGAGAAAGGGGGGATAGTAGCGAGGAGGTAGGAAAGAGAGGGTGGGAGGGGGTGGGAGATTTTTTTCCCTAACCTTCTCAAACACACACACATACACACACAAACACACACACACACACGCGCGCGCACACACACATGCACACACTCACACACTCACTCGCTCGCTCACTGCACTAACTCTATAGGCAGCTCCCATGGGAAAATCCAAGACCAATCTCAAAAGGCGGTGCTTTCAGGGCAAATGTAGGTCACATGGTCAAAGCAGCCAATTGGCAGCTCCTGATTTGATTCAAATTGTGGTAAGTCAGGTAAGGGGCAGCGTGGGAACCAGAGAGAAGACAAGTGAGAGGGGAGCAAGAACTGCACCAGCGTTTCCCTTTGAAGATGTTGTCTTTTCCTTGTCATTGTGAATTTCAAGTCCAAGTTACAGTTAAATACACTTTTACTACGGTCCGGTTTAAAACATTCACACAGTTTTTAAGAAGAGAATCTATTTTTTTCTGTAAACTACAGTATCCCATGGAAAGAAAAATAAAACACGCAACAATAGAGATTCATTGTTTGCTCTCATCTTCCTATTTTGGGACCATCTGATGTCTTTGTTTCCTTATTATTCTGTTGAGCAGATATGAAATTTTGTTGCCATTGTGAAATGATGTAGGCCCGTTTGTAATGGGGATGGCACACTGAACTGGAAAAAGCAGCCTCATACTGCCATAGATATATAAACTAAGGAGAAGCTGACTGGCAAAAGGCCATGATCTTTTTCATCACTTTCCAAAGGTAAATGGATACCTACCAACAGTGAAGGAAAACCTACCATGATTTTTACTAATAAGATGCAAGCAACAGAAAAGTAACCTGTTCAGTTTTCTTTGACTGGACAGAAACTAAAAGAAATGAAACAGTGTACCTTATCTTGCACTCTCCTATTAAAAAAAACTGACATAATTTCAAAGTAAATCATTAAATCAAGTTATCTTTGAGTTGGAAATACTAGTCTCAGTCTGTGATGTAATACCAGTTACCAAAGTGGTGAGGGAGTTACATGATTTCATTTACTGGTGGTTTGGTACTTGCAACATCCCACTACAGGTCTGAACTAAGTCTAACGTGATCACTTCCAGTTTTTGCAGCCTTGATTCCCAAATAATTATGATGCCTTGTAACACGTGTTTCGAACATGTTGGGACAGGGGCAACGAAATTCTGAAAAAGTTTTGGAATGCTCCAAAAAACACCTGTTTTCGAACATTCCACAGGTAAACAGGTGGCAAGGGTTTTGCCACTTTGTGAAAATCTGCATGAGCATACAGTCCAGAAGTTTAAGAATAACTTTACCTAACACACAAATGCAAACAAGTTTTAGGGGTTGCACCAGCTACAAACCATGATACCATTATAGATTCAGAGCATCTGAAGTAATCTCAGCTCTCAGGGGCAAAGAAGGTAAACCAACACTCAGATCTGTAACCATCAATCCCCCTGGTGACTCTGAAATAAAAACCAACATGACTGTTTATAAGGTAATCAAGTAAAGTAAATATTACCACATGGTCTAAGGACTAATTAAGAAAACTACTGTCGTTAAACACAGCTCTTCGCTACACCTACAAATTCATGTTAAGCCTCTATCATACACAGTTACAGCCATGTATCAACAGCATCCACAACGACTGGAAGGGCCATGCTCATCTGAAATTGATTGACACAAAGTAGAAGAGTGAGCAGCGATCTGATGAGTCCACAATTTAAATTGTTTTTTGAAAATTATTGAAGTCATATTGTCAGAGCTTTAAAAAAAGAAATAGACTGTCCAAAATGCTATTGGCCAAAAAGCTCATAAACCAGCATCTGTGAGGGCTGCTTGCTTCCCACAGCAGGGTAAGTCTTACATCTGTGGAGGCTCAATTGACGCTGAAAGGTACATACAGGTTTTTGAGCAACATATGTTGCCATCCAGATGACGTCTTTTTCAACTGCTGTTCTGCTTTTTTTACCAATGCCAAGCCACATTCTGTTTTTGTTACAACACTCAGGCTTTGTAGAAAAAAGTGCAGCCAGTAGTCTGGCCCACTGCGACGGAAAACACACATCAAGTCAGCAGATGATTAGTAAAGTATGAGTATCGCTGCCCAAACAAAAACTTTCCTATAACTTTCATTAGCATCATTACGCTATTACAAATGTATGGCATGTGCACTGTACTGCAGTTTATTATCATGTTTTTTGAGTTTTTAAGTAGTTTTTAGGTAGATTCTTTTGAAAGCATTTTTTTCTTTTATAATATATCTTAGAACCCGTAGAAGAGTTACTTTCCTATTGCAGCAACAACACAAAGACAGTACGTGAGTGACCCACTAAATGTACTTCACAACACTGTCCTGAGGGTATCCGGCCAGTGGCTCAGCCCGACAGTCAGCACCTGGTAATTACTAACACTGTTAACTAACCACAACCACCTGACAGCAACCTGAACTTGGACCGTAGCAGAGCCTGTCTGGGCTTGGCATCACACACACCTTTCTCTGACTCACTTAACTCACACACACACATGTACGAACAAACACGCTCGCATATACTTAACAGGCATGGAGCAGATGTAAAAAGTCAGATGTAGCTCTTGAACACAAGCACACCCATCCCTGACTCACATGTACACCCACTCATTTCACCTGCATGACACACAGATTTATAGAATGTATGAAAGCCTGCTGTTAATTTCGTTTTGTGCAGACAAGAAAATCTTTTTTGATCACTAAAAACAGATGTGACACGTTTTTAAAATCAAGTTGCTTTATTTTTACAGTAATACCTGATTGCTTCTTGGGCTTTACTCAGTTAACTCTGTTCTGGTTGAGAAAGTGTGAACCAGTCCACAGGAATCCATTTTTTATTGGCAATAATGTACATCAACAAAATATTAGAGCTTTCTCATTTTTCTCTATTCCTTCGACAAACAGAGTTTAGTTTAGTTTTTTTCCCTTCATACTGTATTCTACTCATCAATAAAAGCCTTGTGCCCATAAGAAACTTATCCACGCTTTCATCTTTTTCCACTTAAATTACTGAAGCCCTAAATACTGCATTTACTTAAATGTAAGTCTCTCTTTTTTTACGTGTTATTTTTTCTTGCTCCTTTTCAAACCATTTTTTTTGCTAGGCTTACTCTTTATTTTCATAAGATCCTCTGTTTATTAACGTTATCACACATTTATCATTTTTGTATTCCAGGGTGACAAAGTTAAAAATTCCCTCCAGATATGTACATGGAAATAATCTCCTTAAAACAATCATTTGTGTTGGAAATGTTTTTTTTTTCCATAAAAAGGTTAATTTCCACATTAACACCCAAAAACAGACATCTACTCACTCTTTCTTTATAAAAAAATAAGAATTCAAGAACATGCAAATGTTGTTCACATTTAAAACAATCCTACTGGACAATCTCCTACTTCACAAAAGTCCACTGTCGCTGGCACCTTAAAGTTCCTACTTCACAACTGTAAAAGTTTAATTTAATCAGTTAATCACTATTCTTTATCATTAATACCTAACTGATCACCAGTAGCAACTCAGTATGATTTCCATGACATCATGCTTTGTCTGTCAGAATAAGTAAAGAAACTTATCTGATTCCAAGCATTGCTTATTGAGTTTGCTTAACTCTTGCTCAATCTCTCTTTCTTCCCCTCATCACCATTTGTTGTCTACTTTTGACCACTCTCTTACCCTCCACTTAGCCTCCACATTTCTGTCTTCTTCCCCTTCTTTATTGCTCCTTTATTCCCTCTTTATTGGAGCTCACTAAAAGGGGTAATGAAGAAGATAATAGTCTAGAGTCTAGCAGATAACAGTCTAGCCTTCACACAAATCGCACTTATGCATTCCCCTGGCTTGGCACAGCCAGTTCATTCTGTTTTTTTTACCCACTCAACCTTCAACCTTAACCTCTATCTCTCCCTCATTCCATCTAAACCTGTCTCCTCTCTCGTTCTATGACTTACTTAAACCTTTATCCACCTCCTCCCAATATTCCCTTCAATTCCACTCTCTCCTTCTCTCTGGTCGTCTCTCACCTCTAACCTTTTTCTTTCTCTGTTTTTCCAAGCACTCTTTTTTCTCCCTCATCAGAGGGCAGATAGCTGGGGACGGTCTAAGACAAACATCTGAGGGCTGAAAAGGTCCGTTGACAATGCTGCTCACTGAACAATAGCTTTTGAACAGGGATAAAAACAGCTCATCTCAAAAACATTAAAAGCTGTATTTAACTACCAGCAAGCCTCTATTGACATGCAGTGTTTTTGTTTTAGTGGTTAACATCATAACAACTAAAACCTTCAACAAGTAGAAAGGGCATTACACGAGGTGGCACAAGATTATTCATCACTGTGTTTTTCAACTACACTGATCAATTCACACATTAGTGTTGGGTTGGTTTAGGTCACAACTGGAAATTGCTCAGTGCTTCAGAAGTTCATGTTGTAATGATGATGGCTAAGAACTTCCAGCTGCTGATTTATGAGGAGCAGATTGGAAAGACTGCATTTAGACACAGAATTTAGAGAGCCCGAATGAGACTTCAGGATTTTAGCCACATAATAACTGTTACAGCCAGCACAAGTACTGGAACTTTATGAAGTAGTTCCACTTTAACACACTATAGTGTTTGACCCTGAGAAATCATTAACAGCCCTTGTTTTTAGATATATAGATGAAACAAGACAGCTTCCTAAATTTTGATCACAACTAACTGAACAAGAATAAAGTGACCAGTATCACTACTGCAAATTGTTGGGGAAACCCTGGAATCCTTCTCTTCCTGTTTTCCTCTGCTAAACACAATGACCAGGGGGACAAATGGTGGCTTTTGTGGTGCTGTCATAAGTGCAATAAAGACAACTGGTTCTCTCAAATATAGAGCAACCATGCAACTGTCAGTTAACATTTGTCTTTCTGAGGTGGAGTTGGTGCTCCAAATGCTTTCCCACCCGTTTGCCTATTCATTGTGACGTTTACGTACCCTTACGCGCTAAAACTGTCTCAATATGCTAATTATTCCCATTCCTTCAATGAACCCATTCAACCAAGTATTGTTACGACATCCACAGCTTTCCTCGACAAGCGCTAACAGTTCTCAAACTGTCATTACACCCACACACTGCAAACTGAAATTCCACCTACCCGACCTGAATCCATCAACCTGAACTGCATCTGCACACACACACACGTGAACACACACACAGAGCCCCGTCATGGGAGAGCCACTGGCAGATTCCTCTGCACAACGTTTGGCGCTGTCAGCGCATGTTTCACCATCCAGCCCCCAACTTCACCCCTTCTCTCACTTTCCCTTTTTTTCTCTCATCTTTTCCTTAAGTAGAGGCACGCAGGGAATTTTATTGTAATGCAGAGTGATTCATTCAGGACTCTAAATGTTGACAGTGGTGGCAGCAGTGGTTGCTGCTGCTTCTATGAGTCTGGTTTTGTCTGGTCAGTTTTATTCTTCACAAGGGAAATGGAGAAGAATCGTCTGCACCACATAGCTTTTTGACAGACAGACCTGTCAGAGTGTGGGTGGGGAAGCAACAAATCAGTTTACATGCAGACCTTTGTGCCTGCTGTATGACAGCCAAATGCTTGCATAACCAGCAAGATATACATGGCGGTGGATCTTGAACTAAACTTGGTATAAAGTTACCAAGATCATTTGTGGTGGAGACCTACACTTCATTGTCTTGGTATGTCTCTATGTGTTTTCCTTTAATTTGATCTGCTGCATTGTTCTGGAGAACCAGTGCATCACCTTCATTTTAAGCATAAATCTTAACTTTTATACTCTCTTCCCTCTCCTGACTTCACTTGGAGTTGTCAAAATTCTGGTTAACTCTGCTGCACAGACTGCTGGCCAGATTCTTACAGAAAGGGCTGGATAATTCAATCATGCCTTTTATTCATGTTGCAACCAGACAGGACCTCAATGAAACATTACCGTCTCTCATTTTGGTGCAATTTGATGATAAGGGGGCAGATTAAATTGAGACACTTTTATCCTTTTTTGTGGGCAAAGAATTGCATTATCTTTTAAGTAATAACTTTAGACAGAGGAACAACACCTGAAGCAGTACTATGTGCAATTTACGCTTCCTGCATCCATCAGACTTTGAGAGTTCATTTTACATAAGCTTTTCATCTCTCATGTCTGTGAGTCACTGCACAGACTTTAAGCACTGACTGCAAATGTCAAACCTGTGAACATGTCTGTGTATGCAGACAACCTGTGCAGTATGCATAGAACTGCACGTGTGTCTGCATCTCTTTTTGGATTATGTTTTGATAAATACTTCTGATGACTCCTTTAGCTGTGTACAAGAACTGAGGGGGTCAGTAAGAATAAGTAGTAGTAAGAGTTCCTTATGTGATACAATTACTGACTGCTAGCAGTATGCAGAGTACCATTAAAAATGACATTGCCAACATTCCTGTTTGTGCACAGAAATTACCATGACTTGCAGGAGAGTCATCATCATGCTCTCTGGTTGTAAGATGAAATAAAATATACTGAGTGCTGTTGTTAGTTCAGGACCAAATCACAACTGAGCCCAATTTGTGCCTCATCAATAAATTCTAACTTGAACAGACCTTTGATAAATTTTCACATTTACATCTAACTTACATCCTGAACGTACAATAGTAAATTTGTGTCTATCCCTTTGACAGAACGGCAAATTGGTTCATTAGGAAAAAGAGTCTTGTGCACAACAAAAAGCTGGTGTTTATCTCATAGACAAGGACAATAAGCTTTAGATTTTATAGGGGTCACAAATGACCAACTGTGTCACAAGACAATGGAGAGAGATGCTGAGCAAGATATCAATTCCTTCATTGCTTCAACCTGAAATCAAACCACTGCTGAGAGCTTCTGGCCACAAACAGACATAAAGACACATCACATACTAAATCATCAAGACACACACACACGCAGTGGAAGGGCTATGGGCTGGTGAGATAAAGGCAAATAGAAGAGGGGAAGGGCTAGAGGTTAAGTGGCAATAATGATGCAAAATAAGACATTAGTGTTTCTGTGTGTTTCTGTGTGTGTGTGCGTGTGTGTGTGTGTGTGTGTGTGTGTGTGTGTGTGTGTGTTCAAACTCATTTCAAAGTGTCTCTGGTGGCCTTGCTCATGTCAACAGGAGACACGGGAGAGGAACACAGCATTAGAAACACAGAGAGGTAGAGGGGGATGTTAAGAAAAAGGGGGTGTGGGGGTAAAAAGGAAGCAGTACACGATGGTGAACAAAGGCTGAAGGGAAAAGAGAGGACTGAGGTTGGAGGAGGGTAAGAGAAGGTTAAGGAGAAGTGGGTTGGAGGTGAGAGGTTGGAGTACTAGGGCAGAGGAAGGGAGGGGACTGGTGGTGAGAGGGTTCACCTCTAGTGTGAATGCAATGAGGTAAAACTGAAAGAAAAGACGAGGGAGAGAGTTCCTGTGTCATACACCCTCTTTAATTCCACCCTTCGCTCCCTTCCTCCCCTCCCCTGTCCCCTTCCCTCCCTCCACCGCTGCTCCCTCTCTGCGACTGGCCCCAGCAAATTCCCTAGGGCCAAGGGCAGTCCCCTTTCAGTCTCCAGTGACACAGTAATTAGAAGTGTGGGAACTGAATCCGTCCCTCTTTCTGAGCCCCGCACTCCCACCCGCGTTCCCTCCTTTCCCTGCCTCCGCCCCCCTACCAGCTCCTATCCTTACCCTTCACTTCCTTTGCCACCTCTGTTTTTACACTGCACCTCATCTCCAAATTTCACTGGGTCACATACACCCGCAGTAAAAGGGCCTCACATGAGGTTAAAAAGGTGTGTTTTGACATCCATTGCTGTATTATATAATGATCTTAATTAAAAAATGAACCTGTAAGCCTCCATCCTCCACAAATAATAGAATCGATACATTCAAACAAATATGACTGATGTATTTATTGACAACTTTAAAGGCACTGACAGTATGATAAATGTCATCAACAAGCAGATTTAATTAAAAAATCATACAGCTAATGAAAACCTTCATGGACCTAACTCTCATGGGTCACCTGTGATCTTCATGGGAGCTACACATCACACACACTCACACACATTGAACTCCATACCCTTCATTCACCCCCACACCACCATCGCCAATCCACCCCACCTCGCCCCCGCCTTCTCCACAGCCACAGAGTCCCCTATCTCTTCTAACAGAGCAACGCTGTCTCTCCCGCTCTCTGTCAAGCCCACCACCACCACCCCAACCCCCATTCGCTATCTCCGCCGTGATAACCATGGGAACAGCAGCACTGTGGGAACGGGCCACCAGTTGACCAAAATAGACAGCAGGAAAATGGAGGGAAAGAAAGAAAGAAAGGGCTCCCTGCATCCAAGGAGGCCTGTGTGTGTGTGTGTGATTGTGTGTGTGTGTGTGTGTGTGTATGTAGGAGGTCCATGGGATCATCCAGACAGACAGGTACTCAGGCACTCCAGTCACCTCTGGTTTCCACCGCCTACAAAAGGGATGCTGCGTGGCTTGAGTCGCTACATTAATTCATTGATGAATATGCGGCTTTGGTTGGAGCTGGTGGGATGTACTGAAAGTTCTCCTTCTCACGAACACACACGCGCACACACACGCTTTGAACAGTCTTACGGTTACTAGGTAGCAGCGTACCATGCAAGAAGGCTACACCCTTAACCACAGACACCCACACCCACACCCAAACAGTACACTGATACTACACCACCACACACCCAGTCACATCCGCAATCACGCACCCTCTAAAAGCCCACATGCAAACACAAACATTTCGTATAAAAGTTTACATGAGTTCAGGAATGAGATGAAGAGAATAACTGACATTCAAAAAGTTAATATAGTTGCACGGCTTTTATCCAATATCAGGCTGACACCACACTGCTGTCCATAAAAACACCTGAGATTTAGCACTAAAATGCTTGTTATTTCTAAATCTTAACTGTAGTTTGTAACATTATATTACCTTGAGTTTGTAACTACATTTATATTTGCATTTGGTCTAGTCTTCATCTCCTCTTTGTAAAAAGCACCTGACATCATAGGAAGAGATGCCCGGCGCCCTATCCTCCAATGACAACTTTACAGACTAAATATACCCATCTGTAGATGCAAAAAAACAAAACAAAAAAAAAAAACAACCATAGCTGACCTGTATAAAAACTGCTCCCATTAATTGTTTGATATGTTATGTTGTACTTGGTGCATATGTAAAGCTGCTGGTCTTGAGAGAGTACACACAAGAATACATACATGCAAACACACGCTGCAGACTTCATGGCATTAGTTAAAATGCTGGGATCCAGTTCCTATGAGAAACATTGCACATCGGTTTTCCTTGGCCTGAGAGAGGAGGAGGAGGAGGAGAAGGAGGAAATGGGGAAAGACGCAAGATGTGCATCATCATCATCTTGTTTTTTTTTTTTGTTTTTTTTTTTACCTAATGGTGGTCTATTTTCCATCCCTTTTATATCCTGCGTGTTTCACAGTAGCCTACAAGTCCAAGAAATCTGAAGTCTTGGCCTTCACTCTTATTTTATCTTCCTTTCTCCCTTTTGAAATCTTACAATACCAAGCCATATTCAGTCCATCTCCATCTTCCCATCTGTTGCTTATGTGTTTGTTATGTATCTCCTCTCTGTGCTCATTTCTTTTTTGATTTCAATCAATTCATCCATCTGCCCTCTCTATCTATCCACTCACCCCTCTTTTAGGTCTTTCCCAGGCCTAGCAGCCTGACCTCTCCAGCCTTCTACCTCTCAGCTCCCTGAGGGTAAGGGGGTGTCTGCCTGTAACCATTCCCACCATGCAAAGACTTTCACTTCAATCAGACTCTACGAGTAAGAAAGAGGAAAGAGTGAACAAAATTGAGAAAATGTGCACAAGTGTGTGTCTGCCAAACCCACGTCTCCCAAAGCAAACATACTTCTCACCTCCTGATAACATCACATCACGCAAAGCAAAGGTTTTAGGAAGAATTACAGCAAGACTTCATTAAAAGTTTTAAGGCTGAGCAGGCCTCTCATTCTCAACACCTAAACATGGAGTACAGCAACCAACAGCAAAACTTGACACAACTCCCAGATTAGATCATTTAAGAATGTTCACAGACATTACAGACCTACAGTCAGAAAATAAACTGTGAAAACACACAAGCAAGCACAAAACATTACAGGAGCATCAAAACGACACACAAACAATAAAGTACAGTGACTGAGTTCACAAAGCACAGTCTATGTTGGGGGTTACCATGTATTATCTCTGTCTCCATGAGGTTTAAATTTAATTGTTGACACAACTCATTCTTGGAAACTGCACACACACACAAGCTCACACAAACACATAGCATGCACAAACAATGGGGTATCTAAAAAACAATAACCAAAAAAAAAACCAAAAACGGATGAGGTTGTTGATGTGAAGACATAAATGTCAGTTTAATAGCAGCATTAACCACATTCTCATGACACTGAAGGTGTAAATCTGTTCTTGATTGGTGGATAGAATAAAAATCAGAGATAAGAGGACACCCAGAAACACAGAGTTTCAATACTTCTATGTATATGTGACTTCAAGCACATAGACAACAGACCACACACATTCATCATACAGAGAGACAACAACTGTGTGCTGAAAGGTAGCTAAAATTATCCAGTTAATAACCTAACATTAACAAAAACATAGCAGGGAGGGATAACATAATTTGCTCCCTAAAACTCACTCATGTCATAATGGATGTTGTCATAATAAGCACACCTGCCTTGTACTTGTTACTTTTTCCTCCCAGATACTACTTAATTGCTGTCAAATGTCCACCAAAGCTTATAATGGTGTCATAAATATGTGAAAAAAATGCCTGCATCCCTAATCGTAAACCTTTAGTGTAATAATTTT
>JAPZDV010000011.1:10299386-10309447 GCA_029814665.1 Acanthurus lineatus | reverse complement strand
ATTTTCTACAATCTAGAGGTTGGTGCCACTGTGTAGTTTGGCCATGTAATTAACTGTAATGAAATCCTACAAACTTCATAGTAAATTTTGTAATTTAATGTCAACTACAGGATAATAAGCAGTCTTGAATCAATCAGTAAACAGAGGACTGGCTCAATGTTAGCCTTAGAGTTTTCTGTCTTCACAAAAACTGATGTAACCATAATATTCTTGGCTTAAGCCTACAGTCAAGTTATTCTCTCTCCTAGAAGTCAAAGCAATCAGATCATAGTTCAAAAAATCCCTTTAAATAGTAGATTAAAAAAAAAGAAAAGGTTTCTGCCAAAAGGTCTCATTTGTAACATCACATGTGAGCCATCTTGGCTGCCTCCACATGCAGCATGACAGCATGTGGAGGAGTAACCAAAGCAACTAAAGTAGGCCCGTGTGCCATAGAGTTATGATAAAAACAACCCTAAACCAGCATCTCCCAAATTTAGGGATGGGACCGAGAAAGCATTTAAGGACCATTTTTTTGGGTCACAGGAGGAAGAAGGAATAGAACATATAATGATGCTATGATATGTGAATTCATTTTGCTGATTAAAACAGAAAAAAGAATGTTTTTCTTTACTGGTCTAATTAGCTTAGATGGTGAAAAAACCATCACCCCCTAAAAACATTTTCACTCTCTTTGATTGAGGCAGCATTTAGAATGACTACCGTGATACCTTTGCTCTCAATTACTTGCATGATATAAATACAACAAGAGTGAAAGGAAGCATTCATAAACATTGGCAGTTGGCAGAAAATTCTACAAAATTCACATGGTAAGACATCAAAACAATAAAAAGCTAGATGCTGTTGAATCATTCTGACGTCCTACCATGTGTCTTACCATGTGAATTTTCTAAACATTTTATTAAATTTAAGTACTTATTTTAATATTGAATATTTCATTAGAAGTTAGGTCAGTAAAGCATTCATAACTTTGTAGTGTTGCCATAACTTTTTACAACACATTTAGGAACTAAAGACCCCAAAGGATGAAGTGTTAAAGCCAAAATTAAGTCTCATTCTACCCGCACACAAGTTGTTAAGGTGTGCAACAGTACTTGCTCTTGATTGTTTTATTTTGCTTTTTAAAATGCATCACATTTTTTATTAGTGACAGGCCAGTCCTGCACCTGCACCTTCTCTACACAACCAAGCCTTTGTAATTCGAGCAGAATGTGGTTTTGCACTGTCTTGTCAGAATTTGCATTAGAGTCCCTAGAAAATGTGTCATCTTGATGGCTGTATATGTTGTTCCAAATTTCAATGTACTTTTCAGCATTAATAGTGCCCTCAAAGAACTACAAGTTACCTTTGCCAAAGGCACTGACACAAGCCCATACCATGACAGACCCTGACCCCGGATAAGTCTTGATGTCCCCTTTCATCACTGGCCTGCAGCACACAGCTTCCATCTCCTCCAAAAAGGACATGGAATACTGATTCATGTGACCACAAAACACATTTCCGCTGTGTGATGGCTTACTCCAGATGCCTCTGGGCTTAGAGAAGTCAACAGTGCCTCTGGATACAGTTAACATAGACCTTTCCTTTTAGCACAGTAAAGTTTTAACTGGCATTGTTTCATTGTTTGACAAATGGTTGCCAAAGTAATCCTGAGCCCATGTGCTTATATCAGCTATAGATGAAAAAAGGTTCTTAATGTAACATTGTGTGAAGGCTCAGGGATGACGGGTGTTTCAACAATATGCTTCAGCCCTTGCTGCAATGAAATTCATCCAGAAGTATACTAAGCACTGCAGTGGTTCAAATATTCAAATATCTTCCTGTCTTACTTTAAGGAACATTTCTTTAAAACTTTTTAATGATTTGCTACTGCATTTTCTGAAAAACTAGGAATCCAATCTTTGCTTCTCAAAGACTACGCCTTTCCTGGATGCAGCTTCTATACCTGATTAATCATTTAATCAAGATTACAATCAACTGCTGACCTCACCTGTTTCAAATCACATTGTTTTTTAATTATTTGACCCCAGTACTTTTTCTTAGTGTTCCCCATCCAAACCTTTTTGGCATGTATTGCAGGCTTGAATGGCTGTATATTTACAAATTAAATTAAGTTAACAAGACATGACATTAAAACATCTTTGATCATACTGCTGGTAAAAAAATACAAGGAAAAGTAAATTAAGAAGTCACTGCTTTCTTTTTTTATTACATTCCCCAAACTGTCCCAATATTTTTTTGAGTTGAGTATGATGTTAAAGCAGTCGTTGATGTATTATTGTAAGTTTGGGTCCTGGGTAAACAATCAATTTTTCTTTCGGTTTTACACTTGGAAAAGTTTGAAAAATTTGGTCTAAACCTTTCAGGTATTTCTCGCTGGCAGGTATTAGCATGGTTGACAAGAGTTCTTTATCACTCTAAATGTGTGCAGACTGACTTCAGATGGTTTTGCTATGTTGCACTGCGTGTTGAGTGTGGGAGACTCAGCTATGATTCACTAAGCCCCAAAGACTGAAGATCACATTTCACTATCGCAAGAGAAATCATTATACCGTGACCACAGACACAAAGACAGTCATACCAGCAGTATCTGAGTTTCTCAAAACATGATTGCTAGAGCTAGTTCTCACAACATTTTTCTAAAGTTACCTATTTGATTTCAAATTTCATTGGCGGCAGCAAGATTTGTGGGTATGCCCCCTGGAATCCAGACATGATGGTTGCATTTGTGCACATGCATGAGTAGGGAAAATAAATTGAATCCAATTGTTCACAAATCTGTACTTTCAAATTTCTAATCAGCACATCTCTGACCTACTTTGGGCAATTAGTTTTCATAGTAAAGTCAGACTTATACTAAAAAAATGCATGCATTCGGAAGTTATTCAGCAGAGTGAACAATAATGTGTTTTTAGTGGGTTCATATCTGTTTTCTGTGTGGTACTGTTGCCATTAGCTGACCCAAGCTTGGTTATTATTCTGAAAAGAAATTTGCCTCCCTTAAGAGACTATTTAGAAACAGAGGGCAATCACTCACAGCAGCACAGTCTGGTGGTGCAGCTACTGTGCTCTGAAAAACATGAGAAACTTCCTCTTTCTGTGTGTATGTTTCAGAGGAAGGCATCAGTAAGTGGTTCCCTCTCCCTAAGCGGCACGGGAAAGTAGACCCTCTCGAGTTCCTCTCAGCTTCCCCACCTCCCCCATGAGCCAATAACGCAGTCAGACAGAGAGAGAGAGAGGCACACACACACTCACACACACACATTCAGACACACAGTGTGGTTTCTCCTCTGGAAGGGAACATAAACAGGGCTGTCTGTCTGCGAGCAGAGAGCTAGTTCTCATGACATCACCACCCAGCAGGAATGCTCTGCTCTGCCCCGTCGAAACCCCTCTACCGGCCAGCTACTTGCGCGCACACACCAACACACACACACACACATACACACAAAAACACATGTTGAATGATTTATGCGTGTCCACACTTTCACAGGAAAATGTACCACATACATAACATGCATCCAAATGGCATTTTGGGCCATTTTTTTCCCCTTATGTGCTCTAATACTTTGCAATTGTTTTTAAAATTTTTTGCTTCTCACCAGCATCTTTTTCTGGTGCATCTCTTCTCTTATCTTTATCGCACTGTTTTGCTCAATTTTTTTTGCCTATAATATCACATCCTCTGATATCTGCAGTCTGTGCTGTCCACAGTATCAGACCACACACAGACTGCAGAAACAGCAAACATTAGATATTGTATGAGAAAGTACTAACTACCTGAATATAGAATAAAGCTTTATCAGCTATGAGACAGTGTGTGTGTATGTTTGTGTGTACGTGTGTGTGTGGGTGTGGGTGACATGGGAAATTACGCACTGCTTCATTGTATTGGTGTTTGGAGGAAAAGCCCTATTGAAGCTCTCCCTCCTTCCTTCTCACCTCTCTTCCTCCCTTTTTTAACTCTCTCCTCCCTTTTCCATCCCTCCATTACTTCCTGCCTGATCCTTCTCTTCCTAGCCATCTTCCTCCCCCCTCTACCCTTGCTATTTTCTCCTACTTATTTCACCTTCATGCTTCCCTCTCTCCATCTCAACCTGTAACTGCAATATTTCTGGCAATTTCCCTTCCTTCTCTTTTTCCTCCTCTCCGTTTCTCTCAGGCTTTTGGGGAAAGCAGGGGCAGGAAGCAGCTTGGCTCTCAGACAATGGAACACATCAAAAAGCAGCACCAGCCTCACCAACTTCACACACACACACACGCACAAACAGAGCAAGACAAACAGGACATTCCAGCTGCCGGCTGCACCGGATTCCTCGCCTTGGCTAATCTGAAACGGAGGAGAGTGAGACTGGGAGTGGAGCAAAGCATGGAGGCAGGGTGAGAACAGTGGGTGAGGAAGAGAGCAGGGGAGATGGATAGAGAGTGAGAGAGAGAGAGAGAGAGAGAGAGAGAGAGAGAGAGAGAGAGAGGGGGCCAAGTGAAGGGTCAGAGGGAGAATAAGATCCAGAGAGGGAGGGAGAGAAAGAAATGCTGGGGAGCAAAAGAGGGGAAACTAGTAAATGGGGATTAGAGAAGGTGTGGTGGCAAAACTAAGGAGGGTTTTGTGAACAGCAAAACAATAAAGTGCTTCTGTAGAATCAATGTTACAATTTTATCCTTGTGTTGTCTAAGAAGGCACAGGCTGATTGTTGCATTGATGCAAATTCTGACATGCATTTAAATGACACTGAATACCTGCCATGGAAAGTAACATGCAAAAAAAATTAAATTATTTCATGGTGTAAATGTTTCATACAAAACCATAAGAGATTTAAAAATGACTGTGTTCCCTTGAAATGAGCAAATATGAAAGAGAGAAGAAAAAACAGGCAGAAGAAGAGAAAATGGAAGCAGAAGGTGAGACCTGATGAGTAGAAGAGGAGGAAATGAAAGAAATGCTTAGGCCATGTCTCAGGCATTGCATCACTAGTCAAAGTTTATTTAAATGGTAGGTTTGCCATCTTCACTGAAAGGCCTTTTCCCATCTTGTCCCTTTGGCAGTTTGCAAACAAGCCAGCGAAGAGGTTGTTTGAATAAAACAGGCTGTTTGAATAAACATGGTTGGATACACGGTTCATCTCAGGACAGAGCTTAGCTCCTTTGAGTCTGGAAAGGACAACACAGGTGCTGGAGTTGACCTGTGGTGTTAAACTGCAAAAGAATTACATGACTGCAAGTCATGAATGGTACCCCTTTAGTTAGGTGAATCAACTGTATCTACATTTTATACTTAAGTAGGGCTCTTAAAATATGAACAGAAAAATGTCAACAACATATTTAATATAACTAGATATACTGGTATATAAAACATGTCCTCACAGAGATAGCGAAGACGCAGGAAGCTGGCTCAACAATTCACACACAGCAAGCAGACACACACATGCGCACGCACAGGCAGATACAAATCACATGTGCACCCGCACACACAGGTGTCATTGCGCTGCTATGCTATCCTGGGGCCAACTAGACTGTGGGAAAAAAGAGCAGGCATGATTTCTTAAAGACCAGATGCTTAGTGAGTGATGGCTCATCTTCTTTCTTATCTATCTGTGTGTATGTGTGTGAACGTGTATCTGCTATTGTGTCTGCTCAGCCATGAGAATCAGCTTCAAAATGAGTCAGGGACACTGAAGACACACTTCACAGCTTACAAGTTGACGGTTTTTCTGTGGGATTTTTAAACCAATTCCAAAAAAAACTGCCCGTGTTTCACAAAATCAACGTTTAACTGCTACTTCCATCAAAATCCTACCATGGTTGTTACATGTAACATCACATCAATTTGGTAAATCATTATAAAGCTCTATCGGAAAATATCATTATCATCTGGAAAATGCAATTCATGAAGAAATTGTGGTGTAAATGCTGACAGCTAAAACGCTGACGCTAGGCTGCACTGCTGGCAATCTCTTCCCCACTCCCAGGCCTAATGAGTGTCTGATTTCCTGCTATTAATCAGATACATCTTTTCCATACATATCATAAAAAACATGACTAATATTTAACCTTGAATGTGACTTCTCAATAATGGTAACTCAGTGTTTCCTCTCTTATTGACTTCTTCATGAATTCGAGTGTATTCCGATGAAGCTCACAGGAAAAAGTTCATATTTCTGAGGAACACTTACTCACTGAATCAACATCTCATTCCACTAAAGAAGTCACCTGCACAATAAACAGTGCCAGCAGAAAAGCAAAGTGAAAGCTTTATTGGAGATCATGTCTCACTTACTCATTCATTCATAAACCCACATGTTGGAGTGACACAACAATTTACAGTGGCCTTTCCTGATCTGGCTCCCCTACAGGCAGGCAGACAGACAGACAGACAGACATAGCGACAGCACGTCGCCCCTTGAGACGAAAAACAGACAAAGGAGACGAACAAACAGGCTGCCCAACAGTCAGTAACTATCTACGTGCGTGTATGAGCGACCTGTGTGATGTGCGAGCAGCACTGTTTCACAATGTGTATGTTTGTGTGTTCACTTTTAGCACTTTCTCCAATCATGTGTGTGAGTGTGTGTGTAACAGGAGAAGTGAAGCCCTCACCACACACAGTGGGAAATATTTGGGATGGTTTCCCTTGGAATGTCTTGGCGTGCCTATGGAATGCCCCCCCCTCCCCCTCCCCCTCCCCACATCTCCTCCTCTGTTGCTCCCCTCTCGTCTCCGGAGAGGGGAGGGAGAGTGGGAAAAACGGCGGGACGCACAAATTTGACCCCTTGTTTTGTTGTCGCAAAAAAAAAAAAAAAAAATGGTGTATGCACCGAAGGAGACACACACATGCAGGGGACGCCACAGACCCTAAACACACACAGACACACATGAGATGTGGCAATGCGCCTTTGGGTTTCATTTCGGCCTAAGTGCAACCAAAGTGTGACACTGTGCATGCTTGTGGCTACAACATGAAAAACAAACACTGTGTGCATGTGTGTTCAAAATAACAAATAAGACTCAAGGTGTGAGAATCTACGAGTCTATAAATGTGTCTTCTGTTTTCTTTTGGATTTAAAATACTGCATACATCCTGATACTGTCAAGCACTATTTCACTCACACATGCAAAAACATACACACAGAACCAGTGAAGGGTAACTTTAGACGTGTCTCAACCTCAACACATTCCTCCGGTTTCTCAGCCTGCGGCTCTCTTTGTAGATCAAAGGACAGACAACAAGTCTTTCTATCGCCTCACCCTCCTTTACCCCTCCTCTTCCTTCGATGCCACCTTTCTCAGACACTCTCTCTTCCTCTCACTCTTCCATATCAACAAACACTTGCATACAAACTGATTATTTCTTACACAATCTCTGCAACGCCGTCTAAACTACATCAGTTATTTTTGTCTTTCTCCCTATCTCGGACCTACTTGCTCTCTCTTATTTGCTTTCACCAACATTCCCTTCTCTCTCTTTCTTGCTTTCTTTTTTTTAACCTCCCTGCCATCACCTCTGTTCTCACTTCTCTCCCTCCCTCCCCTTTTCCTCTCCCAAACCCCCCATCTTTCCCACCCCTCCCTCTCACGGTGTGGCAGTTCCTGTTGCTCTTGTTTTCACTTCCCCTGTAGTCTGGTGCGTGGGAACCAGCGTTTCTGCTGCAACAGTGTCTATGACTGAGTCTCAATGTGTGTGTCGCTGTGGCTGAGTCTGTGCGCGCTTCACTGCTGCGTGTATAGGTGTTAAGGTGCCTGTACGTGCATGATGGTGTCAGGATGTGTTTGTCAATTTGGGTTTTATGTGTGTATACATGTCATGGTAAATGTGTGTGGGTGCGTGTGTGTGTGTGTGTGTGTTTATTTGGTTAACTGTCTGTCTATCTTTCGAGATATCTCGGTTGTCTCAACATGTCTATAAAAGGCCAGTGTGTGACATCTGATGGAACTGCAAAACCCAACAGAAAAGTGTGTGTGTGAGTGTGTGTGTGCGTGGGTGTGTGTGTTTGGTTGTGTGTGTAAACTATACAAACAACAGCATAAGTGTGAGGTAAAGAGTACAGCTAAACAAGGAAACTGTAATGGACTGACTGCTACTTTTACCCTACAATCACTACACTGTGATCTGTGTCAGTCTCTGGACAAAGTAAAATATATCTTTTGTATTATATTATATGATTAGACCACTTTGAGGCTAAGAGAAAAACATGCCATGCACATCTTTTTTAAGCAAATAATAATATTTTCATGATAATCTTCCTACATTTAATATTTATTTACTCAGTTATTTGCTTATTTATTTTATACGATCATGTACAGTATGCAACAATGCCATCACCACGGCAGCGATGGTAAAAAATAGTTTACAATTCTGACATTTATACATATACATGACAAAGTCCTGTTTTCCAGCACACAGATGGGACTTTAAGTGAACATGATTATTCCTCTTTAAGTGTGATACACAAACATAAATATAAGTTTTTCTGAAGTCAGGTTTTCAGAGTAATATTTACAATATAATAAGATACATCAATTAAAAACCATAAATAGGGATTCTAAAAATTAAAAAATTATTTTTTAAAACTTCTTCTTCATTGTACCTACATATAAGCAAACATGCAAGAAGACACATACACACGAGGTCCTTTCGGTCTTGATGTCTCCATGGCTGACACACATTTCTGTGCCATAAAATATCTGTTGGGCCTATTGATACATAGAGACAAACATTAACCCTATCTTCTGCCCAATCCTTACAGCCACGTGCACAAGTCTGTGGTTAATCTGTCTTTTTTTACCTCTTCTTTCACACTGATTAATCAGTGGTGAATGTGCATGAGGGAGAAACACAGAGAAACAAAGGGAGAGAAACTAACCCATCCATTGATAATCAGAGAGCTTTACAATCAGATAACAAAGGGGTTAACTTCGCCTGGGTGGGCCACTGAAAAGCCCCCAGGGAAAAACTCTTTTTAACTCACATGTAAAAAAAAAAGAAAAATCACATCCAATTTTATTTGTTATTTTTTAATCCATTCTTTTTTAAATCACATTTCTACTTCGCCTTAGGGAGATAAACTAGGTTGATTTTACATATATTATCCATGAGTTGGGACAAATGTTTCTTCAGGGTTGCATCTGAGGCTGATGGGAAAGATCTGAGGAGGAGCTTTTACTACTTGTATGTCACACTAAAGTCGCATTTGGCCCCACTTTAGTCCTAATATATATACATATGATTGGTGTCAGGAGTGACCAACAGATTGTAAAGGTTGGTTAATGACCATTTGGCCACTGGTCGTTTAAGCAGAGTGTTTTGGTGTCTGTGTGTCTGAGGCAGGAGGAAGTATCAAGGTGGTCCAGGTTTTTTACATTTTGGGTCTGAGACAAATGCACACACTGCTGTACCTTGACACATTTAGGGCCCCCTACCAGGAGCCTGGCAGAACACCCACAAGTAGAAACTGTCCTGCAAAGATACTCCTCTCCCAAACACACAAACACAAACATTGTAGCACAAACAGGTTTCCCTAAACAGCCACCCATGGAGATACCTACAGGTCAGGTACCGTAAATCCACCAATGACTGGCAGCAACAAACAAACTAACAAACATCTTTGCAGCTTCCAGAAGCATTATCAGACAGAAATAAATATAATGCATCGCATGGCACCCTCATATGGATCCATATATAAAAGCTGTTTCTTTAATCGAGGACAAAAGGAAGTCAAAAGAAAATTTTTTGAGGAAAGATACAAACTGTAAAACATCAATTTTTTTGCCTGCTTCAGGTTTAACTAATTTCTTAATTAATTAATTAATTAATTAATTTGCTGGTAAAGGGGCCAATTAATGGAATATTTTCATCACTGACTAAATTTTTTTAGTGATAACAGAAAAATTTGAAGGCATTCATCCATCATGGATGAAGACACTGAGGTCGATCTGAACTAATATTAAGCACACAGACACACACACACAAACACACAAACAAACACACACACAAAGACACACACACACACACACACACACACACACACACACACACACACACACACACACACACACACACACACACA
>JAPZDV010000011.1:10268740-10299286 GCA_029814665.1 Acanthurus lineatus | reverse complement strand
ACACACACACACACACACAAACACACACACACACACACACACACACACACACACACACACACACACACACACACACATACACACACACACTTTCAATCAATCCAGTACAACCTTCACATCACTGTCAGCGCCAAACAAGTCTCCCCACTCAAACCATCTTAGTCTCATTCATGAACAAAATGTGGTTGTACTGACATGAAGACTTCAACATTTTCTGCCCTGAGGCAACACTGGAAAGGTGAGTCAAGCCCCTTTGCCCCTTAAGAATTTGGTTCCTAAGACAGAGTTGTGTGCAGAGGTAAGCTAATTTACATTAAGTTTGTGATCTTTACCTCTTGACTAACTTCAGCTCCATGTTTAAAAGCTCTACTTCTGCTGCAACAGTTCAGCATGTGACGACACTTCAAACATTACAATTTCTCAGGAAAGTAAAATTAAATTTTTAAGTCCCTCTTCTCCATTCTACCTAATCGTGTATTTATTGCTTCTCCTTTCACTCAGCATGACTCAAAATACCACAGCAACCACAAACTTTTTTCCCACAATTCAGGAACTTAGCAAGTTCTGCAGTGCTTTAAACCGCAGAGACATTGCCTAAGTGTTTATGTTGCATGTTTCTCCCAGTAATAAAAGGAACTCAAGCTTCATCTCTCACACTGAAAGTTATTTAGTACAAAAGCTTCCAATAAACGCCTAAAACAGAAACGTAGGCTTTGGCACATGAAATGTAACACTCATTTTTTAAATTTTAACGATTTTATTTGCCATCAACAAACAATTAACTTTTTCTCTCCAGCTGTCTGTCATCTTTTGCCTTACTCATTTTTTTCTGACCTATTTTTAATGACATCAGCTGGTGAACATATGATTCTCTGTTCTCCCTGTACTCACCATTTCCTTATTTGTGTGTATTGATAATCACTGACTTCACTTTGGTAAGCAGAACAACACAGAACTTGGTCAATGCTGTTATACACACTTCAATCTAAATAAGAATTCACAACCCATGTTAATTTCCATACCTGGCAGCGGCTGAATATATCGCTGGGAGTGGGCTGGACATTGAAGTGTCTTAGGACTCGAACAGCCTGGTCTTTGGCCTTCTCTGAACAGTCGAGGGACAGACAGCGGCCCTCACCTACCTGGGATCGCAGCTGTATGTGAAGTAAGAGACAGCACATGTATACAAGCAAACAAACGTTTGTGAATTTAAAATTTACTTATGAATTCAGATAAGTTAGTACTTACACTTTGGAATGGTTGTCCACAGGTAAGTATGACACGGCCTTCAGCGTGTGCTAACTAACACACAACAAACACACATCAGAACAAAAAGCACATATAAGTGTAGTAATGTAATTGTAAGGTAACTAACTACAGCATTTTGACTGAGGGATCCTCTTTTATGTTTTCACTGTTTTTGTATAAAAGGTTGAGTGATTGTTTACAGCTTAGGCTGCTAACTGACCTTTGCTGCGACCCTGTGATCGTCAGAGTTCTCCAACATGATCACGTCGACTCCTAAACAGCGCAAGTACCTCCCGAGTCCCTGCAGCATGTTGTCACACACTACGCGCAACTGCTGGGGGGGCAGAGGGGGGGTGTCTTCTGAGGGCTTCTCACCACACAGGAGGTCTTTCTCTGTGCCAGAGTGAGGGGGACTGACCCTTTGAGCCCCCTGACATTCCTAAATGGACAGAGACAATAATGTGATACTTAGCTGATCCCCACAGGGGGGTTTTCTTTTTGCTTTGCATCCCAGTGCAGGGAGGTCAAAGCACAGTGTGAGCTGTACAACTGCAACCCTGGAGTGGTAAGAACTGCTGTTCAAGTGTCTCAGTTAAATATGTATTGTACTTCCCTGCAGATAAGATGCTCAAACTCTGGTTCTTCAGCTGGAAAATTTCTTTGAAGCTCCCTGTTATCATAAAACCAAGTTGATAGTTTAAAAAAATTAAGTAGAAAACGGGTTTATGGAAGTTTATGGAAAAAATTTCATTTCAGAATTAACCCCGTTGATGTTTCATTGACTGAATATTGGCATGGTTATGTGCAGAAAAGTCTGAAGTCATGTGCAGAAAAGGATTCAAATTTTGCAAATGAAAGGAAAAATCTTAGGGTTTCCTCTGGTTACTTGTTTATTTTTTTTTAAAAGTTTTAGAAAGGTTTCAAAGAGTCTGTTCAAATTAAGTGACACTTGAGTTTATAAGTCTGAGAGATATTACACTAATTCAGAGTTAAACACCAACATGTCAAGGTCAGGGTCAAAAACAGGTCAAGTAGTAAAAAGATTCTAGCCACTGCCCTTCATGATATCCACCTATCAAAATCTCAAAAAACATCTGTCTATCTGAAAACTGTCCATAAAAATGAAAGAAGAAAAGTCAGTTTCAGTGGGTTACATGTTCCCTTTTGTGTATTTGCCTTCATGGAAACTTGTGATACTTATTCATTCATCTTAACATTCTAGACCTCAGAGCATTTGGTGTCTGTAGGAACCTCATAAAAATTACTGGAAATATCCTTAACATCAATTAAAGGAGTAGTGGCTGGTTGACTTCTGACCTCTTTGCCTTGGACTTCTTTCATTTGCTCAGCCTGTTTCTTTTTCTGTTTCTTGTCTCCACTTTTCTCTGACTGGCTTGAAGAGATGCTGTTCAGGTCAGCTGGTAGCCCAAAGTGTGCTGGGTTGCTGGAGAGAACGGAGTACACATCCAGGAGACAAAAGGCATCTGTCACTGAGGAGGTAAAGGTTAAGAAATGAGAGGAAGGATTTGTTGGTTTGCAGTGCAGAAAAACAAAGTAATCTTTGATATTCTTAAGTAAAAAGAACAGCAGTCATCTTCTTCTCATGCTTTTCTAAGCGTCCATAAAACCCAACCTGCATATCTAATTTGGCTGATGCGCAGTGGCCGTTTCTCCCAGTTGGACATCTGCTCTGTCTTGTTCAGGGGTCTTCCCAGAACCTGTTGTACCAGCAGACTGAGCCCTTTCTCTGCAGAGTTCTCTCCTACCAGCACCTCTTTAGGTCCATTTTGAGTCCTCTTGACCTTACCTCGCTGGATCTGTAAAAAGCATTAGACACAATAAAGTAAACAAATGCTGATTTCTCCCCAGAAACACAGTTTCTATGGTTGAATTCACAGCAACTTTCTCAACTTCAAAAGATCTAACAATAAAAAGCTCTGAGCAATACATTCCTGATCTTTTTAAACTTATTTCCTTGTGTTTGCAAAAACATTTCTTAAATTCCATCCTGCAACCTTCAACCAAATCCAGCAGATAATAAAGCAACTTCTTCAGTTTGAGACCCACGTCGCCACTTTCACATCCTTATTTGTGTCAGAGTATGTATGTATCTGAGCAATGTCTATGAAACCAAACACAGAGAAAAGAAGCCTGATTTCATTGAAACCCTAATGTTACAATCCTTTAGTGCTGTAACTGTGGTTTGATGAATGTACAGTGGTTCTGCCAAAACTGATACCTGCTGAGCTCAACTGGAATAACCTTCTCAGTTTCACCCTGTGTAAAGTGTTAAGATTATATATCTGTATCTACATCAAGTTCCTCTCTTTCTTTCACATATTTATGTGTTTTTTTTAAATAATTAATGAATTGATTTATTAATTTGTTTGTCTGACTGTTTATTTTCACAGGCAGGAAATAGTTACCTTTTGGTGTATACTAAGAAGATCGAGCATCCCCTCCATCTTAAATGGCTCCTCTAGCAATTGATGCCACGTGGCCAAGACACACTTGAGATCCCCTGACATACCATAACCTGAGAGGAAGAAAGGAGAAATATTAAAGACAGAAGTATAAACAGAAACTCCTCAGATGAATTTCATTTCATTTTTGTCAAGTCTGTTTCTTACCCAGTTTAAGAACATTTCTCTGAGAGAAAAAGCTCCTGATAAAACTAATAGTATCTGGGTGGTGACAGAATCCATTTGCACAGAGATCTAATAAGAAAACCTGGTCTGAAACTGCAAGCTGTATCAGGGCAACTCGCTGGGTTGTGATGCAACCAAATGTTGGCTGCCACTCCATATCAACTCCAACCACAGCCCCTTCCTAAAAAAGAATAGAGACCAGGTTGGATGACACACCAAAAAAACCTCAACAAATAAAGAGAAAACCCCTCAATAGTAATGAAAATTATTTGTGCTAGAAATGCAAACCCTTTTTTAAGTGTAACAATTAGTCGTCTGTGATGTACCTTCAGCACAATGTTTCGACACTTTTGTAGAGCTTCTGGTGTATCCACAAAATGGACCTGGTCTTTAGTGAGCGGCACCTGGTAGAACTTCTGACAGTGAGCTGGAGATGGCACCCACTTCTCTGCTTGTGTTGAATCACTCAGACATAACTGTCTGAGCAGAGGCAAGAAATGTGTGTTTGTATTAAAAGAAGACTAAAGTTGTGAAAAAGAGAGAACAGAAAAGCAGCCCAGTCATGCAGAGTGAGAGTGACTGGAAAAAAATCTTTATAAATACAGAAACAAATAAGAAAAAAACACTTAATAACTGGGATATATGGCATCTTTAATATCAAACCAACACGTATCCATAGAAGACTCAAAGTCTTAGTTTTAAACTCTAATAACAGCTTTAACCCACATTAAAATTTTAGCCAACACAAACCATCAAAATAGTCAAACACATAATGCAGGTGAAAATGTTCATTAAAAAGACAATACTGAGCAGCAGTGGCTAAAGGGCAAGTGAAAAGTGTGTCAAAAGTGACTAGGAATGGGAAGTGAGAACTAGAAATTATCCAATCTATTAGAATCATATGTCTCTGAGCTGAGCAGTTCCTTTTAATTGATGCTGGCATTTGTTTGTGACATTTGCGCACTGCAAAACAAAGATATCAAACTTGTGCATTTATGCTGCTGGACTCTTTGCAACAAGAAGGGGTCACGACGGTCAAGTGTTTCATTTCATGAAATAGAAGTAGCTATAATGTCTGTAAAATGACCATTTCAAGAAAGGTTGGAAACACAAGTGAAATGCTGAAATGTCGTTTTGACAATATGGGCTTCAATTTTGGGACTGCTGTCTATGTGGAATTGACTCCAGTACAACTTCCACTGCTTCCTAGCTGAGCAGCAAGGCTAATTGTCATTTTATAATAACATTAGCACCACATAGAAAGGATTAGCTGATTATTTTCTTTGACTAAGAAAACTTAAATGAATGAATGCTGAACAAGTACTCTCTAATTTCATCCATTTTAGATTATGACAGGCAGACTGTTGGGACAATAAGCTATCAGGCTACAGTCTGTTCAACTAAAACTGACCAGGACTTATTAGTGCAACTGACAAAGAAGTGGACTGATAAGCAGAATCATTAACCCTTTAAATTCCTGGGGCTGAAAACAGAGTTGGCATTGCAGTGAGTGGCATGGAGAAGGGCTCCAGGTTGCACTTCAGGGTTAAATACTCTGCCTGTGAATAAAACAAGTTTCAGTATTGAATATGTTCATGCATATTTTGTCACTTACTGTAGATCAGGCGGTAGGCTCTGCTGAGTTTCCCATACCCCAAAGGGCAGTCGATCTCTGGGAATGTTGTATCTGAGTGACCACTGAGAGGCTTCCTGAAGACCACAGTACTTCACCAACATCTCCACCAATGGGATTTGCAGCTCAAGGTCATCTGCCACTACGTACTACACATACATACTTTTTGCATTATCAGTGGTGTAGACACATACAGTATACTGCTCAATGTAAAATAAAAGTATACTGCTCAATGTAAATTAATAGATTCATAACAACAAGCAATATCTACCTGTACATGGTCTCTCCAGTTCTCCTCTGTCATGCTTTTCTAAAAGAAAAAAAGGGCAATAGACAAGAAAGTTTTCAAACATGAAAAATACTAAATGATATATAGAATTTGAATTAGAATTGCCATTATATGGTGTGGCTGAAGTACAAATAAACCAAAACTGCCATGAGCCAAAATTTTTTTACTCTTCTCAGCACTTCCTTATGGAAGTCAAGAGCGGCCATGGTCACTATTAACTTTTTTCATTCCGTTATCTTGAGATCATGCATTTATCATTTCACTGTATGACAAAACTTGTATTAATTTGTTCCATTACCACGGTAAAATGAGCCTTGTTATCTCATGATTACACATTAATTTATCATGTAATCCTATCATCTCAAGATAACAACCCGTTTTCTTGTGACAATAACATGTTTATTTCATGATCTTGAGATAGCAAGATGAAAAATACAGAAGCGACTATAGCCGCTCCCAGCTTCCGTACTTCTGTTATAATGGGTAAACATAAAAAGCTTCTTCACAAGTTCTTTCGCTAACATCCATGTTTTGACAGTGTTTGACAATGACAGTGGTAATATAGTTAAGTAGTAAACTCTTGTGAAAGAGCTGCAATACATATTGACTACATTTTTAAGGAGAGGTAAAACTTCTTTATATAATTACTTATACAATTATTTTTACACAACATGCTTTCTCTGGAACCCACAAACCTTGGCCTAAAGTTCATTTTTAAACCTAAAGTGCATCCAAGAGATCATTTCTTCAAAAAATGTAATCTTTTCTTCACCCCAAACTCAACTTCCACTGAGATCTGTTATTGGCTGTAAAATGGTGGAATTAGGACAAAGCTGATGGTGATTAAAGTTGACATATTTGTAACTAAAACAATAAAATGAGATCTGAACAGAAAAAAAATAAAACTTTAAACAAACATTTCTAAGATACAATTAAATCCTTAAGACATAAGGAATTTACATACTTCTGCATGCCATATTATTCTTTTGATGAAAATGTGTTAACTTAATGAAATAAAAATAAATAACCCTGGTGTTGCTTTGGGGTAAAGACACTGCAAATATATCTTAATAAAAACAGAGCTAATTCAATCTTAGAAAGAGTTATTGTAGTAAAACAACTTTAAGAAAACCCATGGGTTCTACATATTTCATTGCAGTGTGTTGTCTTAGCATCCAGAGATTTAAACATTTTTCTAAAAAAGTCTTTATTTTCTTCTTGTAAGTTATTGCAAATGTTCACAAGAGGCCAAGTCCTTAAACCTACATTTTGCAATTTCCAGGAAATCCTCTAAAGAGAACACACAGTGATTATAAAGTTTTGACATAAAATTTAAAGTACAATCTTGAAATTGAATAAGGCAAAAAGCTGTAGTACATATAAAAAGATTCTTATTTGTTAACTTTTATTTCCAGTGAAAGAAGCAAAATTGAATGATACTCAGGTCAGAAACATGTTTCTAGATCTTTAGAAAAGTAGAAATAAGGCTGGAACCTTTTTCTTCATGATGGACTCGACTTTCAATTATTATCAATATTTAATGATTTGCTGTTTTGGACCATCAAATTTTCAGTAGTTCTTATGTTGAAAATGACTAAAACAATAGGTAAGTTATCAAAATAGTAAGCGATCAATGATCTGCTCATCAACTAATCTATTAATTGATAAACTGTTGCTGCTCTGAGCAAAAATCAATCGAGATGGTGGTCAATCATAAAATAAAACAATAAAGAAACAGTAAAATTAAGAAGTCTTAACATCAAACAAGAAGGGACGTCTGCTCCCATCATGAAGTATTATCATTGTTGCTAATCATTCATATCAGCTAAAAACAAATGAAAGTTATTGATAAGAAACCTGTTTTAATACCCGTTATATGCTGTATTGTCATGTTTAAAAACAAAAAGGAAGCCTGCTGCATTACTTACCTCCACAAACCTTGTGTACATGAGGTAACGCAAAGAGTCCAATCTCCTCTTGTGCAGAGCATTGGGACACAGTCCTGGGTAAAAAAAGAAAAGATTACAATCACTTCTGCCTGAGGTGTACAAGTATACATGATCAACTACACATGACAGGCCCACACCTTGATCAATGTTAAATTTCTCCATAAGTCGGAAGACTTGTTTCGTGAGCATTTTGGGCTGGATCTGGCTCATGCAGTGTTTGGACACAGAGAGCCGAGGGAACTGCCTGTGGAAACACATGCAGACTCAACAATATGATACAGCAGAACACGGGTGCCTACACACATATGGTCCAATATTGTTTTACATCCCCCATACTTGCTTATGTTCTCTACACTAAAGCTGGGGTGGCACCACGAGTCCAGCAGTGTCACTAGTTGTTGTTCCAAATGATTATGGCCTGCGACAAAGGATTCTGCCAATGGCAACTTATTCTGTAAGATTAGCGGCACACACATCTAAAGAGAAAATTGGAGGTGACAGTTTTGGAATTTGGTTAGAAATCTTGGAGAAACCATTATGAAAAGTTCACATGTAACACATCTTAAGTAAGCTCACACATGCCACTGCCTAGGAATAAACGTGTACAAAAGTAACAGAGACATGTCTGCTGAAAATGTTTCGGCTCACCTCCTCCATATTCAGTTCTTTCTGTAAGTGCAGTTTTATGCTGAGCACTACTGCCTGTAAATAATGGCAAAGTGAAAACTCAATCAAAACAGAAAATCCTTTGTTCCAGATTAATTTAGCATTAAAACGAGGCACTCACCTCTTTGTAGCAATTAAGAGCCTGCATCCCTATGATGTGCAGTCGGAGTATGGCTGGATTCAGAGAACTGAGCTGATAGATGTCTATGAGAATGTCCACAAAGCTGGACTGGGTATCTGTTAGTAAACGCAGAGCCCGATGCTGAAGTGCTAATGCTTGCTGTTCTGAGAATGAGCTCAGGGTCACCTGGTGGAGGGACAAAATGATGAGGAAACAGAAAAAAAGACTGAAAACATGAAAAAAGGACCTGAACATAAAACAAAAATTGTTAGAATTCCTGAAATGAATCTCCTTGTATTTAAAAAAAAAAAAAAAAAAAGACTGGTAGAGAGCTTCATTGCATGGATCAGATCAGAGACAGTCACCTGAAGCTTTGTATCAGCACAACCAGAGAGCATGTGGAGGACTACAATGTGAGTCCTACTTTGTGCCAAATTGTCAGAAATTTCCTCAAGGTGCTCCTTAGATATTATGTCCATTAGAAATGGACAGGTGCATTGATGGAGGGACAACCTGATAAGTAATGCGTCACAAACAGCTGTCACCAGCATGAAGTCATAAAAATGCACAACATATTGCAATAGTTTCTATGATCCATGTGCTTTTCTTCTACTTTTAGATGCCAGGCACATCTTGAAACTGGCTTTTGGCTCACTCACTTCACTCCATAAATGTCCCAGGTTAACATGATGTCATCATGTTTGAAAAACAATGCTTTTTTGTAAATGTGGTTCAAGCAATCAGACAACTTAAAGGTATAGTTTGTAAGATTAAGGAGGAACTAATGGCAGAAATGGATATAATATTCAGTTTTATATATTTGACTTTTGTATAATCACCTGAGAAAAAGTACCATTGAGTTTTTATCATCTTATGACAATGAGCTCTTTATAGCAACAGAGGGAGTAGGTCCTCTTCTGTTGAGTTTGCCATATAGCATTGTTTGTACAGTAGCTCAGAATGGATGAACCAAGTGCTGCCTGTGGGAAGCACAATTCATGTTTTTCATTAGTTTTGTGGCCACCTTAGACTCTTCTACACACATTGAAGAAAAGGATGAGTGGAGGAATGTTCAGCTGGTTGCACTCTGCATCATAACCACCAGAAAGCACTAAATCTTGCTCACTGGTCCTTCAGGACCGAGTCACTTTTATAGGATATGTATACTTATCATATGGGGTATAATCCTTGTCTTTTGCCTGTTTATAGAAATAGCAGTGCAATACATTTTATACGTTTAGTTAATTATTATGACTATATCCATAAATAAGTAATGGAATGACAGAATGTATGACAATCTTGGTTTCATACATTTTCTGTAATAAAACAAAGCCAAATTCTTAACAGATGGTGAACCCTGAGAGAAAAAAAAACTTTTATGGGGGATCCTTGGTCTAATTTGTGTGTGTGAAAAAAGTTTGAGATCTCTGCTTTTAGCTATTAAATACCACCACCAGTGTTTGATGAATCTCATCTACCTGCGGATGTTCCTTTATCCATGTCTGGAATTCCAGGAGGATGTGATGGCCGAAGGTGTGGCTCCGACCCTTCTGTTTGCCTGGACTGCTCTCCAAGATTGTTAACAAAGCCTCTAGAGGATCAGACAGCTTTGAAAAGCCCTGGAGGGCTGCCAAACGTAGCTGTTGCGGGAGAGAAAGGTGAGGGAGTGGTGTGAATTAAAACTGCAACTGTAGGGAGGAAAAGCAAGATGCATAAAACATTACAGCTTATCTTTTCATCGATTCAATCTTATTTTTAGCAGTTCAGTGAGGGACATGCACTGCTCACGCAGGCAGTGTGTCCCAGGCATAACTGACTAGTCCATTTTTAGAAAAGCAGACACAAAGTAGCCAGTGAACACAAACAGTTTGCTTCTCTCTCCAGCCACAGCAAACAGGGACCTGTCACACATTTTAGGGCTCAGCTAAAGAAGGCCAACTCTGGCTTTAGAAACTTCCTACACAAGAAAATAATATCTGTGTGAGAAAATGCTTTCCTCTGTGTCTTAATTGGCAAAACAGATGTCATCCACTCAATATCCTCCTCACACAGATCTCCTGTTCATTCACTGCAATGCAAATTCCTTCCTTCCTACTGACAGACATTCTGGTTTCCTCATTAACACACGCACACACGCAGTCACACACTCTGGTGAGCTTCATTTAAACATGCCGGCATCCAAGACCTCTCTCTGTCTCTCTCTCTGTTTCAGACACACAAAGACTCCACCTCTATCTTTGTAAACACATACACTCAATATTGCATGTACGGCAATGACACACACTGTGAAAGTGAACACTCACCGTCTGCAGATCTTTCCAGTTCCATAACTCGAACAGTTCGTCTCTCAGCATGCCAGGGTCAAGACCTGTTGGGATCACACACACGCACAGATGAGAAAGGGCTTCATTCTGACCTTTGACCTCTATCAAACTGTCAAGGAATCACACCTATTGGCCTTTTTTAGTTGTTGTTTTAAGCATACGAGCCACCTGATGGCTCCTTTGGTCTAAGAGTAGAACTAATTTTCAGGATTGTATTCTGGAAAAAAATGATAATATGTGGACAGATATTACAAGTGGGTAATTTTTCCTAAAATTTTACTTTTCCATTGAAGCCTTTATGGCAATTTTTTTTTCCAGTGACAACCATTGCCTGCTTTGACATGTTTATCAGCTTTTCCTGGCATTAACAGCCTTCATTTTGCTCTGTTGGTGCAATTCATAAAACACTTCTCAAAAACTGAAAACTGCCCTCACTCTTATGATGATAAAAGGTCAAATACGCTGCCCAACAGTCTTGAAATAGCATGTTTTATATTCAACCTAAAATTTAGCTCACATGTAATATGATATACTGGAAATACTGTTCGTTAAAACAGGCATATCTGAGTAGCCATAACGTCAAATATTATTTCTTTAACAGGCATAGCAGAGCAGCCATAACATCGGATTAACAGCTGAGGCTGGTTGGATAGTAGAGGAACCCGGCATTAGCTCTGCATTCCAGCTGAATCTGCAGCCAAAATACTCTAGAGACAACTCTCTGGGCACGGTTTTTGGAAGGCCAAGGTGGGTAAAAGGGTCTAGAAACAAGAGGAGATATAGGCTTGCACGTGTGCATTATGTTTTTGTGTCTACCTGCATGTGCATGTGTTCCCCTGAGCCTTGCCAAAATCTCCAGCTTCTTTCTCTATCACTCATGCTGTGTGGGCTCCACCGTACCTGCCCCCCTACCTCCCTCCCTTCTTCCCAAGGCTAGTTTTCCTGTTCCCCTCTCCCTCCCCTCAGCAGCCTCTCTCGGTTTTGTCTCGGATTTCCCCAGGAAAGGGCTATGCGGTGGTCATGGTGTAAAAAATACAACCTTCCTGATGCATAGCCTGGGAAAGCAGACTCTCCCTCTCTCCGTGTTGGCCTCTCTCTGTATTGTATCTCTCATGGCCTGACACTTTTTGTCTCTTTCATGCTGCCTCCAGAACATGAAGTTTAACTGACTGAGCCTGCGGCTTGCTTAAGTGTTTTAATGTTGAATAAGCAGGTTGCGCCATGCCAGTGTTTTTGCACGTTCTTCTAGCTTATTTAGCACAAATCATGAACAATCTACATGAGTGTCACACCTTTTCCTAAGTAAATAAAAGTCCCAGATTTTTTAAAAAGCATTTCATACCTCTAAGACAATCAATGCTTTCAAATTATATCTATCTGCCTTGATATGTAAATATATTTACAACTACTTAGAAGTTGTTGAGAAAAAATATATTATCTACTACATTTGCTTTTAAGTAAGATGCTAAATTTTGCATGATGAAGAAGCAAAGACTTTTCAAATTAAGCTACACTTAAATATCCCATAATGACACCACAGCTTGACTATAACTATATAGCATACTATTAAAAACATCAACATAGACTGAATATGTAGTAAATGGACCAAGATGTGCAAAAACACTGCTATGGTCCACTGAAAGGTTCTTGAATTTCAAGCATTTAAATAGTTTTCTTTGCTATTCTCCATAGTTCTCTGCTGTTATACACACCCCACTTCAGTCCATTCATTCCACTAACGAACATGCGTACGTGCACAAACTCACACAAACACAAACAGCATAACCCACTTTAGTCTCACTGTTTGTGTGAGGAGAGCACAGAGAAGGAGAGGAGAGCAGTAGAATGTGGAGCATGTAGCCTCTTTATATTCTTGAAATGTGGATGAATGACAGAGCTGGAGGCTCCCCATTCAATCCAGCATAATAACCTCCATCAGCACATACAAACACACACAGACACACAGACACACATGCACAGTACATGCACTCATTCACCTCTGGAAGGGTGATTCTTTTATTTTTTTGACACAAGTTAGTTTGAAATAAGAGAATATGCTGCAAAGTAATCAGACACTATCCTAACTTCCAAGTCTTACAAAACAATACAAGTCACACTTAAATTTCAGTAAAATTAGATAGAGATTATTTTCACGGGCAGGTCTAACTGCCCGTTGCCAGGCAGCTGCCAAAATAGAGGAAACACAAGTATCAAGTGTCTAAATGGGGCATTTGGTGTCACTACAGCCACCAGAACAGCTTCAGTGTTACTTGGCAGAGGTTGTACAAGTACAAGTGGCTCAACTCCACTGGAAGGATGCCACAACATTCTTTTACAAGTACTTCTCTCCTTTTGTATTTTGTTGTAGGTGATGGAAAAACCTTTCAACAGGTGCCATAACAGAATCTTGAAAATGAGGAGAGTACAAGCAATTGAAGAATTTAATGTATTAAAACCATGTTTGAATGTCAATTACTTCTCCAAACTTAACCCACTACAATTTGATTTCTGCCCAATGTCCACTGACACATACCATTACTGATCTATGCTACAATAGGGAACAAAAAGAATGTTACAGCTGAACAAGCTCAAAAGTTATCCACCCATATGGATCCATCAAAAGACCTGAGATATTTTTTTTGTCAAGGGGATTTTTCCTTTTAAATAAATTAACCATACACAAAATGTTTCCTTACATTACTTACAGCATGGGTAATGTTTACAATACTGCAGATATTACTTAATCAGGTCTTGTGCCTTTGGAGTCAGTCTATCAGTCATCAAACCCAGAATAGTGTTTGTTGTTTTTAATATTAATATTGGAACAACTCTGTACAATAAAACTGTGATACACACCTGTCGCTGGAGTAGTATGGCTCATGTCTGTCCTGTGGATAGTGTGCTGCTTTCTCTGTTGAAGAAGGCACACAGAACAAAGTGCTACAAATAGGACTTATCCACAACAATAGTTCAAATAAATTACTGTCACAACATAGAAGTGGAGATAATTTTATTTAACAGTCATATGGTAGATCAAATGGACTAAGCTAATGCAGAAAAAAACATACCCTGTGTGCAGATTGCAAGCATATGAATTTGCTCTAAATCTAAATTAAACTAATTTACAATATATTAAATTATGTCACTGTGCAAAGAAAAAACAAATGAACAAACAAACAAAACGAAAAATGAACAGAGGGTGATAAGTAACTGGAAAAAGGTTATTGACCTGTTTTGATATTATCATGCCTACACTCACAGAGAGGGAGAGAGAGAGAAACCTGTGGGAACAGCAGCCTGAGAAAGGGCAGGATGCCAGCTGGCTAAGAGACTTGATTTCAGGCTGAGGATGTTTTTTTAGGCCTGAAGTCTAGTTGTTTCTCCCTGTCTGATGTCTGCAGGCTCTGTAGGCGGGCTTTAACATTCAGCACTGTCCGGGCAACAGCACTTTTTAAGGAATGGATGGAGAGATTGCAGTCAGGGGTTTTTATTAGCTTGTATCTCCACCTAGTGGTAATACACAACATCCTACTTCCTCCTTGCCTCATTTTACACTGTTAGCAAACATTAGCTTGTCTGACCAAAACAAGCAAGCACACTTTCTCTGATGAAACCAGTGCGTAGGTTTACAATTACTCGTTTTTCTGATGTAAGAGACAACCAAAACCAAGGAATATTTTTAACGTTAGTTTTGCCAGTCTTGTTGCACTAGTTAGCCCGTGACTTAATTTAAGCTAGTTCAAAACTCACTGCTAGGTTGTCATGTTGGGTTACGATACATAGCTGACTTTACTTTACAGTGTCATGTTAGATGAACTATATTCAATACAGTAATTTAACGTTACAATATCGGTGTGGATGGACTCACCATGTGCTATCTGATTCCAGTTAGTTATCGTCAGGTAGACGATAGCACCTTTCTACTTTCATTTGGGACTAACTGAACCAATCTGTGCAATAGCTGTCTGTAAATTAACTTATTGTTATTGTGCCCTGCGAAAAACCTCACAGGCAGCTCCTGCTCTCTCACAGCAAACAAATCCTACTTCATTGGCCAACAAATTACAGATTGCATAATCTTTAAAAACACAAATATCTAAAAGCCCAGATGTTAAATTTATGATGGGATTTACTGGGCTCCATACAATACGCTGTAGGGAAAACTTCCTGAAATACCATAAGTTGGGCAAATTTTATCACAGTTCTACTCTTGGTCTTCTACTTGGTTTTTAGATGAGGTCGCAGATTAAAAGTGAGCCACTGCCACCTTGTGGTCAAGGAGTACTCGTGCTTCTGTAATTTGCATTAGATTAGTTTTTCAACATAACCCACACAAATGTCTTTCACATTAAAAGAGTTTTATTAAACTAATTACATATATTTAAAGTAATTAACCCTTTTTTTGCTCCCATATATACTCAATATTTTATTTTAATAATCACCGGTTCAAATCACCCCATATTTCATTAGTCGATCTGTGTAACATTATGTTAAAACCGCATTTTTTAAACTTTTGTTTTTAATCTTATGTCATCCTTACCTCATAGAGTTGAGGTGTGTTACCTTTGGAGAATTGACTAGAATTTAACAGAAGATCGGTGGGGGGAGGGGGGAGGGAAATCAACCGAGTCACGTGGTCAATGTTGTTTACCACGTGCTCTGCCTGTCTGTCGCCTACTAAAATGACGCAACCACGCTCCAAGATACTTAAAACAGCCACTGCTTGTTGTTGTTTTATCCAACGTAGTTATCTACCAGGACTGGACTCTCTGTCGTGCTTCATCCTGTTCATCCTCTTGGCTCTGCTTACGTCTGACAGTAGCATTTATATAAAACATAACTCTTGGAGCAGCCGATCATAGAGAGCAACACTGTTACTAATTCCTCTAACCCAGCTAGCATTAGCTAGCAGGTCCCATATACGAGCTAGCCAGGGAGTTGCTTAGCACTGATGGAGTGGCTGGGCAACGGAGCTTCAATTCACCCCGGTGAAGAGTCTAACAGTGACCCAGCTTCCACACCCAGGACATTCAGTGACACCAGTCGTAACCAGCAGGTAATTGGCTAATGTTAGCGGTGGGTGTGTTGGCGAAAGACGAATACGTTACTTTGTATCAGAGAGATAACGGAACACAATTAAAAGCATGCTAACTAGCTAATCTTGGTTTGTGGATAAATAATGCGATTCTATGCCAAGTTTGCATTTTTTGTCAGCCAGTATTTTTTCATTATTTTTACGTTGCTTTTAATCATTTTGTTGCCAAGTTTATACATTTGTATCACCCCATGAGTCAGCTTTGAGACAGCAACTGCAATTCGCACAACTCTCACGGTTCAAAACATCCGAGTCCAGGGCAGGCTGCATGCTAGAGGGAATGCTAGCCTAAAGCTAATTTAGAGTTGCGCAATCGAGCTAGCCATTTTTCCTTTAACGGGTGCCTATAAGGTTACGTTAAACTCAACACACAGTGTAATCATCCTGTCAGGGCGTTGCTGATATCAGCGTCAGGAAAAGAGCATTTCGTATGTGGAACAAGTGAGAGCAGAGACCACAACAGGAGCAGCAGCAGCTCCCTTTCCTATTCCCCCGAGTCCTCGATATTCTCAGACACTGACAGCTGTGTGTGATATCTGTAATTGACTAGAAAAAGCGTTTAGCTGTTTGGACAGTCATGTAGCTATGGATTAGATGGAAACAAGCAATAATTTATTTTTAGCTCTCTTGTCCCACCCTGTACCAAATACAGCATGGTTGTGAGAGCCTAAAGGCCTACTGGTCCACTTTTAGTTTGGGATTCAGAGTTAGCAGACAGTTCTGTATCTATCAGTGTCCTAGAAGTGATCATTGTGAACATGATCTTTCCATGTGAGCATTTTTGCATGTTCTGTCTCCACTTCATTTGTTTGAATTTATTAGAAAAACATTACAACAGAATTCTGTTATATGTAAATATGTGCTATAATATGCTAATTTGACCCAGTGGCATCTGTAAGAGTCTGTTAAGACAGGAATTCTTTTGTTTCCTGCTATAATAACCCCGGATCAAAGTATTGTCAATGTGTATTTAAAAAAGAAGGATTTACTGTAAATTTGACATAAGTCATGAATAAGTAATTTTTTTCTCATGTGTTAATTAATATTTCTTCCATTACCCAGTCACCGTCATCGCATCTTTGTGAATGCGCCATGTTGTCTCTGTGTCAGAGCCAGCAGCGCTGCGTTAAGGCCTCTATCATCTCCAGCTGGAGACTGGCCGAAGCCCAAGATCAGCTCTGTTCTCTGGGGGTCCACAACTCAGAGTCCCTGGAGCAGGAACGTGCTCGTACTTTGGCCTGCCCCACAGAACTGACACACACTGAGGATGAGTGGCGCCGCAAGGAGAGTATGCTGGGAGGTCAGGAGCCCAACCGCAGTCCTGTGCTTGGAGCTGTTGGAAGTTGGGACGTTTTTGATAAAGTAAGTCTGCACACTGTTTTAATAGTCTATAATATCTGTTAAGAAACACAAAGCTGACATGGAAAAATAAACCCAAACAAAATCAGAACAGAAACATGGATCTCATTTATATTATGTTGATTTCTGCTAACATTTCATACACTCATTTGACTGAGTATACCTATTTTCTAATGAGCATGTTGCATTGTCATGTACAAATAGTTAAAGTTAATGTCTTCTCTCTCCTCCAGAGTATCATCAATGTCCAGAATCAACCAGTGGAAAGAGATCAAGACAAGTGCAAGACGTTTCTCCAAAAGTATGAGCAAAAGATCAGACATTTTGGTGAGTGAGATGTCATACTTTAAGTATCAAGAATAGTCTCACTTTAAGAATCTTCAGATAAATGAAAATTGGCTGTGTTTATGTCTTTTTTTTCAGTTAAATCAGCTGTCATTCAGCTATTGACCTTGTGGCTTGAAGGCTGTTGCAGGTTTAGGCAGATATTATCATTGAGTAATCATTTTTGTATTTGAATGATCTATTGTTATTCTATCATTATCATTATGACATACCACAAGGGTAGAAGGGGGCAGGTCACCTGCAGCTTTCAGCAAGCCCCTGGCCCTTGTCAGTTATGTCAGTTATATGTTTAAATAAGTTAATTACAGGTGATTTAACCTAATTATCAGCGTATTACATGTAAATGTCTGTTAAATAATTGTAGGGAATTCCAACAAATATGCATGTTAATTATGCTCCCACAGGTTACACATATCTTAGTGTGGAAGCAGAGGTGCTGTATACTTTAAATATATATCCATAAAAAAGGCTCTTCCAGGCAACTAGTTGGAATAATCAGTAACTTTACATAAGGTTTTTTAGTCATAGCTGAAAGGTATAAAAGTTATCTTCATCAGCTAAGTGCATAATGATACAAATCTCATTTTCTTGTGTGCTGTAAACATTTCTAAAATGGATAAAATTAACAGACTGCATTAACAAGCACACTAGTATACTGTTATGATCAGGTTTTTGGATTATTTTGGTTTTGTTTTGTGCATTTTTCCCCATTTCAGACAGTGTCTTTTTTATTGCAGCTTAGATCTCCACAGTCAAAATGTCTGATGAAAATAATTTCTTTTAAGCACAATTAAAATTGTATCAAAATGGGCTAGAATGAAACTTTTCCATAACCTTTGGAATGGCTGAGTCCATTGCTACATGATGTTCTGGGTGATTTTGTCATTTGCTATTGCTAAGTTAATGGTTTGTGCTGAATAACGAGTGAGAGCAGCTGTCCAGCAACTCGCTCAGTGAGCTAAAGAGGCCAGCATTTGCAGAGAGAGGTAGCCTGGATAAACAGCAAGTGGAGCACTTTTTAAACCCAAGAAATAAGAAAATTTAGAGAAAACCTTTTGAGCTTTCCATCCACCTGTTTACAGCCCCAGATCAGAGCAGAATCTGGTATGACTGCTGATGTTTGTTTCTCCACGTCTCCACGATGTTTGTTTCTCTTGAATATCATCAAAAAAGACTGAAAATTAGGATACCAATTCACATGCAATAACACCCTATAAACCAATCACCCATTTTTGGTCTGTTCTCCTTCAGAAAACGTGAACTGAGATGCTGTTTTTTTTTTTAAATTTTCAGGCATGCTGCGGAGATGGGACGACAGCCAGCGGTTTCTCGCAGATACACCACAGCTCATCTGTGAGGAAACCGCAAACTATTTAATTCTGTGGTGCATGAGACTACAGCAAGAAGGGGTAATGTAATGTCACCGATACCATGATACTTTAACACAATGTCTCTGGCTTTATGAAAACATCATGATTTGGTTTGTAAGATGTAAGAAATGATTGCTAAATTGTGATTCTCTCATGCTTTTTGGTCACTGGTACTGTAACAGCACTGATAGATAGGCATCAAGATTCAAGCCGTAGCTAGCTTGAGCAGGTTTTTGCGAACAACAGTTCACCTGATGCCAGTGAGCTGAACTAAACATGCTACAGCCTGGCTGAGATCAATTGCCCTCTCTTTTCATAAGTATGATTAGTGCAGTTAACTTCTTTCAGCTTGTCAAACCAGAAGAGCAGTGTAAACATGGAGCCATGTGCCTGAGCATGTGCACTGACATTGAGCTGCCATGCATAGCACCAGGACACTGAGGCATCTAAATTCAGCTATCATTGATTTAATAAAACACACAATACAGTATTACTGTAAGATGTTAAGCATCTGACATGAAAAAGGCAAAAGAATCAGTTTGCTTTAGATATTTAAGCACTTTTTTGGCAATTTTTTTCACTCTCCCAGAAGAAGAAATTGAGAAATTAAAAGAAAACTCACTCAAATGTAGGTTCTGGTTTTCAAATGTACATTTTAAGACAAATTTTAAACTGACACAGTGATGTGAAGGTGTTGGAAGTCTAGAATTTACAGTTTGCTGTCAGGACTAACCTCTCTGGAGAAAACAGACATTTTTAGTGAATTGCTTCAGGGAATTTACTCCCTAGCTGTAAACACTCCATATACCAACAGTGCATACTGCGGTGTAGTGTGCTAAATGCCAGAAATGTGTTGAGAAAAACTGCTTTTATGGTTTGTGTACAGCTTAAGATATGAAACAGGCACAAAATGAGTTTTCTGTGTTTGTGTCCTGCAGAAAGAAGCACTGATGGAGCAGGTGGCACACCAAGCTGTAGTCATGCAGTTCATCCTGGAGATGGCCTCGAACTCTCAGCAGGATCCACGAGGCTGCTTCAGACAGTTCTTCCACAAAGCCAAAGTAAGACACACACATCCAATTAGTGCTGTATGTGACCGTGCTGCACCAACCTGCAGTGCATGTTAATACAGCCCACTGTTTTGTCTTTTGCGCCACATTTCCCAATGTTGTTGCCTTTGTTGCTGTTTAGGATGGACAAGACATCTACTTAGAAGTATTCTGTTCAGAGCTTGAGGCCTTCAAACACAGAGTGAAAGAATATGCAGTTGATTATAGAGGCGATACCGTCAACAACGCTGAACACAACACTGGCACAAACTGCAGACTCCAACCCAAAGAAGCCTTGGACTCCTTACCATCGGTAAGTGCTGTCCAGACCCATTAACTGTTGCAGTTACCACACACAGCTTTAGGATGGCGCCATTGAGCTGTTTAACATTAGATCAAGTATATAGAACTCACATGGGTCATCCTATAGTTGTAGCCTGGATTTTAATTTTAATTAAAGTGTCAGCAATAATGTTTAGGCTTTTAGTGATATCATTGCCACAAAATATGTGAACAACTATTTTCCCATTTGTTAACTCATGTTCAGTTTAAACACACAAGTGTTTTACATAAATGGTGACATCACTACAAAGCACCAGGCAAGTATTCATGGAAATCAGGAAAATATGGAGTAAACCAGTAAGCCGGAAAGTTAACACTCGTGACCATGGTTACTGCCAGACATGATGATCTACAAACCAGGACCTGTTGAACCCTCATGTTGCTGATGTCATCAGAGATATTAGAGTAAATTATTTGCAGACCCCTTTTGTTGAGTTTTTCTAAGTGAAACCCCAAGCAACTTCTTCCCTGTAGTAGATCCTGTTGATCCTCACTTTTTATATTTTATTTGAGAGTTTACCTCATCACTGTAGTGATATTTGCTTATTCTGAATTTGATGACAACAACATGTTTTCAACATGTTGGGACAGGGGCAACAAAAGAGTGGGAAAGTTGTGAAATGTTCCAAAAACACCTGTTTGGACTGGTCCAGGTTCATCAGTAACAGCTAATAGTGTCATGATTGAATATGAATGGGGCAATCCATGAAAGGCTCAATCATAAGCAAGGATGTAGAAAGATTCCCCACCTTGTGAACCACATGATTGTATAAAGGATAATACTACATGGGGTGGGGAGCGCTTTGTAAAGCCGTTGTCTGTAAACCAAGCTCAGTTGCAAATCATTATTTTCTTTTCATATGTATTTTTCTTTTATCTATTTGTATAAGACAAAAAAAAATGATCCTGGGCAACTAGATTTCATCTAAGATAAATTAAAGAAAGGGTGTCTATATGCTAAAGTTGGAGCATGTACATAAAATATTGCAAACAAAAATATATTAACCATGTATTAAATGTTTAATTAACTCAATATTTAGTTTGTATGCATGTCTGCATATACTTTGCAAAGGCAAACTTTGGGTTAAAATCTACTATAAGTCTTTCATTGTCCACCCTGTATTTATTGGTATAGCAGCTCAGGTAATGTCCTGCTCTAGGAGATCATTATTTGGCATTATCATGTTTCTTGTATACATTAGTGGAGCTTTATCAGCTCTGCTGGAGTGACCAAATGGTCACTCTGTGGAGTCCTATGCTGTCAGTCTCATACTCATTAAAAGCCTTTATTGTTTATGACATTGTAAGCTAATAACAGAAATGAAAGAGATTTTTGTTTAAGACAAGTATTTCAGTATTCAGTGTGCTAGTTGCCAAATGGCTCCTCTGGTAAACTAAGTCTTTGTAGTTCGAAATCCTTTTGTAGGCGACAGAGAATGAGGCCCCCTCTCCCCGTTGGCCTCACATCCTGACTCACTGCCAAACGTCTACTCAGTGAGGAGAGAACAACCTCCTCCTCTTCCCTCTCAGAGAAAAGATGGCTACCCAGGAATGCAGTCCAGCCTGTTGAAACCAAAACTTGGCTCTCCTGGTCCAAGTTTTTGGATTTATGCCGTTTTCTCTTATAGCAATTCTTATCCTGAGTTTATTTTTGCAGTCATTCTCTGAAGAGTGATTCGAGGAACATGTGCATAGGAGAAGCTGTTCTTTATCCATGAGGACGTGTGTAAATTCCCAATGAAAATGTTAGTTTCAGCTCAGGTCGGTGCATTAACTGGGTGAGAGGGGGAGTGCAGTTACATAACTGATATAATCCTCTAAGTAGGCAACAGTAGCTTAATCCTCCAGAGCTTCTCTCCAGCTCCATTTCAACCTATTTTTGATTTGATTTGTGCATGATGATCCTTATCTCTGAATGATTTTTGATTGTCTTTCGACTCTCCTGTCTTCTTCTACCTCCACCAGGTGGCAGAGTATCCAATGAAGCGCTGTTTAGAGGCTGGATTGTGGACAAGCACAGGGAGGTGGACAAAAGACGATACTACAGAATCGGACGATATTCGCATGATGGAGACTTCCTAGAGATTGTATGATCAGCCTCTGCTTTTCTTCCATCTCCATCGTCTCCCCTTTTAAAGACCTCCTGAGTTTTAAGCCCCCTTTAAAAAGGCAGACCTGGCTGAAAACACCAGCGCGGAAGGGAAATAAACAGAGAAATGATTTGTCTTTTGCGCTGCAATGTTCATTGGTGAAACTGCAGGAAATAATGTTTCACTGATGACAATCATTTCTCAGTGTTGTCGATACTAAGCCGCTGCGGCTAGCCCATGGCATATTGGTTTTCTGTAGTGTCCCTTGCAGCTGAATGCATGTGTTGTGCCAAAAACGCTGTTTTACAGATGGAGTTCTTGCTTTCTTTCAAGCTGGTTATCCTGCAAAAGAGATACATTCTTAAGTAAAAGAAAAAACAACCCAAAAATTTGAAAAATAAATCCAGACAACACAAAGAATACTAAACCAATAAAGACAATGGGCAAAAGTCAGTTAGATATCACATTTGATGCCTGAAAGTAGGACTCACTCAGTACATATGGTGTGTATGTATATATAATGTTGTCTAAAGACAAAAAAGTCTGCTATTCTGTGCTTGATATTTATCAAGGCATAATGTCATTAAGTAAAATAAAAGCTATCTGATCATGTCTACAGGTCCGGTACAGAGTCACTGTTCAGATGATGTGATTTGTAGAATAATTTGATTTCAATCATGAGAAAGAAACTATTTGAATATGTTTGACACATGTAAGTTAATTTTGAATGCAGTTCGCTTGAGGGCGAGGCTGTGCTGTTATGTCTGGAATGAAAGACAAATCTCTCAACCTGAGAGTTTCTGACTTGTTGTCCATTTCTTGACAGCTGGCTAACCTTTTAAAATAATTGGTAAAGACAGGTTTTACTTCCCTTTTTTATTATTTTTAACTGATCCACTAAAGCTGCAAAAAGCTAGCTGTATGCTAATGAGCGAAGAGTAGTTACAGAGAGCATGAGTGCTCTAGATATGTTCTTTTTCACGTCTTTTTCTCAGGCATTTCAGTTGTCAAGGCTAGAAATAAATTACAGTCTAGGAGTAAAAAGGTAAAGGGTCACATTTCACCTTGCAGGCTTTGCCTCTCAGACAGCTTTCAGACTTTCAACTGATCTGCATGTGAGCAGTCCGACAGATCTCTCATAGGCTCATTTTTCAGGAGAGGATAAATAATGCAGTTTGTGTGGGTGTCAGGTCTGTTAGCTGACTCACAGTTGTCTGAAATGAACACATAAGACACAGGTTTCATTAAAGTAGCATGTAATGCAAATTCTTGTCTTTACCTAAATGTTGCCATTCCTTGTTGTACCTGGCAGGCCATGAAGATTCTTACTGTTTGAAGTATGGCAAGGTTCAAGGTAAATGCAAATTCAGAGATGGAGTGAATATCATCTTCTTCAAACACTTAAGACGCCATTCATTTCTTGAAAGGCTTGATGAGAGTGCTTTTAAAGTTTTAGTGGTCTTGTTAAAGTATTCCTAGTGTTGTCTGGAGATGTACAAAAGAAAATCAAAGTGGGCAAGTAACTAGACTACCTCCTTTACATTTGCCTTTAACATGTATCTTTGATGTTCAGATTTTATCCAGTGTTGACATCAAACACACAAATTTACCTAATATCTGAAATGCATACAATGAGTCATATCACCAAATAACTAGAAAATTAATACACACAGCCAGATGACAACAACAGATGACGGCAATAAATTGATATGCACTTGGCTCCATAAACTCCTAATGTCCTGTGACAGAAATAAATCAGCATTTCTGAACAAAAGTCACTTGTGTAGTTAAGTGACTTGGCATAAGACAAGGCAAAGCCGAATAATGAGCTGAAGAAATAGTGCATGCTTTCAGTATGTGACAATGTAATAACTCAGTGTTATACACGACAAAGCACACGGCTTTCAATGCAAACAGGCGTTTTTAAAAAGGTAAGTCCGCCTAAATTTCATAGGATATTTGAGACAATGTTAGTGTTGATTGTAAATGTGAATTAACCATATTAAGGTATCATCTGGATGTAAAAGTCATGGTAATGTAAGGTGTTAGGAGGGCACATGGTTTGTCAGTTTTGTTGATAACAATTTATTCTATTAAAATTTATTTTTATTAAACATTCATATAATCAGAACCTTAAATTTTAACAGGCACACAGCTGATAGTTTAAATCAGTTCATCTTTCAGCACAAGAAGTATACAAGGCCTATATGGTCTTGTTCCCATTCAATGATGAGCCAGAGTTAAACTAGCTTACATTGTCTTCACCAGCTTGCCATCTGTACCCAGCGTCTGAAACCCAGTCACAACCGCCCATTTCCTAACACTAACAGTGTGCTGTGCAGACTGTTGTTGGAGGTGTGTTTTGGTTGATTCTGGGATCTCCACCTAGGAGGAAGTCAAAAATCAGTGATATTCAGGCAAAGGGGGAAAAGGGCTGAATTCTCCACAAAGACTTTTACTTAAAAATTTGTGTGCAGAAGAGAACTCTCTGCACCTGAATGTGACCTGCACTTTATAATTCTCTTTTCAAAACAGAAACTGTTTTAAAAAGAGACCAAGGTGGAATGATTGAACCACTTGACTTTATATTTCTTCCCAGTCAGTTGTTTTATTTTACATGCAGGCTGTGGCTGAGCTTGTGTTTTGAATTGTGTGACATTTACTTTTGTTTTACTTCTGTTGTTTGCTGCCTTTTTTTGTCTCTTTTTTGTGTTAAAGGTTTGTGCCAGATCTATTAGGACTCAATTTAACTGTCCCATTGATAGTAATATTCTTTATTTAAGGTGACAGTCAGGATCAGTGTGAAAATCTGGTGAGCAACAGGTTCAGTAAGACCTAAACTACAGACTGTGGAATTAAAGATATATGATGCATAAAATACATTATATGTGTTTATGACTTAAAGCTACTGTGTGATGCATTGTTAATTCTGCAGCACAACTGGTGTCATCTCACTATTCACTACTTCAGAGTAAGGTCTTCAATACTAATCACACAGTGTTGATGTGGGACAGTTCACGTTATCCGTATCATAAAATCTGTAAAATTTAACAGAGCAGTTTTAAGTGATGAAGCTGAGACAACTGTGCTGTAGTAGTCTGAAAGATGTTTATTTTTCTCTTTTTTGTTCACAGTGATTAGTCAACTATGCATTATAATTGTATTGCTCAAGCTGTGCGATACCTTGGGCCTGCAGTGTCTTTGGTATCTTTACTTCCTAAATTAGATGAAGATTATCACAAAATTTGCAAATAAACAAAACTCACATAAATGAGCTTTAGGAGCAGTATGAGTTCCACTTTGTCATCAACTGTAGGCTACTGTCCGATTTGGCTTTTCTTGCTGTGGTCTGAAACTTAAATATAAATTCATTGCTAAATCTTTGTGTCTCGTTGTCAACATCTACGATTCTTTGTAGGCTGGCAGTAATCGCACAGTGGGACCCTCTTGTGAGTAAAAAAATGGTGCCCTTATTAAAGCCCAACATGGTAACTAACTACAAAGTTGCTGACAAGTTTACTTGTCTTGGGGAGCAACTTACTACTGCGTTGAGCTGTAGTTAAAATATATACTGAGTGTGGAAGATCCCACCCCCCAACCCCCCTAATATTTACATGTCTACAATGCCCTCCCTTATATAGTTACAAAAGAATTAATTCAAAACTTGTAATGCTATGACAGGCAACAATGCAGCACCCTCTGAAATAATCATTATCAAATGTTATCTTAATTGATTGCCAATGTTATTATTACTGGTGCTAGTGTTGGGTGGTTTTGCAGTTCTGCATGTGATTTGTCTAAGTTGTGCTCCTGTACTTTTATAGGAAGCTGTTGCTTGACTGCTGTGGGTGGGTACATTCAATGTCAAACAATGCACTGTCTCTTTGTTTTATTACTTTCAAATGTATTAAAAACAATATTAGTATGTTTTATGTGTTACATTGGCTATATCGCTGATTTGCAAAAAACTACATGGAATATATTGAAACCAAACAAATTCATCCAGTGTGTAACCACATTTCACAAAAGGTGTTTTCTTAAGCCCCCTAAAACGTCAGACCCTAATTTTATTGACTTTGCATGAAGTTTGTCACTATATAGATGTATTCAGATTTTTCTAGTGAAGGGGGCCATGTCTGTGCCCTTCCCTAGAGTCTGAGATTCAAACCCAACAGTGCTGCTCCTGGCACGATTTAATACGTCACAAGGTGGCCTATTTAAAAAAAATGGCGATCAAACTAGAAGTAGGGAAATTCGACTTCCTATTCACACCGCTGGCTTACCTTGCGGTCAAAGCAATGGTGGGCACCAAGAGTAATCAAGCATGTAGTGCGCCTTTTTGTTCCAATTCCAAGAAGAAGCAACCATATTTAACTTTTCACATCTTTCCAAAGGACCAAGATCTAAAAAAGAGACGGATTTTGGCCATTAGAAGAGATGAGGAAGCAGTTTTTTTCCGTGAGGAAAGACAGTACTTTTGTGTGTGCCCTGCACTTTAGGGAGGATGAGGTGCTGGCTCACAACTAGTCTGGTTGTAAATATTTGAAGTCGCAGGCAGTTCCTTCCAGATTTCACTGGAAAAAATGGGGAAAAATACACCGCAACAGACACAAACATCAGAAATAAGTGGTTGTGATGTGGAAGGAATGGCGGATGAAGAAAGTGAGTGTGTTGAAGCAGCGGTAATGGTGCAGGAGCATGATTACAAATGCCGTTCTCCTCCAGGTGAGTTTGTGTAACGCTGTGTAAGGAATAGGATAAAGGATAAATACAGAAAGCACGTACAGTTGATGATTGTGAATCGTAATATAATACGAACTTATCATCTAAATGCGTGCAATATCAAGCAGTTTTTAGCTAGCATTATGTTAAATGTTACGTTATTAGTCAAGCTAGCAAGTGTATCCTCAATGTCCTTACCTTACTTTTCCACTACATAAAAATGACGTGGGGGCGTTTACTTGCTGAAATAGATGTAAGTAAAGTTTAAGTAGCCACCGCTTATTTCCTTCTAAAACTCTAGGAACAGCAGATGTGTGATTGGCTTTCTTTCCAGATAGAATAATGATTAATTTGTTTCAGCATCTTAGAGCAAAGAAGACACATAATGAGCAAAAACCTATGCAATTCTAAGCAACACCCAGTGGCAGATTTAGTCATTTTTGGGCCCAAGGTAAGCCCAGTCATGGGTCCCTCCACAACCTTTGGTCCCTCAGAGCAGTCAGTGCCCCCCAGGCTTCTATAGCTTCTACTCAACACTCCCACCTGATTGCAGACAGTTCCTTGAGTGTAAGATTTTTGTCATGTTCTGTGAGAATGTTCCAGCAGTAAACTGTGGAGCTGAAAAAAGAGTAGAGTCACTGTAGCAGACCAGAGGAATTTATGGATGACTTTGATGCATCATTAACAACCAGGTTCAATTCTGGTTGTTCAATTCAGGTTCAAAACTTCCACAAGGAATACTTAGGGCCTTACTGTTTCGTTCCAGCTCTCTTTTGGACTCTCTGCTTTTTACCCTGCATATTACTGCTGTTATCATAAGACTGGCCTTGACAGTTAGAAAGATCCAACCCAAGTTTTTCTAGGTGCGCTAAAAAAAAGTCTCACATAAACCTGATCCCGTTGTGTCAAGTGCCTGAGGAAAACCAACAAAGTGCACATGAATGCAGATGCCTTTTGAGGTTTTACATTTTACAATAGTGAGCACCACTGAGGGCTGCTCATTGTGACTGAGGTCTGGCGTGCAGTCCAGGATTTCTTGACTCTTTCCACAGTTGCATCAGTTTTACATCTTGAAGAGTCAAAAAAACAAGGCAACTGGACTATGTTGAGTTTTGATTCCCATAACTCAACATAGTCCAGTTGCCTTGTTTTTTTGATTCTTCAAGATAAGCATGACCTGGATGAATGAGAATCTACACAGACATCAGTTTTACACCTTGCCACAAGGGAGGTTAATCCATTTTGAATGTGATGGCTTAAGAAAGTGTTACTCAGCTCTTTTGCTTGAATTCTTCTCAGATGCCCCTGCATGACTGGGTCAAACTGAGCCATCAGTTCCACTTGTCGTAGGAAATTTCTGTTGCCAACCTCAAACAACCTTTCTGAGTGGCCACAAAACACAAAATTACACTCTGCAAGATGGTTCACAATAGAAATTAATCTTATAAAGACCTACATCCAGCTGTTTACTTCGAGAGCGATTAGATATTAGTCCACCTGATCTATGGCTGTTTCTGTTGCTCCATGCTTGCAATATATTCAGCAGACTTATCATGTTGTCTAAGGTAAACTGAAAGTTTCTCCCAGATACTAAACCCATCCCCACTTAAGTGAGTGCTCTTGTCACGGTTTTCAAACAGGCTACTACAAAAGCAGATAACAGTCCTTTTTTTCCATTATACACAAGCCAGGACCTGCTCATCTTTTCCCCATTCTTCATTTGCATGAAATAGTAAGTGGTAGTAAATCTGAGCCCCTCTTGATTTATTGGAAATATTCTATCCTTGATCTGATCAGGTCCTTTCTGCACTGTTGAGCAGCGCTCATAGTCTGCCAGCTGTCTCTGCCAGAGTGCAGGGCCATCTTCAAGTGTGAAATCTTGGTTAAGCTAAAGGACTGTGCTGCCCAACTGTGTGAACCTCTCCAGAGGATCTTCAACCTGAGTCTGCAGTTAGAGCAGGTCCAGGCTCTGTGGAAAACATCTTGTATTGTGTCGGTACCAAAAATAAAATGTCCTGCTGAACCAAACAACTACAGACTGTTGGCCCTCACTTTACACATCATTGAAAACCCTGGAGCAGCTGCTACTACACAGACAATTTTTATTTTTCTGCTTTTTCTTGTCTGTTTTCTCCTCAGCAAAACATGAGTGTATGTGCCAAAGTAGAATTAATTGACTTTGGCCGGGATTTTTCTGGTGAGCTCTTCATCTCTCCATAATGTCTTCACTGTGAAGTCACTCCTAGGGTCTGTAACCAGATCCCGCCAAGCTCAGCCAGTGATCATCAGCTAACCCTGGACTTGCCAATAGTGTGTGTTTTTCTTCTTATTTGCCCCTCAACAAACTCAGTATATGATGCCTCTCCAATGTCTTTGACATAAGGGCACTTGATCTCAACCAAGCTACAGTGGAGGTCTTCACTTGAGTCGACCACTCTGCCATCTGGACCGGCTCCAAAGTCTGGAGCATCAGGGTGGATGTTAGGACCACATGGCAGGACCTTAACATCAAATGTCACTGCATACTACTACTGGCTCCAGTTCCAAACCTCCCCTCATGGTCTTGGTCTGCGGGGCTCTTAATGATTCTTGCAAACTGTTTTTGCTGTGGGTTCTGATCTGATCTGATATGAGATGCTTCATAGAACCTGCTTGCAGTAAGCAAAGGGTGACACATACTGATCCAGAGGGGCTCTTGGACTGATCCTGTGTTCCCCGCTCAATGATTCCTGACATTTCAGGTGACATCTTCAGACTCCGCATATGCAGGAGTTCAGCCCAGCTACCGGGAACAAAGTGGCATTGGGGAGTTGTGTCCTGTGGGACAGGTGAGGAGGGAAATTTTGGAGCATTTGCACAGGTGAGCACATTCTTGTGCAGCACATTTGGACATTGATAGGACAGAAGGGAACCTTTTGGGACCTCTAAAAATTTTGAATGCAACAAATTTATAGCAGACATCTCATCAACAATCTTTGCAACTAATGGTCGTGGTTGAAGGGAAATGAGGGATGCTGCTCCAGCAATCACATGTATAATGAACATCTCATTTTACCTAAGTTTACCTCAAGCTGATGTGGTTCTTCATGCCTTATAAGTGCTGTATGGCATCTGGCCCTAATTATCACTTTCCTCTCTATAAGTGTACAAAGACATAGTTAACAAGAGAGGGTTTTTTTTTGAAGATCATCTAACTCTGTACAGCAGGGGCCTCAAACTCAAATTACCTAGGGGCCACTGGAGGCAGAGTCTGGGTGAGGCTGGGCCGCATCAGGTATTTTATATGTATGTATATA
>JAPZDV010000011.1:10223475-10268640 GCA_029814665.1 Acanthurus lineatus | reverse complement strand
AAAACTAAATATAACCTTAAAAATATTTTACAGGAAATGAAACAAATTAAACAGCAACTTTTTTATCAGTTGCGTATTTGTTTCACCCTTAAAAGTTAACACTCCACCCTTATCTGTTCCCAGTCTCTAATTTCCTTTATTTCCTTCAAATGAAGAACAGCTTCTTAAGCTCTGTGGTAAGAAAATAATTGGGACACTAGCTAAGCACATCCCTGAGGTCTGAGGGAACACAGTAATATGTTTTCCTGTCTAATTAGTCCAAAAATAGACATTATGATGCATTTACCTTCAAACTGAGTGCACAGCCTCACAAGTGAAGGGTATTGTTACTTATGTTCTGTGTTTCTTTCAAGGGCTTTATTGATCCTAATAAACCTTAAAATAAATATACTATTTTTTATACTTTTGTATTTATTTAACACCAATAATAAGGGGAAAATGGATTTTTTCCTTTTAGCTTACAACCTTTTAGCTATAATCTCTATTAAAGTGGGGTTCTCTTTGGTGCTTTATTATGCTGTAATATAGTCAAACATCAACCTGTTTTTCCTCTTTTATGTTCCCTGTGCAGGGTCACAAAATAGATTACTGTAATAAACAAAGTCCAGATGTCATCAACACTGAGGTGTAATTTGACTTATATGTACTTTCCCACCTGTAGTACTCTAAAACAGGCTCTGTCTGGGTTTCGTAGGCCTTCAGTCTTCGTGTGACCGTCTCTGGTGTGTCATCGTCCCTCTGGACCAGAGGCTCCCCTGTAACATCATCCAAACCCTGGAGGACAAAAATTCAAAAATGTTGCTGCTAACTTAAGAACTTAAAAACCACACCTGTGCAAAATGCGATAATTATAATTCTAAAATGAATGTTTTCCGAAAGCAAATAAATGCGCTTTTTTGCTGTTTTAATAGCAGCCAAATGGTAAAAGTACATGTTTGACAGAAAAAACGTGAGAAACCTGCTGAGACAGAGTTTCTCCATAAATGGTTGAGCCACTGTAACTTCCTGCCAGTGTAGTAGTTCAGTTTTAGTATTTGTTTAGTTTAAACGCAGACACAGCACAGACACTAGAATGTAAACACTGCTCAGAAAAGAATGCTGTTTTTCCTTTCAGATCAGCTGACTGAGACAAGAGGAGGTTAAAGCTAACAATAGCAGAGTCCAATTATACTGAAACACATTTTAGCAGGTTGATTTTGTGATGACAAGATTTCTTGCATTTTAACTCCACTGTTGATATTTCATGTTAGGAAAAGTCCTGGTGTTACCTCTAACTTTGAGCCACTAAGAAAACAAAGACTGTAGCGGACCCTTAACAATCTGTGCATGCTGAGCTTCTACTCCTGCCATTAGGGGACTGTTCTCCCAGGCGGAGCCAAATCAAACAGCTATCTGAGACCGTTTTTCCCTAAGCTGATGGCCTCTTGAACAAGCTGTAGACCTAGTTGCTATTGAACACACTTTTCAACAAAGGGATGCTAGATTCCTAGGGTTTACAACTTATATAAAGTTGTAAACCCTAAACATAAACAGTAACAATAAAGACTTTCCAATCAGTTGGCTATGTTTCTATCCAGTACTATTTGTCTAACAGTCATGAGTATCCCAGAGAAGCATGACTGTAACAGACTGTCAGACAATGAGATACAGGGGTCCTTGCTCTGATAAATTAATTCAGTCATCATAATATATTTTTTACTCCTGTACTTTTTCTATTATGACAAGTCAAAATGTAATGATAAAGGTTTAAATTTTATTTGGCAAGAAGCATAGTGCATATTTTATATTTTGACACCATAGAGTTTTGTTTTTGCTGGCTGGTGAGTGTTATCTTTCCCCCAAAGCCAACCATATACACTTTTTATTTTGTTACAGGGTCTGCAAATCTTCTGCAGAGACTGAGGCTCTGTGAGGCTGTACTTAGGTGCTGCAAACAATAATTAAACAGTTATCTTCTGAAGAGCAGCTGCATAAAGAACTTTGGAAGGATTAAGGAACACTGGCACTTAAAAACTGTTAACCTTAAATAGTTTTTGTGTTTGTTTCTGTCACACTGTTCTCTCAAACAGGACTGTGAATTATTAACTATACAGTAGATGTGTTACTTCTCCAGACTGCAGTAAATGTAGCAGGAAATTACTGCCATAGAGATGAACACTGAAGAACACGTAACCACAGTGAGAACATTAGCTATGACTCAACTATCAGTAGGACAGCAACAGGAGCTCGAAGGCTTCCCAGTGTAACTCAGCCAAAAATAAGAGAAATAATGTCTGATGATGATTATTGTTAAAATGAGTTAATTCAGTATCCTTGTCATAATACTGATAGATATCCGTTGAGCAAATCAGGAGAGATATTGAATAATTTTCTATTCCTCAGTAATTTCCCTGTTAATTGGCTATTATTAGCTAATAAAGATTAAAAACAAAATATAAAAAGAAAAAAAGTATCTGCCTGCAATTATCAGGAAGCCCTGCCTGCAGTCATGAAAACAAATGCAACACGCACAAAAAAAAAATTTGCTGATCAAACCTTCAAAAAAGATGATGTCTGATCTTCACAAAGCATGTAAATGAAGAAAGCAGTCAGCTCCATTAGCATAATGATCATAATCATAATCACATCCATAATCACACAGTGCATGCAAGTGGATAAATGACAATAAAGATGTTATTATGATTCAGTCTTGCTCATTTATGTTACTTTGCAATTCTCCCTATCGTCCTGTCTTTAAAGTAGACATAAGAATGAAAGGTCCTTGTTGCTAAAGCAAAGGCAAACTGACAGCCTTTAACTCTTCAGGCTGCCTGTTTACTGGTGTGTAATTGCACTGGATGAGAGCAAAGGTCCCCTGATATTTTATCATCCAGTCTTTTCATGTTCTGCGGTCTTATTTTTTCAAACTTTTTTAAAATATTTTTTTTCTGTTTAGGTTAATGCAAATGTTTTTCACATTAATAGCAAACTGTGTATATTGAGTCACTTATTGCCTCTATTCCTCAGTTTTATGTCTTTTAATCTGTTTTAAAGTAATCTCTTTTCAAATCATTTGAGTTCAGTTGCAGCTGCTTTGAGCTGTTTTTCTTTCTTTTAATCTTATTATATCACATCTTTGCACCTCTTTTTTTTCAAAGGTAGAGTAAAGAAAAAGATGAAACAATGCACTTATCTTAAACATGCTTTGTTTCTTAAGAAAAAAGAAATACCCACTGTGCACAGCAGGCTGAGGAGTTACAGGTCAGATAAGATATACTCACAGGGACTTTAGGTGGGTTGAAGTCTATGTTGTAAACTCTGCCGCTGGGTAGGTGAGTCCAGCGAGAGGTCAGTCTCTGTTTGATTGTCTGGAATGGTACATTGAGGTTGATGACTGTATCAACACTGTAGGCTTCATCAAGAGCCTCTGCCTGGGATACTGTACGAGGAAAACCTAGTCACACAGACAGAAGAAAGCAAGGCGAAGAGGACAGAGAAAGAAGGGTGTTATATATATCTATTGCAAGATGTGCATTAAAGGCATAAGCACAAATGAGGTCTAAGAAAATATTCCCATGAGAGAAAACGACCTTGAACATCCTTAAAATGCAATTAAGTCTAAATAAGTTGAATATAATTTTATCTATTTAAAGGCCCACTGTGTGGGATTTAGTGGCATCTAGTGGTAAAGCTGCAAATTGCACCTGACTGAATATCCCTTCGCTCTCCCATTTCAAGCGTGTAGGAGAACCCACAGTGGCTTTGAAACTCTTGAAAAAGTAAAACTGCCCTCTTTAGAGCTAGTATTTGGTTTGTCCATTCTAGGCTTCTGTAACAACATGCCAGTGCGATGTGGTTGACTCTGTAGAAGAGGGCCTGCCATACCCACATACTTTGTAGATATAAGAGGCTCATTCTAAGATGATGAAACACAATGGCACTTCCTTTCAGCTGATCATACACCATGAAAACACTCTTGTATTCCATTTCTTTCATGTTCTACTGACAGATCATTCTAAATCCTACACACTGGATCTTCAAAAGATCAATGAATAATCTCTGTTTTTTATTTGATCTATGACAAATGATGTGATAATCGTTTTTCATAGCTCTCATTAGAAATGAGCAGTGACAAAGACTTACCATCGAGCAGCCAGCTGCTCTTGTCAAGTGCTCTCAGGTCCCCCAGGATGAGACGGGCCATGACATCATCAGGGACCAGCTGACCCTGATCAATACAAGACTTCATCAACAGGCCGAGCTCTGACACACACAGAGAAACAAAAACTTAGAGAGAGGATACCTTTCGTACTTATTACAGACATGCAGCCATTTTTTAAATCATGACTTTAATTAGGCTACTTTGATCACAACACAGAAGATCAGCTGTACCTGCCTTCCAAAATCACTGGATGATTTTTTTTCCTGAAAAATATGAACCTTGTATATTTTAAGCTGCCTCCACCTTGCCAGTGTTTGTAACAGAGCCGTCATTTTAAAGACATTCTGTGCATTAAAGCGTTGTTAAATGTTTTTTCGATGTAAAAAAGAAGTAGAGGTTTACAAAGAAATTACACATTGTGCTGCATTGCAGGGAGAATTGTTCAAAATTCAGCAGAACATCAAGCATTTCGATATTAGATATCAGTGCAGTTTTTGAATAAAGGGTTTCCATTGTCTAACTCTATATAATCATCATATACTCTAGCTACAGTCCAACAGAAGAATATGTGCGTAACATGACACACTGCTGAACTTTTTAAACTTATTAATGGAAAACAATTTTAAGCTGGGTTTTAAAGGGTAATAATCCTGGTTAAGGAGGTAATTGCATGAGTTTTCTTTCTGTCACTTCCACTTTAATTGGTCAGAGTCCAGCTGAAAAAAGGAATTTCCTGACAAGCCTCACAGGAATGACCTGACTGTGCTAATATTCTGCTGAGTTGTCACTATGAAGCAGAGCAAAGGGTAAAATTATAAGGAAATAAGTAAGATTTAACATTGAAAGCATGTTAATTTGTGTTTGTGGATAACAAAGACAAATCTCCTCTGTCTCCTTTGTGTTAAGTACATCAATACAATGACTTCACATTGATGTTCTTTGGCCTGCAAAATGAAATCCTGATCAAAGTGTTTAGAAAGCAAATGCATTGATGTGGGCCATTCCTTTATCAGGGCAAGGACTGGCAAAGTGACAATTAAGGAGGATTTTCCTACTGGTCAGTGATGACATGAAACTGAGCACATTTACTAAAGATACTTTAGATACTACTTTACAAAGTAGGATTTTTACACACAAAACAAATGTAGAGTTTACAAAATATTTTGGTGATGTTTTGTTAAAACATAAACTATCTATCAGTTCGTACAACTGAGTAGTAGTACAACTGAGGTACAACTAAAAACAGTAATTTAAGGAATTATTTAGTCTGTTGACAGAAATTAATTGGCAACTATTTCAATAATTATTCAGGTCATTATTAAGATGATGTTTTATTGTTCCAGCTCCAAAAAAATAAGGGTTTGCTTCCTATTGGGTAACTATGATAGCAGATTAATACACAATGTGAAATAATCATTACAAGTAGTTCAAAATGAGCTTAATACCATCTTATGCAACTACAGCAGTTAATAAGATCCTGCTATTTAATTGACTGATGAGTTATAATAAATTAATTATGTAAAATAGTGAGGGATTTTTATTAAAATAACAGACAATTTAAAGGAACATTTTCTGTTTTCAGTACATTTACGTTATTTATTTTTTAGTACATATTCCTGATTACACTTAGATACTTTGCACATTTGTGGTGCAGCTGTAACAGAGTATTTTTACACTGTGATATTAGTACTTTTACTAATCAAATGATCTAAATATTTCCTACACAACTACTTTGGTAAGTCTTTTAATATTAGCTTTAGCTTATTACGTTGCTGGGATCTAAAACTCTCATGCCCCAAAATTTTTTTAGTGTGCAGTATGACTTGTGAGAAGTTTGTTGAGCCAGTCTCAGGATGTGGAAGGTCAGATTCAAGGTTTGTTTGGGAAAACTTGGATAAATAAAGTCTGTATTTGGTGCCCACAGCTCCAGTGGAGCTGCTCAGCTGTCAACAATACAAAGATTTAGTTGAACTGAGAGGCCTGAAAATGCCTGCTTGCATGTCAGAATTACAGAACCTGAAGAAGACAATAAAAAGTCAGGATTGTAAAGCAACAATCTTTGTAGACTTCAAAGCCCCCTTTATGAGTAACATTACTGCTATAAATGGATTCAACTTAAATCCTCTATCATCACAGCGCAGCAGTCCTCCATATCTCGACACCTCTCTCTAACTTCATCCAAAGTGATTTTGAGGGAAGACTGGGCCTTCTTTCAAAGTTCAGTTAATGTTGAGTTTAAGTGTTTCCAGTATAAACATTAAACAACAGGCTTCATGGCCCTGCTGACCATTTTGACCTTGCCTCAAGAGAATGCATTCTTCTGCACACTCCCAACCCAATGTTACAGTCAGATAAGAAATCCAGCTGGTAGCTTATAGGAGTGGTGCTCTTATCACAGATCTCCAGATTATTTCTTACATTATGACATTCTGTTATAATGTCGTTTGTATGTAATAATGTACTTATGTTTTGAGTGTAAAATAGGTTTTTAGGATTGTTTCTTGCTATGCATATACTTCTGAGGGATAAGTGTTAGGTAAGAATAAATTCTAGCTCGAGCTGTAAAGTTACATTTATTATACAGGTTGCAAGTACCTGAAACAACCTAAATTTGCTGCCTGTTGACTTCTAAAAAACACGCTACCTGCGCCGAGTTCATCCCAGGTCACATCTGTGCTTCCTTTATTATATGTTTGTGGCAGGACACCGCTGTCTTACCGGTTTTGGCGTTGATGTTGGCTCTCAAAATGTCCCCACTAGAAATGTGTTTCAGTCCAAAACTTTTGGTAATCCGACCAGATACAGTTCCTTTCCCCGACCCCGGGGGTCCCATAATAACAGCACGAAAAATTTTATGGAGAGACATCCTTGGAATATTATTTGTTGCAAAAGACTTTCTGCGGCCGTATCCTTCCCATACAAAAACCCTCTCCAGATAGGCAGCCAAGACTGGATCGCAGAAGGTCTACTTTCTTTCCTAAGAAGTGCGTAACGTAGACAAGAGTGGGCGCGTCTTCTGTAGCCAGTTTCGACTATCACTGGACCTTGACTTTTAGTTCACCCAGCTCTGCAGAAACACAAGGAAGAGGAAAAAGGAGGAGGAAGATGGTGAGAACTGAGACCAATACAGTGCCAGCGGGGGCATATGAGGATACACTTCCCTAACGCACGACGCACTTGTAACGAAATGAGCTCCTTTTCTCACAGCGTGTTGACAAACTTCTAAACCAACGCTGTTAACGGTGTACTGGAGATGCATTTATTGTATAACGCGGTTATGTAATTGGTCTACAGGCGGACAAAAGCTTGTTGCAAGGTTGCGGTGATTAATCCCTTCAGAGCCAGACCTGCAGACTGGCAGACAGGCCTTTTAACAGAGCAACTAATCAGATCTGTCATAGCTTCTGAAATAGCCTGTGGGTCTGACCGTTTTTAAGGGGGTTAAATGTGTTTGCAGACATTACAAATACTGATCTAAATACCAGTAACATCCTAACAGCTCAGAAAATAACTTTAGGGTATGTTATAATTGTGTTTGTCTGTAATTTCACGTCCATTAAAAGACCTGTCAATCCTTGAGGGGGGAGGTGTTTTTTATTATCCACCTACATGTTAAAGACACATAGAAAGAGACGACTTTATTACAATTAACAGGCTTGTTTACGCTTTGGCCACGTTTTGTGCCTCCAAGACGCAATGATATTATTTCGCCACGCCCACAGTGCTGTAATGAATGGTACTTTGGCGTCATCCAGTGGCCGACTGCAGTACAGGAAGTATAAAAAACGCGTTTTTGTCCCTCGTGTTCTGCTGTATCTTTGCCACCCCCCTAAACGTCTTCCTGGACAAACACACGTGGATTTCCCTGACGCCAGGCAGAAACAACAATAACATGGCAAGCTACGGGCTCGCCTACGACGGCTGCAATTTCTTCAGACAGCGGCTGGTTTTATCCACACTGAGCGGAAAGCGTGTTAAAATCAAAAACATCAGGTCTAGGGATGACGACCCAGGACTCCGCGGTGAGTTGCAGCTTCACTCTGCATGTGGCGTCGCAGTTAGCATGGCAGCTAACCAGCTAGCTGTTACGCAGTTGGGAGTGTGTTTTATCACTGGGCGTAGGAGGTGGAGAGACGATGGGACAGTGGTGAAAATGTGAGATAAAGACAGTTTTACTGTATTATATAAATATGTATAACTGTTCTGCTTGTTAAGAGCTTTGAACCAGTGCATTATATTGTTTGAGTGACTTGTCGTGGCATATGTGAGTGAGGAGTGAGGATTATCAGAAGTTCCCTCAGCAGATGCAATAACATCCAACTTTGAATTCACGTTTGGCCTTCTCGTGATAAGCCATTTTATGGAGAATCTAAGACGATGACTACAGTTAGTTTTAACTACTTGTTGATTTGGCTCATAACTTTAGAAAAACATGGCTTTGATCCACAGATCCAGCTGTTGGATGATGTTTGGTTTGCCTAACTGCATGTATGTCTTCTCCAGATTTTGAGGCCAGCTTCATCAGACTGCTTGACAAATTGACCAATGGCTCCAGAATAGAGATTAACCAAACAGGTGAGTGTTGTTATTAGACTGTGGCTGTAATATTCCCTTTGTCACTGTCTGTGGTTTATCTAACTACTGTTTACAGTAAGAGGATATCAGCATTGAGATGTCAGTGCTGCTCAACACCAACACAGGGGCACCTTGAATAGGAGTAAAAAGGATTTAAAAATATATACAGTATATATTCGGGATCCCTTATTATTGTTTTTATTATTTTTATGTCAATTTTGATATTTTTATGCTTGGCACAGATGTAAAGTTTGTCGGTAATGATGATTTTAGCCTTTTTGGAAAATTCTGACATTTTACATCAACATCTCCTTTCTAAGAAACCACTGGCTACACTGTGGACTCATTTTCTGTCCCTGTGTCCTTTCTAGGTACTGTGTTATTCTACCAGCCTGGCTTGTTGTGTGGTGGCTCTGTAGAACATGATTGCAACACGCAGCGCTCGATTGGCTACTATCTGGAGGCCCTCCTCATGCTGGCTCCCTTCATGAAGAGCCCTCTGAAGGCCACATTGAGGGGAGTGACCAATGACTCCACCGACCCAACGGTAAGGACACACAATGCATGCATCTGTTCACTTTGTAGCAGGTTCTTTTTATTTCTGTATTTTGCTCCATCTTCTTTAATTTTGACTCATTTAGCTCAGGGGGGTAAATGATATTACTGCAAAGAAACTTAACATCTTTGTGTAGTAATTTCTGGGAAAAACACACATCTTCTCAATCTGTATGAACACTGCCCTCTAGTGCTCATGTAGATACATGCAATCATAGATTTGATCAACAGAATTGCAGAAGAAGGTGAGTTTCAACACAGACTACACATTTTATGTCTAATTTAGAAAGTTTTAAAATGTCACATAATAGTGAGAATCAGGTTAAAGTCAGGTCTGTTTAGAGGCTTCTGTGTTCACTTTAAAAAACTGCAAGTGCAGTCTGTCTTCCTCCGCTGTGACAATGAGGAAAACAGACAGCATTTGCAATTTTATAATTCTGTCACACTTTGTTGTTTACATGTTTGATATACTTTTCTAAGAAGCCAAGCTCAGCAGCTGCATCATCTCTCTTTTTGCTCTTTGACATGAGCTGCACTGTTAAGTGTGTATGTCAACAAACCACAGACGAGACAGCAGCATGAAGAAGAAGCAGAAGCAGAGACACTAAAGGAAGGGTGTTGTCATGGAAACAGTGAACAGCGTCTGTGTTGTTACTGCAATGAGAAATGGTCTATTATTGTCTCTTACCCTGGCTCTTTTGCAAGATAGTTTCCATCTTAAACTGTTGAAAGACACAGAAGCATGTTGAAATGATTTTGCAGGTCGACCTGCTGAAGTCCACTGCCCTTCCTCTGATGAAGAAATTTGGCATCGATGGAGAAGGCTTTGAGCTTAAGGTAGGGACAGAACAGACTGGTGGCCTGTTGATGAGTGGGATTTAATGTCATCAATTTTGCGTTCACATGTTGTGCTGCTGCTTCAAAACAAAAATCTCTCTCTGTTGTTGCGGCCTCAGGTGGTGAAGAGGGGGATGGCACCTGGTGGGGGTGGAGAGGTATTTTTCTCGTGTCCCGTCCGCAGGACAATCAGGCCAGTGCAGTTCACTGACCCAGGAAAAATCAAGAGGATCAGAGGCGTAGCGTATCCTTCTCAGGCTCACAGTTATGGCCCTTTTTCGTCTGTAAACAAAACTGAATTGATGCAAACTGTCGTTTAAAAGCAGTTGAACAGTTCAGTACAACTGTATTGTTTGTAAGAGCCGCCCTGTTTGTTATTGATTAATCTGCTTATAATATCTCATTCAGTCTTTTTGAATTAATCAAAATTTCTCATCTAATGTGTCCTAAAGCCCTTCATCATTCATTGATGAATGTTGATGAATCACAAAAGGTCCTTGACCCAAACCCAGATATTCGGTGCGAGTTTCTCCTCAGATGGCAAACAGAATAGTGGAATCAGCCAGGGGTGTCCTCAACCAGTTCCTTCCAGACATCTACATCCACACGGACCACATGAAAGGAGCCAACTCTGGCAAGTGAGTATCTCAACATTAACTTCATTGCAGGGCAATCCAAAAAAAAACCCTGCACACTGCCTATCACTTGCACTCACTTATTTAACAACATCACATATCTTCAATAGTTAAAAATCATACAGATCAACAGAGTCAGAGGAGGCCAACTTCATCTCCCAGTATCCATATGGAATCAACCAGCTCATCTAAATATAAACAAAAATATTAAGTTTGGAAATTTCAATCGATAAATTACATAAATACACATCATCTGATAGAATAATTCCAAGACTGAGTCAAATACCATAGAAAATTACCGTGTCAGTGGAGACACTATTGTCTGAAGATCCGATTGTGGAGACATCAATAATCCAGTTCAAATTTAGTCACAAAACACTTTTAAAAATGAGACAGTTTAGCAGAGTGTTGCACAGTTAAACAGAATTTGAAGGCAGGCAGCAACGGGGCAAGTGAAACCTGTAAAGGCAACTTGTTCCACAGTTTGGGTGCTACAATTATTAAAGCACAGTCTTCCCTGCTTCAGCCTTGATTTTTGGAGGGTTGGGGAGATAAGGTTGAGCCAGCCCATTAACTGATTTTTGTGAAAACAATAAAAGCTCAAAATCAATTCTAAATTGCACAGGAAGTCAGAAAATAAAGGTGGTTACAGGAGAAGTTGAGCTGAACTTTGGACCAACTGTTGATGTGAAAAAAAGGCTAACAGGCATAACCCTAATCAAGTTGGTTGAGATGAAAGCATCTATTGCCTTTTTAAAATCACTCAACAGAAAGCAAGACTTAATCTTAGGTAACAACCCTAATTAAAAGAATATTGATTTCATCTCTATCACTCCCAGATTTTTAGCAGTAGATTTAACATTAAGTGTGAATTAGCACTAGTCCGTATAAGGGGAATCACAGGCCACACTGGGTCAAAATATTGGGACCTCAGTTTTACTCTCACTAAAGTCTAAAACATTTAATGTCATCCACACTTAGATATATTTGAGACAATCTAGTAATGGGTGTATAATGAACAATCAATAGTCAAAAATCACCTATCATAAAATGGTAAAAGATAATAAACAATCATTTCTGAACAGTATTCAACAGTGGATAAGACTTAGTTAGTTACACAATACAAAGAACCTTGGATAGTCATCCAGTGCTGCAATTCTCAGAGTCTCTTTTACGGTTCAGATTTTAAAAAACATGTCTTGTGAATGTTCAAAAAAGTTTAAGTGATCTCGACTGTTTCTGGTAAATTCTCAAAATGATTCTTGTTTGTTAACCGCAGGTCTCCAGGTTTTGGTCTGACCCTGGTGGCTGAGACGCTAAACGGTTCCTTTCTCAGTGCTGAGATGTCGTCCACTCCGCAAGGGCAGGGAGACCCCGTGCTACCAGAGGACCTCGGCAGGAACTGTGCCCAACTACTGCTGGAGGAGGTGCATCGGGTAGGTGCTGCAAAGATACTCACATACAGCACAGTCATCAAATAAAAAATCCCCGGTGTCAGTTGTCTCAGCCTGAATTCAGTTTATTTTGGTCTTTGACATAGATTTTTAGTTTTTAAATTCAAGCAGCTACATTACAATCCCTCTTTCCACAACGCCTTAACAGATTCAACATACTGAGATTCAGAGAAAAGATTACACAAGATGTTTTCCATTGCAAACCAGGCTGAGACTCTCAGTCATACTCAGAAATCTGCCAACATTTCCAGGCTTGCAGAGAGAAGCAAGAGAATAGTGAGTTTAATGGAAAAAGCAATAGACTTGATATTGAATTGCGATGGCCTACCGTGAAAATGGGCTTCATTTGTTTTGGCTTTTGGAGGCAATAGATAAAATAGAAGCAATGAGGAAAAACAAGGTGTTGCTACATTATTGCTCATGAGGTTTGTGTTTCAGTTGCTCTAATGCTACAGAGCTCTTTCATCACCTTACTGATGTACAAAATAACTGCCATTCAAAATGATACCAAGCCTGTTCTGTTTTATTTGCATAGTTCTAGCAGGTTCAGTGGTAACATGTCTGTGTTCAACTTCAACAAGTCTGATAAAAATTTACAGAAAACACCTAACAGTAATTTGTCATTGGGTGTTGTCTGAGAGATACATTGTTTTAAACTTGTGTCTATGTTGGAAATCTCCCTTATCATAGAAAGTTGATATCAGGTTTGCCTTTCACGCAGCAGCTGCAGAGTCACTTGTCATCCTATTTCTGGACAAAGCAGAATTCTTGGGGAATACCTGACACACACACAGTCAAAACACATTAGAATCTGAGCAACAATGACATTTTCTGCCCTTGTTTACCCACATTCCCTGTTAATCAGCCCTGTCTGGAATTCATCCGAGAAACTGTTTGTCCAAACAGACTGGACTGGTAGAAAGAAACTGAAGGGTATTTTCATTCAAATCCAGTTTTTTTTCTCATGGTGGTTGTAATGGTGTTTTATTACTAAACAAGCTCTGGTTCTCCAACTGGTTCTGTTCAGAATTCTTGGATCCTGAGTTCTCTGTGGCAAACCAGCTAGTGCTCCCACCACCTTTGAGTATTATTACTGTAATTGTTGCAGTGTTTCCATTAAAAACTATTTCTAAGCAGTCCTTTTTCAACAACTGTTGTTCACAGTTATGGCTTATTCCTATGAACGAGTAAATTTAAAAAAAAGGTAGTAAGACAAAATAGAGCCATATTATAGACTGACTGAGTTGTTAAATTACTGACTCTCACGATTTAATATGAAATGTATTTATAATGTTGTTTCATAGTTTCAAAACTGCAAAACAAATAAAAGATATACATCCATTCAAGTATTTTGCAATATAATGTCTGCATACCTGAGAAGTAAAAATACTTTTTAAAAGGCAAAAAGCAGGGCATAAAGTAAATATTCACTGCATTGCAGTGTTAGTTTCAAAGTGGACAACAACTTAGATAAAAAATGTACAGTATAGCACAGTCTTAGCATAGTTCCTCTTTATTACTACTTGTCCTTGTTCATGTGTGCCGTCATTCCAATGTAAAACACCCAGCTTCTGAGAGGCTGAACTGCCACAGAGCAGAAAAATGTGGGTTTATGTCCTGAATTAGTGACTCTGATAACTTGATTTTGGCAAGGGAATCCATTTATAGAACCTGCATGTTTATTAGAAGTACAGCTGTTTGATGCTAAAGTATCGATGGAGTGCAGCAAGAGAAAGAGATGCAATATATTCCTGTATCGATACTCAGTCCGACCTTTACTGCTCACTGTTTTTAGGATGTATTACTTTGACATGAACTGCCTTTTCTAGTAACTGACTTCGCTCACACCAGCGTTACAGCCGGTTAGCTGATGTGTCAGCTGAACAATGTTGGATCAAACAAGTTTGATAAATGAGGAATTCTTGAGTGGGGATTTTCAGTCATGAAAAAAGCTCTCATAGACATACATTTTATGTTTTCATATCTTTGTACCTATATATATATATATTGGGGGCTTAACTTATAGTGGCTATAAGGCAGAATAAGTTGGTTGTTGCTAAAAAGTGCAACAGGCAAAAATAATTTCGCATAGTCACGCAGGAAAAAGAGCCCACTTCATCAGAATATGTCCAATTAGATCCAGCGTTTCTGTGACTTCAGTTTGGCTCCACATAGCTCTGCCTCTCATAGGAGTCATGTGAGTCCAGTTAGCTGGTCAGGGTAGTGCTGATTAACTCTGAAACAGGAATATTGTTGGATGCATCCTCTTCACTCCAAGCAACACAGACAGTAGTTAACAGTTGAACTTAGCAGCCTGAGAGGGTGGTGGATTAGAAATCCATTCATTTTAGTCCTTTTTTGTTTATTTTTCCATAAAGCAACTAAAACTTGTAGAACAGGTAGATCCACCAGTTTGGAAATTAAACAACATTTGAATAACTGCTAATTTTAATAACTAGCTGTGGAAGGAGGACAGGATAATTTGCTCGAGAAGAGGAGAAGAGAAAGCAGAATGCCAGGGTAAAATGGACGTGTGACTTGTGTTGGAATAGTTAATTTTTGAAAACCGAGAAAAGGAAATCTGCTGGATTCGCATTAAAGGGCATGGTTGCTCTGTATGTGTGTGTCTGTTTGTTTTATGGTTAATCAGTACAGTCGTCTTGTAGTAAACCAAAGCTACTCGATGGACATTTTGTTTTTGGGAGCAACATCAATACCGGACATGACCTGATGTAAGTGGAGCACTCTTGAATATGTCTGAGTTAAATGAGCTTTATTTTTTTAGAACTTTAAGGAGACTTTTGTCATTTCCAGAATGTTTTCATGTCAGTGTTTGCTATTTGTGTGAGTATATTCAGCTTGAGAGCTAAAGGGTAAAAAAAAGCATCAAAAAGTTGCTTGTACCTGTGGTAATATAGAGTCCTAAGACCTTCAGGGAAGTTGTCGACCCAGGTCTTGGTTAGAACCTGATTTTCTCTTATAGTCAAGGTATTGCTTTCCACTCGTCTCACTAATATGATAACCTCCTTTTAAGTGAGAATGGTGTGGAATCAGGAAAAAAATCTGTTATCAGGAAAAAAGCTTTCGACCTTTAACCAACTGCTTTCTTCACTCTGAAGCTTACAAAGTGTTTTACTTTTTTATTTAAGTTGTAGGCATTTTCTCAATTTGTCGTTTGACTATTTTGTATTTGGATTGTCTGTATATACTCAGAAGTTGACCCTTACTCTGAAGATTTATTTATGACAGAACTCACTTCAACATTTTCTTCAACTTGATTGTGGGGAAAGGGTTTTCCGTTCACTTTCCATGAGGCCTTGTGGCTGGTTGGTGGCCACAGGCCCCTTGGGAGATCTTAACCGTCTCATGTTTTTGCTTAAAGGCAGGGCCTAAAAACTAGCTGGTGTTAATTTTTTTATATTGCTTCCCTGAAATGAAGCTGCTTGATGAAAAAGACATGCCAGAAACCATATTAGTCATTTGGATTTCTTTAGCTCTGTACAGCAGCGTGAAAAGGTAAGGTGATCAGGTTAAATATTTTATTTATTTCTCTTGACTTTATCTGCTCTCCGCTTTTTAAAAAAAAGTTTGAGAATTGATGTTTCAGGTTAGATGAATCCTCGCTTAAAGTCTCTTTCTTTTTTAATGAGCACTGTTGAGTTTTTACTGGAGGCAAATTAAGCATGATTAGTCAAATATGAATAACTCACACATGTATCCATATAGTGGAGAGTATATATACAGAAAACATTGTTTTAATAAAAAGAAGTGACATTAAGATGGATTTAGTTTTTTTCTTTAGTTTTTTGCTACTTTATAATGTTAATCCTTCATACTTCTACTTCTAAGACTTGGGGAGTGGAAATGAGTACCAATAAGGCTGCAGTTCTAGAGGTTTTTTTTTTTTCCAGCAGACCACGTTTGGTCAGTCTTATCCACTTGTCGAGGGAATGCAGCAAAGTCAAGTTTCTGCCTCATCAACAATTGGGACAATGTTACCTTAGTTTCACTAAGATTTCCATGATATAATTATGTAATTGAATCATATTCTTGCTAACAAGCTGTCACAATGCCATAACACTGCATGACCAGGCCATGCACATACTTGAAGAAATTGACCTTAAATAGCTGCAGTTAAACTATTGTCACAGTGCCTTAAGTTAGAACAAGAAAGTCTTACTATCAAACTAAACTGATTAAATCACCCAAAGACAGTTATTTCATAGTTAATTTTGATTTAAAAATGGTCTTGGGTGTGTCCAGTGTCGCAGAAGGGTTAGTCTGGTGAATAGTACATAACTTTCACTGAGTAATTACAATGGCATGTGATCACTTGGATATGGAGAGAGGACCCTCTGTCTTCCAATACCTCTGTGTTGAAGAAAAAGGGAAGCAGTAGGCAAAGTGCAAACGTTATGTGGGAAAAAAGGGGAGAGAAACATGTGGGAAGGCAATTAACAGGGTATAAGTTTGTGTAAAGTGTTGTAAGTAATTATAAAACCCCACAGTTGCAGCATTAAGCCCTGCATCTTGTCTTTGATTCCTCCTCGGAATAAAATCACAACAAAAGTGCAAAATAATTGTTTCAAAATGTGTCATGCTTGTAGCTTTGGGCGTATGTTTGTCTTTCATTAAGATCAGAACCAGCACAGATTCACTTTTTTTAAATCAGTCAAAGTTTAGGTGGAAGACAATGTCACCTTAAATTTGTGCCTAGATCTTAAAAAAAAGGGCAGTCAGTGTTGGACCTGAGATAATCAGTCCCCTGCCTCAGGGTCGCTGAGTCCTTTTAAACATCTCCACCTCCATGACGTGTTACTGAGTTGTTTTTGTTGCTGAAACAAGCTGCCCCTCCTCTCCCATCTGTTCTAGGGCGGCTGCGTGGATTCATCCAATCAAAGCCTGGCACTGCTTTTGATGACCCTTGGCCAACAGGATGTGTCAAAGGTTCTGCTCGGACCCCTCTCCCCCTACACGTAAGCTGCTGTCATTCAGTAATGGACACACACACACACACACACACACATTTCCCTGCCCCAGTAAACTCAACAAACCTTGGCTTATTTATAAGTTTTTAAACAGATGCACTTTGTCCAAATGAAAAATAGAGTGGACCTACCATCTTGTTATTCTTTTACTTGTCCGATCTTGGCAAGAGACAGTGTTCCAAAGTTCTTGTCCCACTTTAAAGGATGAAATGCTGGACAAACAAACAGCAGAGGAAACAAAACACTGATCAGCCACCTGCCTCATTGACTACTTTTATGCGCACACTTATATTCCATTATTATTTCTAATATGACAATATTTTAAATTTTATTATAATTTTATGGATTTTCATTGTGTGGCCATTGTTTGAAAGGCGACATGGAATGATTTCTGTGTGTGTGTGTTTGTGTGTTTAGGAGCACTGTTTGGACATGCATACAGTGCATTAGGAATTTGTGGCTCATTTGGGGGGTTTACAGCTGTGTTCCTCACACACAGGAACAGCTCTGTGCATTGCATCAACACTTTGCATGGCTGGAGCAGATATGACTACAGGATAGGAAAGCCCACATTCCTGGTTGGAAATAGAAACACACCTAGAAATGTTTCAAACCAATAGGTTTTTGAAAAAGCACAAAAGGTGCAGTGCCAAACTTGAGTTAGCTGAACGAATGAAAGGAGGCTGTGTTTGTTAAACAGGGAATGCATGACTGCATATAGACAGCAATGTTAGTGGAGCATTCTTTTTTTATTTTTGTAAACAGCATATGAAGATACTGTGTCTTTTTTGAAACAAGGTCAAAAACTGGACTATTTTGTGCGTTTAAAGTTTTTCAGTATCATTTTGTATTGACTGTCACTGAAAAATTTGGCTCTAAATTTACTGTCCTAATGCATCCAAAAGTTGTCGCTGTGAATCCACACAGCAGTACACTGTGAGATTCTCTCGTTCAGCTCAGAAAGCATTCTGTCTATACTTAGTTAAGAATCTTTGTTAGAAAAAAGGCAAAAAATGGTTGATTTGTTTTTAATACAGCAGGCAGAAAAAACAGCCCCAGCTCAGGTCTAATGGCTTTAGACCTTTTTTGTTCTTCGAAAGTTTCTCACATGCTTTCAAAGACATGCATTATCATGAGACTTGGCCAGCTGTGAATTTACAATGTCAGTGTCAGATCATACAGAGCTGCTTGGTGAATGAGCAATGAACTTATTTACATTTTTCTTTTTTTTTACCACATTAATTTCTTGTAAACAGTTTAAAATGTGTACAGATACAGGAAAGAAATCAGAAAAGCAATTGAACACAGTATACATCGGATGTGATCGTCAACTGGAACGAGGAGCAAACTATGAACTGTCCATTTTCAGTTATCATGGTACCGGTGCTGTGTCCCTCTCAAGTACAGTACTATGATAACTGAATATTGGCAGTGCCATCACAATGCACTCCTCCTCCTCAGGTAATGCTGACGAATGACAAATGACACAGCCTTTCACTTTAGTGATGTGTATTCAAAAATGCCTGTTTTAACTTTGCATTTTTTCCTTGTTTATTTATTTAAAATGCCCATGCCTCATATTTGTTCAGTCTCCTAACTTAAAGAATTGGAGGTAATGTGCATTAGAGAGATAAGATGTCCTGGAGTACAGCCAGGAAACTGTCTTCTGAAACTCCCAGTCTTTGTTATTTATGGACATACATTTCATCAGATTTCTAACTGTGTTCCCTGTCTCTTTCCGTCTCCTCCCATCTCTCTGTGTCCTCCAGGATCGAGTTCCTCAGACACATTAGAGATTTCTTCCAGATCATGTTCAAGATTGAGGTTCAGAAGCCTTTAGAAGACGAAAGGAAAGGAGGAGACAAGGTTCTAATGACCTGTGTAGGAGTCGGTTACAGTAACATAAACAATACCCTTAAATAAAATAACTATTTTTTATATAAATGGCACTGTGTTGTCTTCTTTTTTTCACTCACATCAAACAATATAATCTTATTGTTTTAAAGTGTTTAATGTATGACACGAGTTATATGAAGGCATGTGGCCTCTCTTGCATCATGTCAACCAAAAACTTAAGATGAAGTATTAAGAAGTGTACAATTGAAACAGCTCTCAGTCACATGGAATACAGATATTTAATGTTTTCAAAAAGACATTCTACAGCATCTTTAAATCCAAAAATAAAAGCTTTTTCTTTAGTGTCTGTGTGTTAAACATTCAGTCTGCATGGCACTGTAGTTAAAAACATCTGTCTGGCTGAACATTACTGGAATTCCACATTAAGAAGCATTTCTAGGTGGTTAGTTCCAGATATAGTTAAAGCTAGGTTCAAGCAAATGTCTCAGTATGATGCCTGTTGGAAGGGTCAGCAAGCAGTCATCCTCATTATTAGACTTGGTTCCTCCAATCTGCCGTGGGGAAAAGCTGGACGTCACACCATGTTTATCATCACAGAAGTCAAGAGGGGTTAGTCGTCTTGGCCGCATAGATGCTTGAGGACTTCACCGTAACTGCCCGACACTTCAGACTACACAAGCAAATGAAGAGACAGAATTTAAAAAATATATATCAGGAAATCATGTTTGTGTTTTAAAACATGTCATCTAAAAAATAGGGGACTACATGTCCAACGTCTCAAACTAAGTTGCAACAATATTCAGTAGGTTAAACACATTTACACAGTGAAAAGAGCATGTTAAATTTAAAGGTACAGTGTGTAGGATTTAGTGGCATCAAGTGGTGAGGTTGTAGACTGCACCCTGCTGAATATCCCTCTGCAGACTTGATTGTCTACTCTAAGCAACTGTAGAAACATGGCAGAGATACATAGTGTCTCTGTACAGAGGACCTGCTTCCTTTGTAGGAAGCTGTAGGAAGAAAATCCTTTGTGCTTCCAAAAACACAACTCTTATTTTCAGGTGATTGTACACTAATTAAAACATATTAAGGAACATTATATTCCATCTCTGCCATATTCTACACACAGATCCCCCAAAATCCTACACACTGGACCGTGTCCTGACCTCTAACTGCGAGTAGAGGGAGCATCCAAACAGCTTCTTGTACTCTGTTCTGATATCCATCAAGTCAATCTCAGAGCGACTGACCAGTATCCTTGTCAGAGTGGACTCTGTGGTACCTGCACCCTGGATAAAGGAAAATTTAGGGAAAAAACAAGGGTACAAATTGAACCTGGATAAATCCAAATCCTCTTTCTCAGCAGCTGCTCATATCAAGTTAACACATCATACCCTGCAATACTGGCTGGCTTCTGTGTCTGCGGCTTCATTTGTTTTTGGCTATCTGCTTTACAGCCTGTTAGCATATTTAGTCAAAGCAGCAGCAGCAGTAAAACAGTGGCCTAACATTCCTTTCCACACCAGTGGTGAAGAATAAAATTGCATGGTGTGGCTATAAAAGGACAGAGTGCAAGCAAACAATGTGTGGATTTTGTTTGGGGAGCTACTGGTAGAACTATGGGCTTCGGGGTTTTAGAAGGCCCTCATGATACAAATGGACTTATTGTACAGCTTACCTTCATGCTTTTGAAAAGCCTCTCTGCGAGGTATGCAGGGACACTCTTCACACACTTCACTAGACAAAAAATAAGTTTATACAACATTAAATGGGTCTCCATGTAAAGTAGTTACCATAACCTATATAGATAAAAGATTGAACTCAACAAAGATGGACAACTGAAGCAGACATAGGCAGAAAATGTGACACATTTTTCTCACCAACTGCCACCAGTATCTTCTCCAGTTCACCAGACATCTCGCTCTCAATGCTCTCCTGCAGGGTCTTCTTGCTAATATTCTTGTACTCTACCAGAGCTGCAAAATAAAAAAGAGATTTGAATTTAAATATTCTCTCTTGTTGAAGGTGTAACATAGATTTATAATATGTCTCTAAGCCATGCTAAATGTTTCAAGCAATACTACATAGCTACTACAAGGATAGCAATGTCAGTCTGTTGATCAGTCCTCCACTATGATCTATTATTGTGTGGAAATCCTCTGATCTATATCTCACACAACACCATGAGTTTGACATTTTTGGCTTTTAATGAAATATTTAAAGAACTATTGGACATACTGCTCTGAAATTTGGTGGTGCAGGTATCCATAATGCCCAGAAGTTGAATACTAATACAAAGTCAACATTTGAATGTGTCCGGTACTTTTTACGACTAAATACCTGCAATAATAATGAAATACTCTTTAGCTGTGACTAGTATACACAGTAGCTGACAAATGTTAGTATGCTAACTTGCAACACCTGAATGGTTAACATAGCAAACAAACATGCTTTGAATGCTAGCATGCTGAAGTTAGCACTTAGCTCAAATCATTTTTGTGCCTTTGTGTAACTTCATAGAGCAGCTAACATAGCTTTAAACTCTTTACATTAGTATTTATATTCCATAAGCATTTACAGAGGAGATGTGTAAGAGGTGTACGCACTCTGTCGAAGCTGGGGAACACTCCTGTGGCACAGAATGTCAATAAACTTCTCTTCATCAGTCCCCCACTTCTTCTCCCCTGCTTCATACAAGGCCTGGGTGGATGGGGAATGAGTGAGTAAACACAAAGAGCTTTAGACTAGACATAGGATGAATTTCATTTCCCAATCCAGTGGTTGCAACACAATACAGGACTGTTTTAACATGTTATGGATAAGAAAAGCAGGTTCAGATTTGAATCAGCAAGAGAGCTGCGATACCTGAGCTGAATGGCGCATTCAGGCTCCAGCAGTGCAAAGTCAAGATAAGAATTTCAGAATATCAAATGAAGAAGAATGTTAACACCGCACTTAACAAACTAACGTAGGGACGAAACTACTCCGTAATGTTTTCTGCTGCATCATTAGCCACATGGTGGATATAACATGTTTTATTAACAAAATGCACAATTCTAAATTTGCTTTAAAATGAGGGTGTTATCACTATTCAGTATTGACAATAATTGCAATATAATAAAATACAATATTAATAATATGTCAAAAATACACACGTGATAATGTTGTGTAAAAAATACAGTATTGACTAGGTTATTTCCCTTTCTTTCGATTCTAGTATTGTCATAGAAGGTGGTGGTAATGCACCTTAAGCTTGCCACCCACCATACAAAGCAAAAATTTATTTAGTAGAATTTTCTCTTTGTGAGTATTATTTGGTGAGGAGTTCTTTGGATTATTTTACAGCTGAGCTTCAGTCTGAAAGCTCAGCTATTGGTGTGCTCTTCAGGTCTTTGCCTTTTTTTTAACAAAAACATGTCCTTTTGTGAGTTTGCACTAGTTAGTTAAATGCTGACAAGCAAGGTAGCTATTATAAACTCATAAAAGAACATGTACATGCACTGAGACCAAGATGATGGGAATGGCAAATATGACTGATATGTTATTACTTCTGATATTTTATTAGAATAATGTAATATTCAAAATAGAGATAATTATTTTTTTTTAGTATTTCTATAACATTTTTTCTCATCTACCAATATTAAAAACTTTTGGACTGCACAATGGACATTGCAAATGTAGTGAGTATACCTTAGCATCTGCTTTAGCTTTGGCAGCATCCACATTGGTGCTTTCATCTCTCTTCCCCTGAGATGAGAAACAGAAGAACATATTTTTTGATGCAGCATAAATCCAACATGTTTGCCATTTGCTCATTTAAGTGATGAGCCTTTTTGAATATAACTTTTAATGTTCTTGTCACAAGTCTGCATTTAAACTAAATATTGTAGTTCAATAATAAGACGACAAGCTTTCCAATTAGACCTTGTAGAAAAACGCATTCCATTTTTACTGCCTTTATTATTGTGTTGATTTCGGTGTAACATAAGAAAAGAGTTTTTAGCAGCAGTTATATTCAGGTTACTAATATTGAGCATTTTTTCTCAAAGATCACATTTTTGGAGATAAATGGGAATGCTGAGAGCTGTCAGATTTATAGAAATTTAATGCTTAAGCTCGGACTCTCATTTGTTGGGAATGCATTCTGGTAACACATTGTAGTTTTAAGTAACTGCACAGTACCTCTGCCAAGATGAGCAGTGCTTTGCCATAATCTCCAGACACCTCTGACTGCAAATCATGGATCATCGATCTTCCAGTCTCTTGAGAGAAAACAGCACAATACCCATACTTTTACAATAGTATGAATCAATGTCTAAGCAGTGATATTACAGATACTTTGTTTTGAAGATATTAACCTGAAAGATATTCCTCTGACATGTACTTGATCTGTCTGTTGGATCTTGAGGCAAAGATTTCTGTCAGCGTGCTCTCTGTCGTTCCTGCACCCTAAATGCGATAGACAACAAAAGTGATGCACGTGAATTACACAAAAAGGTATTTTAGTTCAACAATTAAGTGCTGTGCTCAGACTGCAGTATGGGTATAGAAAAGCTGCATTAAATCCAAAACAAAAAACTGAAGCAAAATAAGGCTGTTTAAATAAATTAAACTTGGTGGTATACCTAAAGTGGTATATTTGCTCCCTGTAAAATGTAATGTTAATGTTTCTTTGAACACTGACTCAGACATTTTTGTACGTTCTATACAGAAGATATTCCCCATTGAAACACATATGAATTTCTCCTGGTAAGCAGTCTTAGTGCATCAGCAGGTGAATTAAGATTCTGTTTATTCAGCACACTCTCACCTTTATGGCTTTGATGACTTCATGACAGTCGTAGATGGCGGGAGGCGTTACCAAAGCCACTAACACGTCCTCAAAATCTCCATGAGTGTCACCCTCCAGGTCAGCTACCAATTTCTGATGGAGGGAGGTTGATTACACATAAACCTCAGACCACCATCATAAAATTTTTTTTTGGTCTAATATTTAAAACATCAGTCCAGTAATATACCCTTCCTGTGGCTTTCTCATAGGCATGAGCAATGATCTGACGCTGAGCATTACTTCTTTGGGTCAGCACCTCAATTAGTGTCTTCTCTGTTGTACCTGAAAAGAGAAGGACAACCAACACAAAGCAAGCTTATCACTTACACTGAACTCAGAGACTTTAAGTTTACAAATATATGTAAACAGATATAAAGCTTGTGCCACTAGCTGACAGGTTGGGTAAAGTAAGTTTGCTGTATATGTTTGTCTCGTAATACTGATATTGTTAACCCACCAATGCCCTCTATGGCCGTCCTTAGTGCAGACACATCCTCGTCAGCTTTAAAGTTTGCTTTGTCCTTCACAGTTCCTCTCGTATTGGACTGTAAAAGCAGGAGCACACTCAAAGCCTCACACATAACAATGAATCAGACAGTAATCCCAGTGCACATGTACCAACACACCTTTATGTACAGGAGTTTATATTGTATCCTGTTCAGTGATTAATACATCTAAGCCTACCTTTTGTCAGTATCCATCAAAACATTACCTCTGTATTTCTGAGCACGTTTAAGGTAGGGGAAGATTCAACTTACTGTCACAGTCAGTGAGGAGGGGGAGTCTAGAAGCAGGTCCAGGTCATCCTACGATACAGGTAAAAAAAAAATTGCTTCAATTATCGCTTTCCCACATTTAAAACCTAAAACCGAACTGAAATCATATTATTACTGGTAGAAAGTGTGCAACAACTTACCCAAACAGTCGTTGAGGTTGTAGACATGGTCTCAGACTAGGAAGGAGAAAATAATAGTATCAGCGTGATCAAAACAATGCAAAGTGATCTTTTTATTTCTTTTCATAACTATGGACTGCTGCTTTTGTTTGGTTTAATTCTTAATGCACATTTCTCTTCCACTTCATCATCTTACTTGACATTCACTTCGGGTAATGTAATCAAATCCACGGGGTAATTCTTCTAAAGATCTCCTTTTAAATCCACAATAACCACCTTGATCTGACAGGTACAGGTTAAATAAGCCAAGAAAACTAAGTTGATATGTCTATTGCGTAAAAGTAAAGAGAATAAAAAAACCTATAACGACCACTGCAGTCCGAAAACCTGTTTGGCTAATCGGCAAAACATAGGGGGAAAAATCACGGAAGTCAGACAGAGGATATGGATGCACACATGCATAAAGACTATGAATAGAAGTAAGAAAATAAAATTTTTCGTCTTACCTAGTAAATCAGAGGACAGGATTGATGTCAGAGGAGGAATTTCACAGCGGGCCAAACTCGCCACACCTTTAAGTGAAGTTGAAAAGGCAACGCCCATAATGAGGTAGAGGAAGTTGAATCATGGAGACATTTCCCATAAACTCCTCCTCATTTGCAAACATAGGACACTGCCTCGTCAGAAGATGTCTTGTTGGATTTGTCCCCCTCCTCCTCTGTCAGTTGACTCCCAATTGCGAATCAGTCAACCAACCACACTGATATTAGCTTCGATACAATATGAGTGTAAAACACAACATATGGTGTCATTGTGAGTTATAAGATTTCAGGAATACTTTGAAAGGCCCTGTAAGACCCTGCCGTGGGTCAAAAGTCATGTATGCACTCAGGGGAGGTGCAGGAATGAGTCGATAGAAAGAACATGGGAATATTTATGTCAGTCCGTCTTACCTCCTATTTCGTCACACAAGTATTATCCTGATCACAATTTCAAAATTTTCAAAATCATATAACTTATCACACATGAAAATAACTAACAGAAAGAATCACACCACATTATAAATGCATAATGTACTTATAGAAATAGACTTATATAAAGCCTAAACATTTGTATAAATGTGCAGCAAATTTCACTGATATGGATTCATATAAGTAAAATTCAAGGATAAAAAACACAGCTTCTAGGAGCTCAACACAACAGCTTACTCTGGAGAAATTTTGTTGTCATAAATGGAGCATAAAGTAAGTGTCCGTTCGTAAAGAGACATCCGACGTCCTCTTAAGAACACGCGAGGCTCCGGGGTAAAAATATTTCAACTGGTCAAGTGTTTAAACAAACCAATGGACAAAATCCCAGTGTAGTGCTAAGGTAAAATATACCGAGAGGGAGGGACCAAGAGCGACATCTTGTGGAACTTTGTAGAGACTACAGAAGTGATCTTTTGGTGCAGAAAAAGTTGACTTTAAAAAAAAAATATTGGAAAGTAAACAAAGGTAAATAACAGAATCATACACGTGAATGCTGACACCATATGCCTTTTAATGGACCTATTCTCGGGTTTATTATGTTCTCACTAAACAAATAAAACAGCACTCATTGAGTGCAAAAATTAAAGCAATTCAATTGGTCGTTGACATTGGTAATTATGGTTTTTAAGTTAACTTCCTTTATCACTGAGGCATTTAAATTTATAACATACTTTACATCCTCAATGACTCCGCCTACTATGACGTGAGAAGCCAGTTTTCTTGAAATTTTACCCGAAGTACCGCCTGCTAGGAAAAAATCCCTGTGACAGGGCCGTCTGGATAACATTACAGCATTGTCTTAAATGCAGACCTTATGTAAAAATTTGATCTATAGGCTCGGTCTTTATGGATATCACCACTTGAAGGGTGTAATTTGAGAACGAGAGACTTCACAAGAGTTTAGGTGGGATTAAAGCTTGCCTGAAATCTTAAACGCAGGGCAACTCAACGGAAGAAAACAAAATGCCTCCCCCTTCTTTGACAGCTCTGTACTCGACGTCAGGAATCGGCTTGGTGATATTTGGCGACGTGTCATCGACCATTTAACTGTGTGATAATCAGATTACACGGCAAGTGAGCCATTTATTTAAGACAAGGTGATGTTTAGACCCTGCTTACTTTCTGCATATAGTTATTAAGGTTGTTATCTAACTAGCTAACCTGTGCCGCTGACGGCAAACAAGGAACTTGTTAGCTGGCTAGCAACAGGGACCCTCCCAGCTCTGTTATGGCTAGCAAGGATTAGCAACACTGTCTCACAATGCCATTGATTTGGTGACAGTGAGGAGGTGGATGTTTTTGTTTATCAAGAAGTGTGCTGCCAGCCATATGTGTGTTTTCTCTAACTAGCTCGTGCTTCCTGTTCAGACTTGTTTTATCCCACAAGCTAACGTCAACAGTGCTTGGTAGTTGAGGCTAAGCTATAAGTTACCTAGCTGCCTCTATTGTTTACCTGGATACGGTCAGCTGAAGTGCTCTGTGGGCATGAGGTGGTCGTAACAACAGTGGACCGAATGCAGAACGACCACAGTGGATATATAAAAATGGAGCTTGGAGGTAGCTAGCGTTTATCTACAATCGACCAAAATGAGGATGATCGGGGCTCCAAAGGAGGACAGCTGTGCCTGCTGGACTGTTTGACTATGTGTGGGCGTTGATAAAGGACAGGAGTGTGTTGGCCCATATCAAAGCTTAAGTTGAGGCGAGACTAAAATTAGGAAAATAGAAAACAAAATGTGCAGGAAACTGAACCCCACTTTTGGCACCGGAATGATGCTTAAGACCTTACTGATAACCAGTCTTCTTGGCTGGGTAAGGTGTCAAGAGAGCCAGAGCATGACATCAGAGGAGAAGACTGTTATCAGGTAAAGAATGTCCAGACATACATCAGTAACACGTCATATGTGTCTGAATGAGTGGCAGTGAAATTCTATGCAATATTATACAAATATCACAGCGTCTGTGCCCTTTTGTCATGAATGTTGTCCCATTTTTTGCAGGGACCAGATAATTGAAATGTTCGATCACGCTTATGGCAGTTACATGGTAAGTTGTGTAGTTTGATGCAATAATTGTCCTTACAACTACATTTGTATTTGCATTTTTGGAAATAGTGGAAAGCTGAGGAGGTCAAAACTCTAGCAAAATATGTAATTTGAAGAGCAACTTTTACTGTCAGACTGATGCATTTTGACTTGTAGCCTTTATCCAGGTCATTCTTTTAAGAGTAAATAGGCTGTACAGAGTCCTCAGTGCAGCTGCACCTGTTTGAGTGTGGTTATGTAAAAAGCAAACATGCAGGACTTTGTTTCATCTGAGCATTATGTGATTCATGATAATCTCTGTAGTATTGATTTATCTTTTGTCAGTGATGTTTGAAATGTCTTCCGGGAGTCAGGATTTTCCTCAGAGGCATTAATGCTTGATAAAAGCACAGGATACACACAGAGGGGAGATTTTCCCATTATGAATAAAGAACATCCTTTTAGCTTTGAAAGAAACCACTGATTTGTCCTTTTATTAGTACCTAGTTACAATATATATATTGTTTCTGGATGTTTTAGGCAACTTAAGTCATTGACTGTGAGTTGTGGTCCTAATTGTTGACTAACAAATACTGGACTCTTTTAGGCCAATATCAATTTATTGAGAGCTGAAGAATCTTAAGATTCTTCATTCGAAACATCTAACTGGAAACAGATTTAAATCTTGGACACCAAACTGACATCAACCCCTTAATCTCAGTCTCAAAGTATCTGGAGGTGATTGCCAGTAAAATAAAGTGAACATGGTGAGGAAGAAATTATTCCAATAGTGATTCAGCAGTAGAGGTATTTAGCTTTGGGCAGCTATTTCTTTTTTCTCCTTGAGAACTTCAGACTTCCATCCATCTACCTCCAGTGACACCTTTTCTATAGACTGTTAAATGAAGCTTGACACGTACAATTGTTTGTGCTGCAGAAATATGCCTATCCAGCAGATGAGCTAATGCCTCTAAGCTGCAAGGGGAGAGTCCGAGGCCAGGAGCCCAACAGAGGGGACATAGATGACTCCTTAGGAAAGTAAGTCAGTCATCAACACACAAAATATGTATTTTTAAGTCATCTTTAGGCATCAGATTTGATCAGAGCCATAACTATTTGAAGTCTTTTTCGACCTCTAAGTTGCTGTTTGTAAAAATTTAACTAGATGTTCAAGATTTTATATATATATTTATCTGGACTACTGTTTCATGGAAGCAAAATCGATATGGGAATTTGAATTTAACACAAATGGTTTGTGTAATATCATCTCTTTTGTGGAATGTATTTTTGTTTTTTAATATTTTTGATTCTTTTACATATAAATACATATATGCTTATTTTAAAGTCAAAGAAATGTACAAGAAGGCAGTAAATTGTGGATGCAAAGAACAATGCGTTCATTAATGTACGACATAGATTGCATCATTTAATTCCATTGCAAATTCAACAGTTAGTGGTTCATAACAAATGAAATTGGACCAGTGGAAAAGTGGGATACCAGATTTACTGCACTGTGCCAGAGACTCTCTTCGTAATAGTTTTTCTCACTTTTCTATAGGTTTTCTCTCACACTCATTGATACCCTTGATACCCTGGTGGTGAGTACTTGCTTTTCCTCTGTTTACAAGTGTAAACACAGTTTGATCTGCTTGTTGCTGAGTCTTTTTATCTTTCTGTGCTTTGGTTTTTGGTTGTTATTCCACCTTTTGGACACTGTATTTATTTATTCCTGTCTGTGTGTGAACAGGTATTAAATAAGCTCGATGAGTTTGAGGATGCAGTGAAGAAGGCCGTGAGAGATGTACGCCTGGACAACGATGTGGTGGTGTCCGTGTTTGAGACCAATATCAGAGTTTTAGGGTACGAAAAATGTCTGCGATTTATTTCTTTTGTACTGTTTTTATACTTTTATACTCATTTGTGATGGATTAGTCTGAACAGCTGACAGGAGTAGAATGTCCTGTATAATTCTTCTGAATATAGAATTATTCCACATCAGTACAATTTATTGCTATTACTAGTAACACAAAAATCCTTCCGTACAAAGTATCTCAACTTGTCCTGTTACTTCCTTTGATTCTCCAGAGGGCTTTTGGGAGCCCATGTGATGGCTGACCTGCTCCGGCAGCGTGGAGACAGGATGCAGTGGTATCGCGATGAGCTCCTACACATGGCCAAAGAGCTGGGCCATCGATTGCTGCCTGCCTTTAACACCACGAGTGGCCTTCCCTACCCTAAGGTATTCCTTCATGAATTGCTAAACATCACAGGTCCTGTTTTAGATTAATTATATGTAGTTTAAGCAGACTTTGATAGAGAACAGTTTTTTTAGAGCCAGCACACAACAGAGAAGCTACTGAATGGCATATTTTTTATTTTGTAAGTAACTAGAATTCCTTTAGTTGAATAAAATGACTAGATTAAGCTTTCATTTCACGCTCATTTTTTTTCTTGTTTTGTCAAGGTGAATCTGCGTTATGGAGTGCTAAACCCACTTTCACGCACAGGCACTGAATCGGACACCTGCACAGCATGTGCTGGAACAATGATCCTGGAGTTTGCTGCCCTCAGCAGACTGTCAGGCGAGTCTGTGTTTGAGGTACTATCTTTTTCCATTTCTGCTGAAATGAGGTGCTTTTTTTTAAAGGTTTTTTTGTATAAAAGGCCCTTTAATTTTCTTAGTAATTATAATAGCTATAGTTGTAATTTTAAAAGCTATATTTGATGCTAGGATGAAGCCATATATGAATGCTTTAATTTGTTGAGAAATGAGAAAAATTAACATGCCCATGATTGTTTGACAGGCAAATGCACGGAAGGCTCTGGACGTCCTCTGGGAGAGGAGACAGAGAGGAAGCGACTTAGTGGGGACTGTCATCAATATCCATAATGAAGAATGGGTCCGAAGAGGTGAGTCAATGCAAACACATGTGTATCATGTAAAAATGCACTTGTTAGCACTTTAGTATGGACAAGAGATAAAAATATGAACCACACATGCATCTCTTAGATTAAATCAACATGTTAGGGAACATTATTAATTCAGAAATGCACATGAAGCTTATATTATACATAATTCACAGCTCGCTGCATGAACCATATCACAGTAATTTGATTGTCTTCTTTCTTCTGTGTGTGCAGACAGTGGAGTTGGTGCTGGTATCGACTCATACTATGAATATCTGATGAAGGCCTACATTCTTCTTGGAGACAATGTTTTTCTGGATAGGTTCAACATTGTAAGTCCTCCATCAAAGCACGCCCACACAGAAATCTATATCAAAGCATTTGGCGCCTGCTGTGTTGTATTCCCTGTTGCATCATCAGTGGCCAGCTACTAGCCAATTTGTTGCTCAGTTTGTTTTGTTTCGGATTGTGGTTTGAAGACATTTTTACTAATATATAGTTTTTATATTTATATGCTAATGTATTTTTTATGATGTTTGTGTGCAACAGCACTACAGTGCCATTATGAAGTACATCAGTCAGCCTCCCCTGCTGCTCAATGTACACATGCACAACCCCACTGTGAGTGTGCGCAGCTGGATGGACTCCCTCCTAGCTTTTTTTCCTGGCTTACAGGTCAGAGATGCTATCTTGAGATTGTACTTTATTTGTTACATTTAAAAATGTAGCAGAAAGCTCAAAAACTGTGTGTTTGTTGATTGAGTGACATTGATTGTTCACACAGGTTTTGAGAGGTGATCTGAAACCAGCTATTGAGACTCATGAAATGCTTTACCAAGTCACCAAACAGCACAAGTTTCTTCCAGAGGTAAAGAAACTCTCTTTTTCCTCTCTTTAGCGGTATAGTAGACATATGTACTATAAGTAAGATCACTCAGATCATATCATATTATGGCAGTACATGTTCACACTACAGTGATTTGTAATATATTAATAAATAGGTTTATTAATTATGATCCATGCTATGATGGTAAAAGTGGGAAAGTGAAAAGAGTAACCAATGTCTTTTGCTATCTTTGCTCAAATTCCTGCAGGCTTTCACTACAGAGTTCAGAGTTCATTGGGGCCAACACCTACTGAGACCAGAGTTTGCAGAAAGCACCTACTACCTCTATAAGGTGAGAAACCTAAAGACATAAACTATATCTAATTTGTCCAAAAAAAAAAAGTCAAACAAAGTTCAGATCTTTCCAACATTGGCAAATTAATAATGCTCTTCCACTCTTGTACTGTAAACACAAAGCATTTTTAAAGCAAACTGGATATTTTTTTATGAGATGTGCTGTTGAGATGATACCTTGATCTCTGCAGGCCACAGGCGACCCCTACTACCTCAGAGTGGGACAGTCCATCGTGGAAAAGCTTAATGCCTTCGCCAGGGTGCCTTGTGGGTTTGCTGCTGTGCAAGATGTTCGTACCGGGACCCATGAAGACAGGTATACAAATGGCATCATGTATATGTTTACGCTGACATGTTTTGACTGCATATGCATCAGAAGGTGTGGTCTGTTAAAACCTCTCTGTTGATTATTATCTGTTTTAATAGAACCTCATAATATCTCTTATGGATGTGTTATCACAGTGTTTATCCTTGTGTATTTGTGTGTGCAGGATGGACTCATTCTTTCTGGCTGAGATGTTCAAGTACCTGTACCTGCTGTTTTCGGAGAAGAGCGAGCTACCCATTGATATTGATGACTACATCTTCACCACAGAGGCTCACCTTCTCCCTGTGTCTCTCTCCACCACCAAGCCCCCCTGTCCAGACAACAATACAGTGAGAGCTTAAGTCAATAGTAGCCATTATGTATCACCATAATTTATATTGTATATTGCTGTGTAAAAGAGGAAATATTGACAGTCTGTGTGCTAACACACTATGGAGTCTTTTTATGACTTCAGAAATCTAACTGACCTTTGAATTGACATGAGTGTAGGAAATAAAAACTGTTAACTTTTGGTCCTGTGTTTTAGGAAACTTTTCCTGTCTCTCAAGAAGAAGATCTGTTTACACACTCCTGCCCCAGCATGGAAACATTGTTCCCTAACAACCCTTCATTTGCCAAAACCATCCGGGATGGCTACAAGTACCTCACTGGGGTGGGACGAGCCTTCCACCCCTTACCTGTCAGGTGTGTCTAGTTACCAAGGACTTTTTTGTTTTAGAATGAAATCACTGATGAAATGTGTTATCCTTGTTTTCTTTGAGTTTTTCATTTGAGTGTGTTCATACTCTACAGGGAAATTGAACTACCCCTCCATGATAATGGCATGGAGCCGGTAGAGTTCTTGAAAAGCATGGGCATTTCTCTCACTCCACTGAATGAGATCATGGCAGGAGGCACCGAAAGTCAGAAGGTATTTTAGGCAGTTTGTACTTGTTTCATGACCCGTAGTTTTGCATGTTTTGTTTCCTTTAATGCATGAACACTTTATCTCAGGAGTGCCCTGAGAAAATTTCTTCAAATTTGACACAAATGTCCACTTTGACTCATGAATGAACTGATTAAATTTTGGTAGTCAAAAGTCAAATGTCAAAGTGACAGTGATCTCACAAAACACAATGACAAATATGAATTAGGATAAAAATTCACTTCAGTGTCTAACAGGATACATTTATTAAGTGATAACATACCATATCCAAAGGGTCAAAATTAATGTAACTCTTACATTATAATGATCTGAAAAAGCAATTTTCTCTCCAATGCCATATTCTGGAACAAAAGGGAGTGTTGCGCTTATATTTCAAATGTGATCCTAAAAGGATGACAGTTATTTTGAGTGCCTGCCTTGAAACTTGCAACATCCATATTTAAAGCATTGTAGTGGACAACAAGCTCATTGGTTTAACTGATATCAAGCTTCAGGTCATTTTCATTAAACCCTGTGATGAAGCTCTCTATCAGTCCTCTTAACTCTGTAAAAAAATTTTCTGAGTGAAGAGTTTCTTGCTTGAAAAAAATCACTGGAATCATACTTGTCAATAAAGTGATAATGTCCATTTTGCCAAAAAAATACAATTAACTTATTTTAGTAAATTTCTGAGTCTTGACTGTATACATAAGATGAGTCTGGACAAACTTGCATATAAAAACAAGACATTGATGTAAGCAGTAAACTCTTGTCCATAGTGACTACAAAGTAAATTTTGGCCATGAAAACAAAGCTTACTTAGATGTTCCTCTGCAGGTTTCAGTGGCTCAGTTTTAGCATTAGTTAAAAGTGTGTAAAACATTTCTTCTCTTCCTGTTATAAGGCATGATTGTTTATTTGGCTCCAGTGAAGCACTGAAACAACCCATTGAACTGTGCGTTTCTTTGCTGTAAGCATACCTCAGTTGAACCTTGAAAACACATCGTTTATATAACCTGCTGTTGAACTAGTTCTGATTTTAAAATTGTACAAATAAGAGAGGTTTTGAGAAAAATAGATGTAGAAAATTATTAGTCCAATGAAACTTTTTTCCCTTATCCTTTCAACTATGCTACACTCTCTCCAGCAGTAAAGGGATGAAGGCAATGTGATGATCATAGAATATGGATGATGCTTTTTAAGCAGCTTATAGACAGTAATAGGGTGAAAACTGGGCCAGGGTAGTGAATGTACTGCTCAAAATACAAAAAACTGCATGGAGTGTTGTTTACACAGGATCAGTATCCAAAATTCCCCTATAAATCATGCTAAAATACGAATTTGTGATATTATACAACTTTTCTTTGAATTGAACTTGACACTTGTTTTCTAAATTTTCTTCCCTTTAGGAGCACAAAGGAGTGTACCGGGTTAAACTTGTGGCAGAGGTAAGCCACACACCAGAGGAGGAGGAGGTGGTCCCTCATGTCGTTCAACTCATATCCCCCCCGTTTCTGGGCAGGACAGTCCTCACAGCAGGACCTGCCAAGTTTGGAATGGACCTCACCAAGCAGGAACACGGGGTGAGCTTCCAGTCAGTGAAACCATATAGTGTCAACATCAAAGCTCCCGTGTTTAATAAAAACATTACCAACAATTAAAAAAATTCAGACCCCATTATAAATTTCATTTCTGAGCTCTTAAAATGTAACCTGTTTTCCTTTACCTGCAATTCATTTTCATCTCCATCCATATAATAAATGCAGGAAGTTCAATAACACACTCAAACTCTTGTGCCCTGCAGGTGAAAGGCAGCATAGTGAAAGCCTCCCCCTACACCGCATGTGGACCAGTAGATAATTCTGTGGAGCTTAAAGGCAGCATTGCTCTGGCACTGCGTGGTGACTGCATGTTTGCTGCAAAGGCTCGTCGGCTGCAGGAGGCAGGAGCCATAGGAGTCATCTTTATAGGTGAGGATGATAATTGAAGGAAATGAAACCACCTCAAAGCACAATACACAGATGTTTAAATAACTGCTTGATACTGAAGGCTGGATTTCATAATTCAGTGGCTCTGACTATTCCTTTATCCTCCTTTTCAGACCACCGTGAGGGAAGTAGTAGTGAGGAATCTCCCCTCTTCCAGATGGTTGGAGACGGTGACTCCACTGAAGACATCACTCTGCCTTTGGTCTTCCTCTTCAGTCGCGAGGGTGCCATGCTCACAGCTGCTCTGGAGGAACATCACAATGTGGATGTGCTGCTGCTGCCAAAAGAGAGGCAGCTGGGACGTGGTGAGGACCTTGGGGGAGGTTATAAAAATATAAGAGGAGCAGTATTGTCTGTTTCTTTTATTGAAAACTAATCATGAAGAGGCTAAACCGACAATATGTTGAGCTGTCTAACAATGCTTTTCAACTTTCCCAGGCTTTTTGAACAATCAGCCCTGAGCATATTCATTTCTACCAAATAAATACATATATCTACTTTATATTATAATATTACTCATTCAAAAAGGCTCGGATGTTCCCTAAATGGCTGGACACTGTAGTTTTTGAATAGGAATAAGTGAGTAAAATTGAGTAAAAGTGTTTAACACTTGTTAACACTTACTTTGGCACATGATGTGTTATACTGCTGAATGGTCAAATTGTTGTTGCTCTCTCTAGTGAAATCTCAGTTTTATACCTATTCTAAGTTTGCATATTTCTTGCTCTCCTCCTCACTGTCCAGATAAGACAGAAAAACCTGCAGGCATGAACATCAAACTTCGCCTGGCAGAGGAAAGGGAGCTGGAAGAAGGAGCAGTCAGAGGGCCCACCTTAGAGTTTATCTTGGAGAAAGAGGAAGAGGAGCTCAGAGGACAGCCGCAGCAGCAGTTCTGCACAAAGGCGCCAGAAAATGATGGAACTGAACTATGTTCAGCAGGTTCATCTCAAATGCTGAACTCTGACAGTGGACCTGACACAACCCCATGATCACCTCTGATCCCGAAGCAGCCTCATGTTTTGACACTGATCCCTCGTCGGTTTCTGAGTGGCATGTGCCTCAGAGCCCTTCAGTGCTTACCTGAGTCCTGACCTTTGAATCCGCCCACTCCAAAGAGTTCAGTTGACTGATTTTTCAGATGAATATGGAGTGTAATGAGTTGATGGTTCTGTCAAAATCAGGCAATCTTACTGCCCAACATGGAGCCCTAAATGACCCAGCCCACATCTTTTCAAATGTTGGATGGGAGATGATTCTGTAGACATATTTGAAGGTAGTTCTGTGTTAATTAGACAGAGAGTTCAAGTGGAGTCTTTATTCTGTGTTGTGCAGGCCTCTATGGAATGAAGGAACATGTTCCTAACGTAGGTAGTTAAATGCCAAAAGCTGTAGGTTAAGATGGCTGGGGTAGTGCTGCTCACTCAGAGCCTGTAGTAATGCTTTGTAGGCACATACAAGGTGTTGGTGGTTATAACAACCTAGATCATTGACTTCAGAATTTAAAGTGACCTCACTGTAGAAGAAGACATAGTTAAGGCAAAAATGTTCTCAGTTAGGTTTTTATGCAATGCAGTTTGTTTTTTATGTAGATTGCACCTTTTCACTTCAACAACTACTGTTAAAATATTCAGTAATGGCAGGAGAAATATTACCTGGCCAGTAGGTGGAGTTAGCTACCGTAAAGTCTCAGTCATATAATGTTAACAGATGAAGAAGATGAACCGGGGCCAATTTGAAGAGTTTGTTTTGTACTAGTGAGCAACTTCAGGGAATTTCAAGAGTGAATGCAGTTTGCTACTTTGACCCATTTGAGGAAATGTGTGTGTGTGTTCAGCATTTTACTAGTGTGTGTGTAACAACTAATGCCCAAGAACTCTTCTCAGATAAAATGTCACTGCTATGAGATGAAAACCTCATCTTGCAAGGAATTAAGAATAAAAAGTCTGTAGGATTTACCACCGTTAATCTTCTGAAAATTGGTTTGTATTTTTTCAGGCTGTTTGCTACTTTTTTTTCAGCCTCTAAAAAGCTATATAATCACAGTTAGCTTGTAATTTTTTTCATGTCATTAGAAGAACATTGCAAAAATGACCAAAGCTGGTTTTCTTGCAACTAAAAACTACATGTAACTTTGGTCAGGTTCAGATGCAGCATCACAGTTGGTCTCTAGTCCCGGCCTACTATGCACTTTGAAACACAAGTCTGATTTCGTGTGGCAGAAGAAGAAGAAGAACAGGAGAAAACATTTAGCCAGTCTTGAAACTTGTTTTTTGTGTATTGCAATAATTAGCTTTAACTATAGCCATTTATCATCCTGTTTACTTTGTGTACTGATGCAGCATTACTATCCATCTTAAAATGCAAGTAAAACCCAGCAGGGTCAGTTTAGAAACAAAGAACATGACAGTGACATGTGTTAAGAGTACAACAAGATTTCTGCATCATCTGAAATGATAACAGTCAAACTTTAAAGGCCAACTGAAACCTGCACATTGCTTTCAAAGTATGACTGATAGAGTTGTACTGCATTTTGAATCCAGTCTTACTGTCTCTTTTGTAAAAGACTAAACATACCTGCTGTTAGTTTCTCACACTCAAGCTACAAAAACTAAACCATAATCTTAACTTTCTTATGTTATGCAACAATCCAGAAAGATTCACAAGTCCTAAATCAGTTTGTTTCGTAACTTCATAATCAGTAATAACTGCTTGCATGTTTTTTGTTTTTACTGGTACATAAAACGTGAGCTTGAGTTTATGTGGGATAAACACTCTTTTTTTGCCATAGTATGTTTTCTTTTATCTTTACTTTACAGTGGACCTTCTCCTGATGCTGCTGAGTGAATTCTAAGTCCTAATCTTTTATGGCATTATATATTATTTTAGCCTGTATGAGGCTTTGCCAACTGGTATACCTCAGGGCTGTGGACTGGGTTTTTTTTTTTGTTTTGTTTTTGTTCACACATGGAAAAGCACCATGGACAGGAAGTATGAGATTATTTTTATTTTTATTTTTAATAATATTTAATTTTTTGTTCAGCTGTTGTCTAAGGTTTCTGTTGATCAGTAGCTGAAAGTCAAAAAGTGCCAAAAGAGATGCATGACAAGGCTCCTGTTTCTGGTTCACATCTCTCTATTCAGTTTCTGTGAGCTAAGGCAGTCCCATCAATAAATTTAAAGTCCCAACTTCAAAACCAATGTCTTCTTTTTCTCTGCATCACAGACTTAAAATACATCTTCAGCATCAGTGACAACTTTGGTTTCCTTTGAGCTGTTTTATGTCATGTGAGTCTCTGATTACTTATTCTACAATAATTATTTTAAAAACTGGATGAAATTTTAGTTTCACACCAATTAGGATTACTATTCTCATTTAGTTGTCTTATTGAAACTTGTACATTCAACAGAACTTGGATGCTCACAGTGCTGAAGGAGTTTGACCGTAAAACTTTCTTCTATTTCACTGTTTGATGACTCAGATTGTCTTTGTGCTTAAGTTTGAGCTTTTTATATAAAGAATAAAAGAACAGCAATATAATTTTTTTTCATATATAATTATATTACCATTCTAATATACACATTACACTAAGCTAGCCCATTTACACTGTGTCTTTCTGTGAATTATTTAGAGAAAAAACATTAGGGGCAAAAAAAATAAATAAAAATATTATTAATAATTTCCAAAAAGGGGAAAATAAAATGTCTGTCCTTCAGCAAGTGAGTTATGTATTGGCTGATACACTGAATGAATTTTGTTTATTTAAATCTTTTTTGTTGTTGTTGTTTTTTGCAAGGAAAACATAAGACAGATCTTTTGTGCCAGATGGGAACCGCTACCAATCAAAGGAAAGATGATGATATTATCAATAACGACTGTGATGATGCTGACAAGAAAAGAGCAAAACAGTACACCACAAATTTGCAAATGATTCACTTCCTTACTGGTAGTCATGTTATTAATAATATTCCTCTCAAGTGCTTTCAGTGTGAAAATAGATATTTCCCACATGATAAATGAACAGCATTGTATTAAGTGTCAGTACATTGACATATTCCACATGACAGAATAAATTTCAGCACCATATTTTAAAGCTCATAGATGTCCATTTTTATTTTTTGACTGCCTCTAGCCAGCTAATGGTTTTTGTCTCTGACCTTTTCACAGAATGTTGGCCTTTGTTTGGAGATGGTCTTTTAGTGCCAACTAAACAAACTGTGGCCAGCCACCTGCATCTCACCATTTGTCGTGTTCAGAAAAGAATAGAGTGAGGCAGAATTAACAACTATAGAAAGTTTTATCTGTGCGTGTATGTATTCATACATCTCAGAAAATGTGGTGTGGCATCATTTTACTGCACCTGCTAGCTTGGGTAAACATACACTATTTGCTCATCAACTTTCTTCCTCAACCATTATCATTATTAGGCCATTATTTACCAATATGTGTAACCCAATGAACAGCTAATTGATAAAAATAATTGGATCATTGCATATAAACAAGATTATCACCAGCTGGAAATGTTATTCTTTAGCAATAAACTGTGTAATCTATGAAACCAGACACGTCATTTAATCTAATGTTGTTTTCAAAACCGGTTTTCTACGTCATCACGTCTCACGTACATCCTGAGCCCTGTTTCTGCTGCTGCCTTTAAGTGCTGTGGGAAACAGTGACATGTCGATCCAAATACGCGGTGAGGGATTCAAGAATGAGAATTAAACAATGATTTGACTGACATGGTGTAAACGTGACGAATTCAAGAATGTTTTTTGACGACTGTAAAGAGTCGTCAAAAAACAAACAAAAAAATAAAAACGAGAAAAAAGAAAGACAAAACCCTTAATGAATATTAACTAATTCCGTCCCCTCTAAAAAAATAGAAAAATATTGCGCCGCTGCTTTGTCTGGCTTCCAATTTGCACAGTAGCTGCTTGCTTTGATATAGTGAAAAATATCTCCTGCAGCCTTAAAAGCACTGTACTCATGAACCCCCAGTTCCATGAAGATGTCTGTAACACTATAAACTTCAGTTTTTTCCCATTCGAATTTGCTTCATCACCGTGGATGTCAAAAGTATAAGCATCAAGAATAAAATTAAAAAAACACAAATATATATTCCATTAAAAATAAATTTATAAGAACTATAAAAAAATAAAAATTATATATAAAACTACTATTTACTGTCGCATTACGATTTAGATGGGATTGGGTGATATTTAAAAAGGCTAAGCTAATGTATACGGCAATCACCTGTGATCAAAGCGATTATTTAGAACAGGTCCGTAGGGGATTGTGAGTCTTCAACTCTCTGCGTCACATGTATTATATTTTTTAAGGGAAAACGCAAGTCCACTAAGTGACACGCCGTTTGTGTTTTCATTGATGGCGTTCAGTGAAGGGAGCATGTCGAACGCGCGCACGCGTACAGTACACGCGCACACGCCCCCTCCTTCCCTGCCTGACACTCCGCTATCTTTAGCTCTGCCACGGATTACAGTGCGCAGTGTGTGGACTTACTGCGCCCCGGTGACTTGGTTTATCGCCGTGTGTACTTTGCCTTGAAGCTCTTTCATATTAAGACAAAAAAAACGAACAGAAAGAGCAAAATCTTAACAAAGAACAAAAGTGATGGTGGAATGACAACAACCTCCGTTCCCGTCTGCGGTTCTCCGTCCCCGACAAGACCCCAAGGATGCTACTCTCTAGCCTGCGGAAAGGGAGCCAACGCCGGGCCTCGCTGCTGTTACTGGCCGCGGTCCTGCTCGGTGTAGTCTCTGTCAGCGCCAGTCTTCCAGGTAAATTAACTAAAACATACATTACGAGTGTAACACCGGACCGGCACCAGACAAACCAATTGCCCTCGATAGTATAAGCTCATTTTGAAGTGTCACAGGATTGTCTGTGTCAGTAACCGTTAGACATCTTTAACTAATCAGCTCGTGACAGCAGAGCAGAGGATTTTAATTTAAAATATACATATACATATAAATGTCACAGTTTACAGCGTTTTGATTAGTTTTTATGTACTTTTTTATTGGTATTTATCGGTTAATTCGTGTTGTTAATGAAAAAGCTTGCTTGTAAGAGGATATTTCATGAATTCAGCTGGCCGTTTTAGACAGGTTAAACAAGTAGGTGTACCTTTTAGCGGGTAAAGGGAGAGCATAAGTAAAAGACAATGGGAAAAAAAATACAGATTCCCTTCCTCGTTGGGTTGCGTAAGATATTTTTCTGGATCCTCATAGATTTTTATGCAGTGCGGGTTATGCTAACCTAACCTAAAGTAAGTATACCAAAATGAATAGGAAATCCTTGAAGAAATAGCCAAAACAAAATTCCCATAACCATGGCTATTGTTATTGCCATAGAGCTTCATGTTTTATTATTCGTTTATATATGTAGTAGCCTGTTGCTTTCATCAATAGAATAACTAGTATGTTAAATCTTCGAAATAAAGACACAGGCCTAACACAATGATGTTACTGAGAGTCCACAGTGTAATTTTACAGTATAAAATAATACTGCTTACTTGATCTGAGCAGTAACTAACTGTTTGTACCTATATTTAAACTGCAGCTGTATAAACTGGAGCCAAGCAAAACGTGAAATAGAAACAGGAATCTATAAGTCATCTCATGTCTTTCTCAGTTGAGTAACTGTTAATCTGGACACTGGAAACTGGTTTAAGCACTGTACTCGATATTGGAAGCATACATATTTGAGTGCAGTCTCTATATGTAAATGTGTGTTTGTGTGTGTCATGGATCTCCACACAGTGATGACTGCTGTAGATGTGTGCAGGGGAGGTAATCTGCTTCTTGGCTTTTAACACAGAAACCCTGTGGGAGTACCAACAGCTGGCCTCTCACATGTAATCTTTAGCCTTTATCTGACACATGCACACACACACACACACGCACACTTCACCCACACTGAATGTCTAGTGCCTTGGCCTGGACAAAGACCTGTGGTTCACTCCAGTATACTGAAGCCTGTGCATAAAAATAATAGGATAATGTATAGCTTCATTTTGTTCATGCTGACTAAGAGGATGTGATATGTTGTCACCTAGTGTTCTTGCTCCCCTGTGTAGTATAAAATCTAGTAATTTTACACTTTTTATATCATCAAAGATCAAAATTGTACCATGGTTCTCTTTCTTAGGTTTTAAAAACCAGAACTCTGGAAAAAAGTGGGTTGGTGACAGAGGTTTCAGGTGTAAGAACAAAATCTGTCTGTATAAGATGGAGATAGATAAAGCTGTCAATACACAGTGTCTGCTGTGTCATTTATTTAGAAAAGAATAATATGTTTGGTGTCATCAGTGGTCAAGGGATATAGGTGGTGTGATGCACACTAAGTTTAGACACCTGTTATATTTGAAACTGCTGGGTAATAGAAAGGTGTGACAGTGTGACACCATGTGGGTCTTTGTTTGCATATTTGGTGTCAAAGTACCAAGACAAGGCGTAAGAGCCCACCTTTTCACTCTAGTGTGAAATTAGAGATTGTAGCATATTGCATAATATAGCAGCACAATAATTTTTAACTGGAGTTGTATCTGCTTCACAGAAACCTTTTAGGTAAATTACACTTTACTGAAGATTTTTCATGTGTTGGGGGCATCTACAGGATCTCACAAAGCACCTTCAGTAATTGCAGCGAGTCACGTTTCAGGATGATTTTGCTGGAATGTGACAACAGCATGAAGTGCATAGTAATCAGGTGATTGATTCAGCAAACATCGCCACATCATCGCGTAAATATGCTAGAAAGCTTTCACAGCATGTGGGTGGAAGAAATCCAAAACCTTCATAAACCTAGTTTATTACATACATTAAATATTTCAAGGTTGCGTACAAAATTAATCACCTGAACATGCAGAATTTGTTGCATAATTCATGCTCAGAAGGGCATGATTTCATATGCATGTTCTTGCTGTTCTAAATTTAGAGGAAACATCACCTCTCAATATTCTAATTCAGCCTCATCATTGTTGAGCTGCCACGTTTAAATGCCAGGTTTATCATTCACCAAACCCACAGGGAACACTTGTGATTAGTATTCAGAGAGCCCCTGCCTCCGGCCTTTTCCTCCACCAGGATTAAGCTTTAATGATCCATATCTTCAGTGTCACACTTTTGTGACATTCACACATGCACACAGCCAGTGGCCTCACCTTTTTTTTCACGATCATTTTGACCTACAGCAGAATTGTCCACGTCGAAGTGAGAGCAATGACAAGTCAGGAGAAAGGACACATGCACTCTGCCGGAGGACACAGAGATCTATGAGCTGGTTCCTATCTAATCATTTAAATCCTCATATGACTAGTGATTAAGTCTAGCGTATGCACATATGTTTGTTTGGAATTAAAAGAACAGGAACGGATTAGGTGACATTTTTATTTCCCTTTGGGTTTAAAAGTAAATATGGCCTTAAAACTGAAAAGTTTATGGTAAGAATAGCCCTGTCAAGAATATATTTATCTATGATAATACTATCTCTAAAAGGTTTAGATTAAAAATCACTAAATCTGTCATTTTTTAATGTAGTGTGATATATATTGTTTTTGAACTCAGTGCTTTCAGGAAGTCAATTATAAAATGCAGCTCAAAGCTTCTGAATAAGACATCTAATTTCAAATGGATCTGGGTCTTTTGTGGTCTTTGAGGGGATTTTTCATTACCAGCCATTGACAGTGTGAGAAAGGGAAAATTACCAACCAATTATATGGTGGTAACCATTGTACTAAAATTATGCAATAGCCAGGAAAGTCTGTTCGATCTGCCTCGTTTTGGTCCATGTAGTCTCAACTCAAGTGGTCAGCCAAAGCTTTGCTGTGTTGGCTTCTTGAAACCACTGCTTGCTTTCACTTTTATCTTTCTTTGCCCAGCCTTTGGACCCTTCATTTCAGAGAATACTGTTGGCTACCAGACCTCTTCAGGAAATGGGAGGCCCACAATTAATCAACTTACAGAGAGTTTCCAGACATTAGATGAAGCAAGAGTCAGCACAGTTTAGATGGAATGAATCATTCTATGCTCTTCACAATTTTAGTACTTCTCTTTGCTAGAATTGTCTTACTATAGTTGTTTCTTGTATGAACTCAATCTTATGATGAAAGCTGACAAATCAGAAACAGCCAATAGAAAATGTAGTATTCATGTCAGTGGTTTTGCATTTGTGTGTAGCCACATCCTTGCCAAAGATGACAGTATTTGTGTTACGTGATTTAAATAGAAGAAACGAGATCTGAAATATGGGTAACAGTGCTGACACTTTTCTGTAGAGCTCATACCAAGCAATTGATCTACACTAGGTGCTTTTCATAGCTAGCCAGTGGGTTGAAAAACATAATTTTTACATCACTGTGAGCCAAAGCAACTCAATGGTGTGCTCATGTCAGTCCATACAAGAAATACTTTGTGACCAAATTAGTTTTAAAATAATTGAACTGTTGGTTGTTTACTGTTCAAACTATAAATATGGAGACGTAGATTGATGTACATTGGCCTCTGTTGGGTGTCGACCGTTGACTATGGTGTCGACACTATGCATCTGTGCATCCACCATATTGGGAACATCCACACTTGACTGTTAACAAACAAAAGGCAATAAGAGCAGGAGAATATTACTAATTAAAAACACTACAATGTTTACACTTCTTTGTATTTAAGAATTTGTGAACTGTGGGGAGTTGAGAAATTATGTTTTGTCTTCAGAAAGAATCTTGCCAGTTAAGATGTAATTGTTGTTTGACGTTCAGTGTGCATCAACAATAGGCTCCTGTGAACAAAATTTATTGCTTACAAATTAGTGTTGTCACGATACCGACATTTTGGTACTGATACCGGTACCACCATGTATTTCGATACTTTTCCAAATAAAAAGAGAACACAAAAAATGTCATTATTGACTCTATTTTAATAGAAAATCTTAGAACTATAACTTTGGATCGGGTCTGGGTGCTTGTCCTTCAAGTGTTTTGCGAAGTTGGAAGTGTTTCCACCCTTGGCCAGACATGTTTTGTA
>JAPZDV010000011.1:10172815-10214589 GCA_029814665.1 Acanthurus lineatus | reverse complement strand
CATCTCCATCACTGAATCTAATGTTATTTAATGAAAAAGCCAAGCAGCAAATATATTTTAGTTTTTTTCTTATTTCCACTGCATGGCACGCACCATGTTTCAGGATGGCACTTCAGAAATTAGAAAGAAATAGAAGCATCTTGTTTATATTAAAGCCTGCTGGCTTGCCCATTTGTGTGTGCATGTGAGTGTGTGTGAGACTGCATGTATTATATGTCTGTTGGTAGGAATGTGTGTGTTCACTGCAGGATTAATAATTTAGATGGATCTGCGGCAGAGGAGGCTGCTGCACAAACTTGGCTCAAATTATGGGTTGCAGCTTTAGAGAGGAGTAAGCATGAGAGGTAGATGAGTGTGATGATGTTTTGCACAGAAAGGTCACATGTAGGTGAAGAGAGAATTTTAAATTGCAGCACGCTTATATTATAAAATAAGGGCTGATCAGTTATTTGTTTTAGGACTGTGGATCGTATTGTATCTCTGCGTGTCTGTGCATTTCTCATATGAGGACCTAAAATATGTGATGCGGTTGTATGTATTTGTGTGTTTATGGTCGTGTGAGTGTTGTAAATCCAGCACATCCCAGGCCCCTGCTAAGCTCCCTAAAGTGGTTACATAAACCCCTGAGAGACCACAGAACACAGGGATCCTCATGGGAGACCGCTTCTGTCTCTCTTTAACACTCACATGCACACATACATGTACATATGAACACACACAAATTCTGAAATGAGCAGATGAGATTTTTGCTATTTCACGTTACTAAATATACATTTTGTTTATTAAGTTTGTCAGGGGCAGTGCACATCTATTAACGCACCAAGATAAGATAAAGAGCTGCCCCCTCTGTAGTTTGGCAGAATTACTGACTGAAAATTACATCTCTGCATTAGTGTTAATGTTTTTTTAACTTGGCTACTCATCGAGGATCAAATATTTGTTTTATCTTCCAGCTTTGACAGTATTAAAGTTTAGCTTTTAGCTTTTCTAGCATCATGTTTCATCTCTTATCTTCTCTATATGATGTAGTTCTGATTCAGATTCTGCCAGTGTTACTGTTCATCTTCCAGTTTTTTTGCAGTGTAGTGCAATGCTTTTTGGCTGTAACTTTTGAATTTATTCTGCATTCCTGCATTTCCAGCAATGCATTGCAATTTATCCTCTATGTCAGCATCAAAACTGTACTTTCACCAGGGAATGAATTGTCTAGTTCATGCTCACTGTCACTTCAGAGGAAATATGATGGCTGTGTTTTCACAACACAACAACTGTCCATCTGAAGTGTGAGTGTAAAAGCTAAAGCATGAAAAACACAGATTTTTAAACTGAAATCCCTGCCCAGTCAATACAAATCGCAACTGATAACTGAATCTTTTGTCATAACAATATCGCTTTAAATCTACGCTCTTTGAGAGAATCAGGTGAAATGAATAACTCCAAGTCTGCATGTAGGAGAGTTGCAGTTGTTTTTTTTTAGTATAAATGAACAATGGTTTGTATTTAAAAAAATCTATGACATAAGTATTACTACTAATTTGTTATTAATTGGAGCGCTAGTGATAAGCTCAGTCTTGCTCTTGCTATTTAATGATTCTTATCCTCACTCTGAGTGAAACAGTTACATCACTACAATTACACCACATCACTTTCTGCAATGTAAAAAGATATCCCTCTCTCTGTCTTTACCTCTACCAACTCTCACTTCCTTAAGTCTTATCTTGCATTAAAAATATACTGTATCTGCTAATCTCTGTCATATATGATTATAATTGTGTGCCCTTGCAATGGTTGGTCTGTAAATGAAGCTTTACTGCCTGTAAAATGCAGAATTATTAATTGCAAAGTAATTCTGCTGTTGTATTCCCTGGCAACCACTGTGAATGAAGTCTAAACGTTAAAATATTTCACATACTCAATACAGGCAGGATGAAGGTGCACAGCAGGTAAAAAAAGAAGCAGGTGACTCTTTTTGTTAGCAGTCAGACCTGCTTGTATTTGACATGAAGGCGTGCACAGCCATTGGTAAACATACAGTATGCCTCCAAGTCACGTCCTTTGTTCAGTAAGTGCACAAATACTGTGTGAATGTTTATGTATGCAGTTATACTTTCTGTATGTGCCAAAGGTAGGGAACTGTCTCCATATAACCTGCTGTGTCCGTCTATCTTCCTGTAGTTCTTTCTTTCTAACATCCACACATATTACTGATCTGGAATCTGTTTGTTTCCCCTGCTTGTGTATGCAGGTTTTAATAGCCTTTTACATAATGCAATGTACAATAGAGTCCAAAGACAAACACACTGAAACAGCTGTTGGATTGGCTCAACAAAACAAATTGAACAAATACTTTGCAGTGGTGTACTTTGGTGACAAGAACTTAGATCAGGAGTCAAAAAAAGGCTTTAGTTTGCTTACAATGAAATGAACATTTTTGTACATCCATTTGGTGATGGAGTGAATTAGGGTACACTCCATTTAACAGGTAAATATGAATGGCATCACTATGTGATATAACTACTGTTTAAGAGATATTTCTGATGATTTTGAAGAACTAATCAGTCAAATAGCTTTAAAATAAGATTTTCTATTTTAAATAATTACAACAATTAACCAGTCACACATTGCAACTAAATTATGTGATGATGTTCAACTACTGTAAGATATAGAAAAAAACAGAAATCTATTTAAATTTTAGATTGTTGTGTATTTAAATTTTGAGAAGGCAGTAATCCCCAGTTCTGGACCTATACTCTCAGTCCGGCCTACATCATCTATAAGCAAGAGAGGAGTAGCAACACCAGTTTAGACCTGTTGATGTGGTCATGTGGACATAAGACTGTCATGTCAGTCTGTGGCCAAAACAGCTCAATTTTTCATCAAGAAGGTAAATAAGTAAAAAACAGGGGTTAAAAGGACAGGAGAGAGAAAAGATGAATACAATGAATAAATCAAAACTGTTGTTTTATTAAAGCTGATTGATAAAAAATATAGTAGATAGAAGTAGATTTGTTTTGTTTTTTAAAAAATCATGTCATGACAAAATGTCATGACAAAAAACTGGTGGGACATTTTTTTGACTGACACTGCCGGTCACATTTCCTGTACTGACTCAAAATACTGCAGTGAGCTGTGACTAACTTTTTTTAGCAGATGAAAGGTTGATGCAGTCATAAGGTGCAGTACCTTACCAACTTAAGACTGATTAACAAGTGGCCTTTTTGGTCTCCCTCCTTTTTTGTTGGCCTTTTCTCCAACCACTGTTGAAAGTGCATGTGAATAAGAAAGGTCTGAAATTAATGTAACAACCATGCAGCCAGACTTTAAGACAGCCAGACTGGTTTCAGAGAATATGAAAGGCCCACTCCCTTTGTTTATGTCCCTTTGTTTGTCTCTCCTTCTGCAGTCAGTACTTGAATTTATCCTCTAGAGGGCAGCAGGACATACTAAGTATAATTAAAAAGTCTGTAAACAGGATTGAGGACTGAGGACATGCTCACTGTCCTAAATTTGCCCTTCTGCTTTTAAGAACTCAACTTGGTGATATATTGAACTAAATGTAGAATTATATGGCTGCCATCAGTCACTCAAAAAGTGATGCTTCATATGCTTTATTTAGTAGTATTTTGCTGCTAATTTTTTGGCACTTGATTGAGGGTCAGCTTTGTCATTTTATTTTATTTTATTTTATTTTTATTTTTGGAGTATTAACTAAATAAAGTTAGCATTAAAAAACAACAAACAACACATTGATCAGTAATATGTGGTCACTGAAAACAATGCCATTTAACCATAGCCTGATACATCTGATATTGCCAGTGATTTCCTGTTCTAAGCTTTCTTTGTTTTGGTATGGCAGGTATTATTGCCTGGTTTGTAAGGCTTTTCTGTCATGACAAGTTTGGTGCAAAATATCATGAAATACCCAACACATTAAAACCTAACACATAAAGAGAAGGCGTGTAGCAGGAAGGATGAGTGGGTGTGGGTGTGTGTGTGTGTGCGTGTGTGAGTTTATGATAGATGTGGTTTGAAAAGGAAGAAATGTGAATGGTTTTTTAAGTGAGAAAATAGAACAGCACAGATGTATGTGACCTCCTTAATCCCTGTTGAGCTGTTAATGTTTGTTTGTTCTCAAGAGGTTATGGGTCATTATCAAAGCCAGTGACAAAACTTTCTCTTGCGCAAGAGAAGGTGTGTGTGCTTAGTCTATCTGTGATAAACCACACACATGCCCACAATCTATACTTTTTTAAGTGAATTACAAACCACAGCCTAAGAGGAGTTCTTGAGATTTAAAATAAATCGTCCATCCATGCTCATCCATTTTCAGTCATTTCAATGCAGATTTCATATCATTCCACACTTTTAGACCACTTAGACCACTAAAAAACTAACAGCTAACACTTTAAACCACTTATAAATCTTCCACCTTTATGGAGTCTCCTCTAAAATCTTAACCTATATTATCACATGCTTGTGAGCACGCTGGCACAGTTGGAGCTCCCAGCCACCTGCAAAGTACAGATGGTGCAGCCCGCCTCCACAGACACCTGCTATGGAGTGCACTAAATGGCCATTAGTGGAGGGGGGTAAGAAAAAAACAAAGCAGGCAGTGAAAGTGCTGGCATGTCATATCATACACATTAGCTCAGCCAGATGGCCAGGCCTCTGAAGTGAAAGTGACACTGTTATCATTGATGTGATGTAGGTGGTTTGTTTAAATAGATTTACCGGTACTGATATTTTTTTTTCACTGTGGTTTTTACATGGAATCAAAACAAGTGTACAGGTACTGGCCAAGGAAGCTGAATGGATTAAATCATGCTGCTTTTCATGGAAGCTCTTTATATTCTCGAGTTCTTTCCCCTAGACTTACCACCTGTCCAGCTTTGAGTGCAAATACCTAGAATTTAATTTTTGACCTATTGCAGGGTAAATTTATAGAGGGAAATAGCACTTTGATCACTTCCATTAGCAACAAGCTATTGGATCTATTGTGAATGAAGAAACAGAAGCCCAGTGAAGCCAAGGTTTAGCTGATTGCTCCAGCCCCCTGCGGTGCCTCCTCCCCCGGCCACACACACACTCACACACCAACACACACTATCGGCCCTCGTAACCCTGGAGACCTTGCCAGCACTGGAGGAATTTGGCTTACTGCCTGGCTGTAAGGGCTGTTAACAAGAGTTTAGTATTGTCTCCTTTTTTATCAGTCCACAAACAAACAATACACATGGACACACTCCCTGTCCATCACTTTCAGAAGCAGGACCCTGAAAAACACATGCAGAGGTTGAGGAAAGGCATGTATACACACTTAAACCATTTGTATGTACTCTCTTTGTGCCTTACCCACACACAGTAGTTACACATTACCAACAGCCAAACAATTGGAAAAACTTCAAAAATCTGTTTTCCAGACCTCAAAATGTCCAACCTCAATCTTATGTAACATGAGTGCCTGCAACTGCTAAGATTATTTTAGCTGATAGGTCAAGTCAAAGACTTCATGAAGGTGGATCTACTGTGTTAATTTAATTTATTTCAAACAAAAATGGCAAAGTTATAAGGATTTGCTACTTTGTCTTTTAGTATAATTAATAAATGTTAACATTCTCACCATTTATCTCATATTTTATTGAACCAAATGATTATTGCAATAATTAACCAATATGTTTGTTTATATGGCACTGTGTTAATTGATTGTTTGCCATAGTAACTGTACTTCAGATGCATGTGCAGTTACTGTCATTTGCTACCAGCCGATTTGTATGTTATATGTATGATTAAACATTTGTTTATTTGAAGGGGCTTTAGTGGAACTGTGAGTGAATATTTTTTGCATCTGGATTTCCTTACTTATGAGCTGATAGTTAAACAGTTACAGCCTGTTTAATTTATGTTGAAGCTAATCAGGTAAACTTTGAATCTTTTCTGTTCTTCAGGCAAAATGACATTCTACCCCGACCTGGATGAAGAGATTGATTTCCTTCACTCTGTCATTGAAAAACAGGAAGTGACAGAGGTCAGACCACATAAGCAGCAATCCAAACATCCTGGTAAGAAACCTGAGAACAATCTTAACATAGAAACATAACTGTCTAAGTAAAAAACACTTTCTGTTTGTAGTGTGGAGGTGTGGGATTTGATTGCAGCATGAGAGCTGCCCTTTAAGTTGGCAGTTTTTTGCTCTGAAATTTTCACTTCTCGCAATTTTTTCCCTGCATGTCAGATCAGGTGTCGATTATGACTGTCAGTTTGTTCCTCATTTTCTCCAGTTGCCGTCACCTCTCAGAAAGATGGTACACAAAGCGAAACAGATGCCCCCAAACACAGACAGGAAAATCTGGATCGTCTCTTGGATGAAACTGAGCATACCACCACTGCCGCCGTCCACCCTACAGATTCTGACCTCCCTAACACACCCACCCCACAGCCCAGGGCCACTAAAGTTGGGGACCGAGCTGGTCCTTTAGTTGTGCCGACCCCCAAGAAAGACGACATTCTTGTCAGTGAGTATGATTTTATGTCCTTGCTACATAGCCATGGTCAGTGAGCAGATTAATGTAACAGTCCAAGGAAGGCTTTTAAAATTTGTTTATTTGATGGTAGGGAAATCAGGGTTTATTACAAGGGTGTAAACACATGATGGATAATGTTCAGATTTTAACCAAATTGACCATAGCAACTCATAAAAAGCAAGTGAAATAAAATAGAATCGATAAACAACCAACAAAAATGTTTCATTAAGGTTAAGGTCATTTGATCCCAATCAATCTCTTTGCTCTTTTTTTGTTTTCTTTCCTCTTCCATTGGTATCAACCTGCAGTTTTGATGTCTGTGTTTGTGGTGGTGGGCACTGTGGCAGTGATCCTGGCAGCTGTGTTTTTCGTCAAGTAAGTCTCAATATAAACGTTTGTTAACAGCACAAGAGACCAATAGATGTTTCCTTGTTGTCAAATAAAGAACAGTATTTTCTAAATCAAATAAAGACCTACTTTAGTTTTGATGGTGAATTTTAAATGCATATTGATTATATTAGTTTGACCTTGAAAATGACAGCCTACTTCCATTTACTCTTCATGTATGATCAGCTTTGTGTGCTTAGATTAAAGGATGTCTTAATACCGGGGGCAGGAAATGACCCTTCATTATTGCAGGAGACTCAAGAAGTTACATGGCTTTCCTTACAGGTTGCAGAAAGAATCAAATCTAGCACGGAAGGTGGACTACCCAGCTTTTGGAAAGGCAGGTGCGCCTGCTGCCACAGCCAGTGGCAACGGTGTCACGGTAAGTGCACAACTCTTCCTATGCCTTAGTGCTTTTGTAAGAACTTACTTTGTTTCCATTTTTCACTTCTTCATCTGCAACGACCACAAGATATGCGCTTATGCACAGTGTTTGTTTTTTATTTCATTTTGTCACCTGCACTTCCTTTTTCTGTTTATGCCCCAGATGGGTGATAAGACTCTTGCCCAAAGTGCCCAGATGTTTCACTACCAACATCAAAAACAGCAGATGCTCTCACTGGGAAGGTAAGTGTATATTGTTTGTTTTTCTGCAGCCTCTCTGCCACTCCCTCTACTATTCACTTGTTTCTCACACCTTAGTGTAGATCTTAAGATTTCAGCCTAATTCTCCGACCTTGTTAACCTCCTCGCCTTGATTCTGTAACCCTCCCTTCTGCAGCCACAAACCTGAACAGAAAGTCCTCGACGGTGAAGCTACATCTGAAGAGGAAGAAGTGGGAGGAGACTTTACAGTATACGAGTGCCCGGGACTTGCACCGGTGGGTGGATACGCACACGCATGCACACAAGACTAATAATGTTTTTTTGTAACTGGTAATCCATTTTTCTTCTGTCCCTAACAGACTGGAGAGATGGAAGTGAAAAACCCTCTGTTTGATGACTCAGCTTTACATTATCAGGGCAATCACAAGTGAATGCTTAACACTTTACACACAAACATTCATCCATACATACATACATAGATGTACACAGGCATACACACCATTTCTCTGGAAGAAAACACCTGATCTCACACTGCATGCAGAGGAATTGAAGCTCCTGACAGAAGAAGAGGTGATGGAAATGATTGTTTTCTTGTCAACCCTTTACAGTATGTGCCCCCGAGTACAGATTTCAATTCTTTCTTGTTGGTGTAATTTTCTCACTCAAAGCATTCCTTTCTTTTAACATATGGTTTTCAGGGTCCTTGTAGACCATGTCCTTTTAGGTATTTTGTCCTGTTTTAATGTTAAACTTAAAGTTAACATTTTCTCCTCCATTATTGTTATTTTCCCTTATTATTGCAGCTATTTCCAAAGAATGTGATACAATAGCGGAAATATATACAACACAGACACACACCTATATAAGCTGAAAAAAAAAGGTGCAGTCCCTTGTCTGTCATGCGTAGCTGGTGGCAAAACCACATTCCTAACAGGAAATACTAAAAATCAGATCTCTGTGATTACTCTGTAAAAACACAACACAAGGTCTGGCATTTAAAATGATACAGTAGGTTTTGCTTATTTTATTTCTTGTCATTTAAGCTGCTCACAAAGATTTTAAGACTATATAATATAAATATAAATATAAATATAAATATATATATATGAAAAGTACTCAATGATGTCTGTCTGCATGGTTTGGCTGTACTGTGTTTGGATCATGGCTATACTTTTATGAACTACTCTGCCTCCTGTATGTATGCATCATGTTGCTGGAGGAGGGAATGTACAGTAAAAGTTACTTCTGAGCACTTGAATGATATTCTTGGAGACAGACCATACTGATGGACATATAGGTGGTAAATATCACTTTCTTGTCTTGTCCCTCGTTCCCCTCTGTTCCCCTCTGTCCCAAGTTAATTGTGTGCTGCAAAATGTACATACAAAGAGTGAAAGTGTTCACTTTTTATAGATATTTGTACATGCAGACCAAGAATTCAAATTAAACCTTTTTACCACATGTAAATTTGACTTTGTGCAGTTTATTCCTTTCATGAATGTCATGCTTTACATTTTTTTATTTGTTTATTCAATGCTTTTTGTATTGGTATCAGAGGTGTAAACAGGGGAAATGGAAGAGAGATGCAGTAAAGGTTCAAATTATGGAAAGGGCATATGTATGTATGGACACACACACACACACACACATGTCCATCTGTAATAAATTCTTTTTTCACCTTAGAGCTAAAAGGAGTTATATGTATCAGTTTATCAGAAAAGGCCAAATTATGTACTGTTTTTACAGAGATGGTGTCTAGTTTTAACAGTGCAATGTGCAATGTTGACTAAAGGACATGAAACTGTCCCAAAAATGATAGCCCAACATGTGGCCAGGATTCCAAACTGTGGGAGCATATGAGACCTGTTCATTATAAACACAGCAATTTATATTATGACCCATTGGTTTAAATTGGCTCAAATGATTTCAAGGGGATTTTGCCAAAAAAAAAGTTTGACACTCTTGAACAAAGGTTTGAGAGTTCAGGTGGGAAAGGTTCTGCAATCGGTGCTAAAATGATACATGGAGAACTTTCAAAGTGTAAATGAGGCTGAGTGGTTAGAAAGAGAGCACAAACCATCTTCAGGAAATGAAACAAACCAAGGTTGCGATGTTTTCTGGTGAGTCAGCAAGTCATACTATAGTGCATTAAATGTTTCCTCTTTAATGAACTATGAAAACACATGTATGTCACTCATCTCACAATGCGTAACTGACTTTTCGTCTGGTTTTTGGGGATCCTGTTTGACCTTGTTTTTACCTTCAGGACACAAACGACTACACCCAGAAAGTTTGTGTGTGTGTGCGTTGGGGGTGGGGGCAGACAGAAGGCTTACATGTACCTCCATCTGGGTTTTGTGTGTATGTGTTTGTATGTCCGCGTGTGTGTTGGGGAGGGGATGGGCCAGTCTCCTGCCATTGAGCCACATGCCAAGGGCCATTAAAAGCCCTTTGTGCTGTGGACAGTGGAAGGAAGGCAGCCATCGGCCCTCGGATAAAAACCTGGGTGGGTGGAGGGTCTATGGAGGTGGGTATCAAAGGCAGGGCCGTTTGGAAGAAAATCAAAAAGCCATCAAACTTGTTTGTGGGAAACAATTGTGCTACCCAACAGGAGGGGCAGTATTTATATTCTAGCACTATTTATTCAATCAAAACTGCTTGAGTAACTTTTGGAAGTAGTGGCTTGGGTTTATGTCCTTCTTTTAAATTCATTAATTAATTTTTTTATTTAAAAACATGACAAGAAATGAAATAATCTTTTAGTTGTGTTTTGGGTGAGATTATAGTGTTATTAATCTAAATTCTTTATAACTCAATTTCTTACAATTCAATAAAGAAGACAGTAGCTGTTAGAGGATTTCTGATAAGTAAAGCTTCTCAGAAGTGCTCATTTTAGCAGGAACCTCTAAAGGAAACTGAAACTGTTTCCTCTTAGACAAGTGCAACTTAACATCTATGTGTCATTTTCAAAAGCGTTTTGCACAGACCAAGCCCATACGTCCACAAGTCAAACACAGAGACAGTTTCTTACAACAGGAGCAAATGCAATTCACATAAAAAGATAATTCATGCAGAAAACAGGAGCATCTGTCATCCATACTTCACACATACACACCCTGTGAAATTTTGCTAAGGCCTTCTGTGATGGTGAGAAACTGAAAAAATAAGAGATGAAAAAAGTTTGATGAGCAATGGATGGGATGTAAAAAAGCTACAATGCAGACATTTGGGTTAGATCTGATTATAATACTATTATTTCTCTACTATTCTCTATTACATCTCTTAACTACATTTCTTTGCTGGTGTGACTGGTTGAGGTTTGCAACATATTCAGACTGGTGCTGGTTCAACAGGCTGTCTTTAATCTAAAACTTTCTCCCTTTCTCTCTTTGACTGGACATGATCTGGGAGCAGTGAGCAGATCTCTTAGGTGTCTGAAAGAGGCCACTTAAAAAGAACTAAAGACAAGATCTGAGACATCTGGGGAGGGGGGGGGGGGGGTTCAAGTAAATCCCCAGATATTCCTCTCACACATCTCCTCCTCACTGTACCCAGCCATTTAACACTGATACCCCCCACCCTCCACCCCCTTTTGGACACCCTGAGAGCTCTGTGCTCTGCTGTCCCTTTCTCTCTGAAGCCCTGCCTGAAGTCTACCATTTCTCTTGCTGTCTGTCTTTTGCATGACAATTATTCTCCCAAGTCCATGGCCCAGGACAATGCTTGCATGGTTGGGGTTTAATGTCTTTCAAGCTATTGACCAGGCCCTTTTGGTCTCCCCAAAAGTTCCCTGGAATCATACATGGTTTGGTGTCTATGTGGTAGGGCAGAGAGAATTCCAAGTCACAATCTAAAAACTACTTAGGACCAAAATCAAGCTTAATTTTGCTTCTCACATTTGAACTGAGGCCCCTAGGAGGCCACGAGAAAAGTTATCAATTGTAACAAAATATTATTATTATTGTTTATTATGGGGTTTTCTATTACATGCAGTCTTGTGAAATTAATTTTTATACATTTAAGCCACCTCTTCTAAATAGTCAGCCAGTTATGCCCATCAGGTACAGATCGGTTTTATAAGTGGTCACAAAGCAGAGAGCCACCCAAACCTTTACTCTACAGACCACAAAGAGGGTGAATCTGATGCTTATTCATTGCAAACTGGACACCAGATGTGCTTAAAATATTCCAATGCAACTTGAATATTGCTCCTGCAGACATCACCTTGATACTCCGACAGGTTTTGGACCTTTGGGCTTTAACAGACTGGAAGCCGAGGTATTGGCCCTTGGTGAACCCCGAGGGGCCTGCAGACCAGAGTGAAACTTAGGCCTGGTGTTTGTTTCACAAGACAGGAGGAGAAGGAGGGAGGAGGTGGGTGTGGGGCGGAATCAAAGGGTTGAGACTTATTGTTCCAATCTGAAAAGGAGCTAATAGTCGACCATCGCAACTCGGGATCTGAAATCCACGGGGTGCCCCGGGGCCAGGTCGTACAATGGCACCCCCTCTCCCTTCCCGCAGTGTGTCTTCCTGCCGCAATCTGCGTCCAACGACTCGCGCTGGGGGAGCGCATCTGTACAGTGCTCCGGCCATCCAGGCTTTTGAATGGAGACCGATCAAGAATGAATGGTCCACCTGAACGCTGTTGATCATTTTACGCCAAAATTGTCTGTTTTCTTTAATTTCTAGACTGGCAAGAAAAAAAAAACAGTACTAAAAGTATCTTAAAGTGACTGTAGTATTTAGGGCAATGGCAGAGTTTTGCCTGGAATAGGGCCTTTAAAATGCTTCAATCTCGTTTTATTTTTTTTAGTAAGGGCAAAAACCTGCTGTATCTGATACAAAATAGCGCAACTCGTTTCCAGATTAAAAGCCAAATTTTCCATCACAGCGAGGCTATGACCATTTTAACAGGCCCCAGACAAGTCTATAAATATACAGTAAAAGCAACAAACAAACAGCTTTGTGTCCGCTGAGGTTATATGTGTTTTATCTTCCACCATTTCTCCTCACCCCTCCACAAAACAAGAGTTCAGATAAGCTGAACGCTTCTTTATCTGACACAATCTTTCTTCATGCGTATACCTGTATCTATTCACAGTGCACCCACAGCACCCGTTATATATTTTTGTTCCATTCTGCTGTGTAGCCTTCTATTGACCTACTTAAACATTCTTAAAAGCATAAATTAGCCTTACTCTTATCTTTGTTTATTTCAAATTCAGTGTGGCTCGATTAATGTGGCCTAGGCTTATTTGTTTTTTCAGTATTAAAATGTAGGGTTATCTCATTTAGTTAAAATGTTAGTGTGAATCAATTCAGGTCTGTTTGAAGCTTCAATGGCAGGAATTTTAATATCAAAGCCATCTCCTCAGAGGGGAACAATTTAAGCAGACCAAGCATTATAATTCATGTAGAGGTGAGCAAATTATAGTGCTGTATTCCAGTATGTTTACTCAGCCCGTGCCCATTTATCAATGCAAATATATTTTTAAGGTGACTTCAAATAGTTGCATTATATTTTTTTCCCTGGGTGATGATTTTGCATTAAGTGTAATTGGTTTTGAATCTACCCAAAGAGCAAAATTATAGCCGAGTAAATCTGCAGCAGAAATGGCTTTAAGTTTCTATGAAACACGCCCCCCACTTTGGGAAGAATCAAGGTCATTCACAAATTCACCTTCAGCTGTGCGCAATTGTCTGCGCCAGCCAATGAGCGAAGAGAGAAGGCGATCTCCAACACCCGCAGCTGTGATTAGGAAAACCTGTGGAGCTGGGGCAGGAGTGGAGCATTTGAGGTTGAATTTGAGGTGAGTGGCAGTTGTGTTGAAGATTGGATTAAATGGAGTAGGCCCTGGCGAACTGGTGGTTATGTTGCACCCAAACTGCAGCTGCATTGGCCAAATTTTTTGCACAATTTCCCTCCAAGCGGACTTTTGCCTGAGAAGTGCTGGTTTATTTGTGAGATCTTCTTGCTCTCTCATGTCTGTTTGATCTGTGCGTAAACTTGAAGCGGATGAGCAGGTTAAACAGCCCCCGCTAACTTTTTTCCCCCTTCTCTCGATTGCGGACGCTTGTCGAAAGGGCACACACACCGTTTGGAAGATGTCTGAAAGAACGCAGAGCCCCGAATGCCAAAGCCGGCCTTATGACTTCAGCCGGACCAACCCTTGCACCCAGAATGTGAGTCAGGAGACTCTGGCCAGCGCTGCGTCATTCCAGCTTCCCCACGGCGTCCTGCCAGACCCGAGCCTCTTCTACAACAAAACCGCCTATAGTGGCATCACATCGGCGTCCGCGCAGACCTTTTTTCCATTCCCACCCGTTGCCAGTGACTACAGGGGATCCGACCCTCAGGCTGGGGAGTTTGGACAACCCAAACACTGGTATCCCTTCGCTGCTCCCGAGTACACCGGCCAGGTACCCGGCGTAACAGCAGCTACGCAGCCCATCAACCTGAGTCCCCCCATAGCTGAAACTAGGGAGCAAATCAGATTACCCGAAATAAAGACTGAGAAAGACGCCAGTGATGACTACTCAACGGAGATTAAGATTCAGCAGTATCCGACACCAACAGCCTCCGCTGCCATGCCCCATGGAATCTTCTATCCTACGGCCTGGAACCCATCCTTCTGGCCCGGGATCACCCACATCACACCACCTGGCAGCAATAATCAAAATCCCTCAACATCCTCCGCATCCTCACCATCTATGTCCCCTTCACCACCAAGCAATGGAGTTCCGGGGAACGCGTTTTTCAGCGTGAATCCAACTCAGGCTGCCGCCGGGCCACAGACGCAGAACCCGGCCTCCTCCATGCGGAGCAGCGGGTCCTCCAGCGGCGGCTGCAGCGATTCAGAGGAGGTGAGAACAACCATGTTATCAAGTTTTCAGTTTCTAACCTGCATGCACTCTTTCGTTCTGTGAGAATCAATGCAACATGAAAAGATTTGTCCAAGGAATTATTATATCGCCAATTTCTATCCAATATTTTTCGTTTCTGCACTTCAGGAGAATCTTTCCACTGAAGAACTGGAGCAGTTTGCAAAGGAGCTGAAGCACAAACGCATTACCTTGGGTTTCACTCAAGCTGATGTGGGCCTTGCCCTGGGTAACCTTTATGGTAAGTTCCTTTGTGGAGATGCTGATTTATGTAATAGGTCAGATTTTTAGTTCGAGTTCTTAGTTATAATCAGACAATGCTTAAAAACATGTACTTGGCTCTCCTGTGACCCACAGCGCTACAGGCAAACTTGTGAAACTTTCAAAATTTAGTCCTGAATAATTCTGTCAAACTGAGAATACTCCATAAAGGCTGTATGCAACCCACATGGACACATTTTTTGGATTTGATTTGCAGATTAGAACCAAGTTATGACTTTAACTATATCGATAATAATGATAGTAATTAATCTGGTCTGATTTATTGATAGAACTGTTTTAATTTCAAGGAGCCCAGAAGAAAACACATTTCTAAAATGGCTTTATCTAGGGTTGTGTAGGTCAAACGGTTCAAGACTCTGGCTTAGATGTATGTCCCCTTTTCTCTTTAGCTTTGGCTTTAAAGTTAAGGATCCTTTTTTGAAATTTCCATGTGTTAGATAAAATGTTTGTGTGTGCATGCAGGTAAGATGTTCAGCCAGACAACAATTTGCCGTTTTGAGGCTCTGCAGCTGAGCTTCAAGAACATGTGCAAGCTGAAGCCCCTTCTTCAGAGATGGCTGAATGAAGCAGAGACCTCGGAAAATCCCCAGGATGTAAGTTTGCAGATCTGACATCTGCCAACTAGTTTACAAGAAAACAGATGAATACTGAGCTTCATAGGATCGGTTGGTCTTATTAGGCCTTGCAAACTTCCTGCTGAGCAAACCTGAATCTAGGCCCTCATGTCTTGTGAAGTGCAATATGCCATCTAGTGGTCATAATCAAGTTGTTTAGTAATCACAAGAAATCTTATTTAAACCTTGACCTCCATCCATGACACAAAACAACTACCTGCTCAGTAAATAATATACACCTCAAATAAAGCTGTGGACATTGTATGAACCCATGGCAACATATTTTTGATTTCCTCAGATGTACAAGATCGAGCGTGTATTTGTCGACACCAGGAAGAGGAAGAGGAGGACCAGTCTTGAGGGAGCTGTGCGCTCTGCTCTGGAGACCTACTTTATCAAGTGTCCAAAGCCAAACACTCAAGAAATCACACACATCGCAGATGATCTGGGTTTGGAGAGAGATGTGAGTACAAACACAAAATGTTAAAGGGGAGGATGGTTGCCTTTTTTAAGTGAGTGTTCTGGTTTTATAAAGTCAAACATTGTTCTTCCCAGGTGGTACGTGTCTGGTTCTGCAACCGAAGACAGAAAGGAAAGCGTCTGGCCTTGCCACTAGATGAAGAGTGCGACGGTCAGTACTACGAGCAGAGTCCTTCTCCGCTGAACATGGCCCCTTCCCCTATTCCAAGTCAGGGCTACCATGCTCCCAGCTACCCAGGTGCCCCTCCTCCCACGCTCTACATGCCCCAGCTTCACCGGCCTGATGTCCTGAAACAAGCTCTGAACCCTGGACTGGTCAGTCACCTGACTGGATAAAAACGCTCTGTTAGTCCCAGCCAGAACTACGGGTGCCTTCCTAGAGCCTCTCTGTCTATTCCCAACTCAAGCTGAAGACGAGCCTCTAGAACCAGTGACTAAATCGACCAATCACATCGATGGGTCATGAGAAAGAGGCATCGAAGTGTGAAGGCTCTTTAAATGATTGCACCAGTGAGATGGATTAAAGCAGGTTCTTGTTCCTGTTAAGATGGTGAAACTTCCTGAATTATCAAGGACCACATCATCTAACTGTGACGTGCAACTCAACAGCTGCTTTGACATCAAACTAAAACCCAAAAGAGTTTAAAATGAATGTGCCTTTCTTTTTTGTCTGTGTTCTCAGATAATACATAGTAAGTTATTCTGTAGCTTTGATCACTACCGACTTTGAACAATGCCACAGTGTTGCTATAGTGAGTGTTCCTGTTGTGAATGGAGGATGAGCTTGTGAATGTGATCAGGGTTTAAGAGCCAGGGTATTCCTTCCACTGACACTAAATCTGGGGTGGGTTTTCTGTGGTACATATGAAGAAGATGCTTCCCAAAAGAAATTGCAATGTTAGCCTTTTTGAAAAGAATTCATATTTGATAGTTTGTCAACGTTGGTGCAATACTTCCTCTGTATCCCATTGAACAGAGCAGCTACAGTATTTGTCTAAACTGTGTTACTGAAACTGAAGAAGCAATGTCTGATTCAAAGGTTCCTTTTCCATTGATTTTGCACAAAGTTACTTTTGACGGTTGGAATATTTTTTTTTATTTTTAAATGTCCAGCTTATATACCACACCCAGTTTTAAGGCTGTTGATTGTCATTAGCATTTTTAGCAAAAGAGTTTTAATATTTTGAGAAAGTGTCTGATATGGTACTCACAAGTGTCTTAGCTGCTAATTTTGCCAATTGCACACTGTCATTCTTTTGTCAATGTCTCAGGTGAATGATAGTAAGATTAATTATGACATGCTGGGATCAAGTATGTCAATTTGAGGCTACAGCAGCCATATTTGTATTTCGGTACCTTGTTTTTTATTGTAAAGGGTTTTCAAATATGAAATGTTAAACACTCAATACTAAAAGTCAAGTTTGGGTACTCATTGGAGTATTTTTCTTCTCTTGTGTTGTTTTGTTTTCAAGGTTATATTTTACTCAGATGACTACATTTTAAAAATGAAGACATTCATGTCATTTAGTTGCATCAGTTGGCTATACATGACTGAACAGTTTCTGCATTCATTTTTCAGTAAACTAAAGTTTTGTCAGTGAAATATTAAAACAGTGCATAACCATAGTTACTTTAGTATTTGTGAAGAGAGAATTTTTTTATGAAGAATTTTACAGACATATTTACTGTATGTTACCGTATTATTAGCATGAGTGTCAAACAAGTAGTTTTTAATCTAAGAATTTAGAAGTGGATTTAATATTTTAACTAAGTAATTACAATCATTTACAACAACACTCTATATCTTAGATGTATTTCTAAGATATGGCTGTGGCTTTGGCAAGGCTATCCAAGGAAGGCTGGGAAAGTGCAGCTACATTTACACTGCGCCTGTGCAATGCCCTCATTGTTTCAAGACGTCAGAGCCTCTGTCCAAACCTTCCTTGAATAGCGTTGGTCTTTGGCTTTAAAAAGCATAGCAGCGTTGAATACATAAGGTACATATCTGAAAATACCTCACTTTTTTTAAAATATGTTTTGGAAAAGTTCAGGTTTGGTTAGATCACAAGTAATTTGTTGTTACCTGCAAAGAGAGTGAGACACTGAAGCTGTTCAATTCTTATAGAAGTGATCTTTTTAATTAGAGGAAGAAGATAGACATCAAATGAACAAGTCACAATTTTACAGTCCAAACCTTAAATGAAAGGATGATCCTTGCCACTTCTTAAAACAAACTAAATTGCAGGAAAAATTTACAGAGATCCTAAAAAGACTTTTTGAAATGAAGTTGTCCAATACCTTGTGTACCCCTTCAATGGTGCAGGACTGTGGAAACTTATGAAAAAACGACTCAAATAATATCTTCAGGGTGTGTTTTTAGCAGTTATCATAGATTGTCCTTCACACTTGGAAGGGGAAAATATGGTTTTTAGATTGATGGCTATTTAGTTGGTTGCAATTGGTTGCAATTGTTCTCAGAATATATGTATTTAAGACCATGCTTATAGCAATATGAAGCCTACGTATGAGAATCAATCAGAAGTCCATCAAATCATTGATCTTCAAAGTTTTTGTGAAACTCCTTCCATGTTAAGTACATTAAAAAATTGCGACTTTAGAACAGGCCGTATACACAGCGTGCAACAAGAATTTAGCATAAAAAAGTTCAAGAAACAACAGCATGTTAAGCTAACACTTGTAGCATGCTGACTGTATATAGGAGTGTGTGCATGTTGGTACAAACATTTTACAAAAATTGCAACAAAGCTGGCAGGGTTATCTTCTAATTCTTTTATCCATTCATAAAGAAGTGCCCATGCACGTGTTTATACATTGAATAACTGACACAAGACCATGGCATAATGTGGGGAGTCACATCAGTGCTCACCAAGTGGGAAAAAGAAGGATCAAACCATTCTCATGAGTTCAGCTCCTAACAGCTGTTTAGCTTAGCAAAGCATAAAGCCTGGCACCAAGGGGAAGTGGCCAGTCTAGCTCTGTCCAAAGGCAACAGTTTCTGCCTAACATCACACCTAAAGCTGATAGTGCTAATTTCTCTATATTTTGCAGCTTCTGAAGAAGCGATGCTAGCTGTTTTCCCCTGTGCTAGTCTGTATACTCAGCTAAATTAGCCAACTGCTGGTTTTAGCTTCTTCTTGTGTGAAGTGGTATCAGTCCTTTAATCCAGCGGTGGTAACTTGGTTTTATATTTTTGTAATTAACTGCTGGTTAGGGATTGGGTTCACTTGTTCATTAGTTAAAGTATGCAGTTCAATACTTTGAATAATTAGACCAGAAGTCTGCAGTATTACTTTTGTGTCATTTCCTTTTGGAATTGTAAATTTTAAGTCAGTATTGTTTATAAGTAATGCAACAGAGGTAGCTGATGACTGCACAGACACAGAAGTAATATGTAAACTGAATGCATTGTAAAAACGTGAAAAAAGTCAAGTGTATATGTAATAAATTATTACTGTTGTTAAATATGTTATGAACAATGTAAAATTTGTCAGTGAAAAATTATACACAACAATGAATGCTCATCTACCGGCATTGTTCCAGGCCTGTAGGTCTGAGTAAACTTTCTGCTGAGGTAAACTGTTATACTGTGTGCAGATCTTACACAGTCGCTCCCTCCAATCTCTGTACAGTTTCACTTTCCACTGATGTTTCCAGGCAAAATATTCACTGTAGCGTTTCTTGTCCTCTGCAAGCTGTTGTAGAAACTTTCCTAAATCTTTTACCGATGCAAACTCATCAACATGAATGAAAGAATTAGGGGGGACTACGGCTTTGTAATCACCTAATGGTGGTCCCAGGACAACAGGCACTGCCCCACCTTGATAAGCATTCCTCCACAGCTTCTCTGTGATGTAATCTTTGCTGGCTGAGTTCTCAAAAGCCAAATAGAAGTAGCAATGAGAGATTGTAGGTAAGAGGGCTGAAGAGGGGAGACGTGACTTCGTCCAGCGACCATAAACCTTTACTGGAACTGTGGCATTGAGCTCTCTGAATACTTGACTCCTCTTGTGCTTACTCATGTAATTGCTGACCACCCAACAGGCCAGAAACCTCTTATTGGGAGGGATGTCTTCAACCAGATATCCCTCAGTTTCCTTTGGTAGCTGCTCGCCGTAAGGTACTCTGATATCAGCATCTCTCCTGTAAGTTACGGTCATGTTAAAAATGTTGGCATACTGCTGCAGGTTTCCATTGTTATCAGAGGCTTCCAGGGACATCCAGGCCCACCTTTGGTGCTGAGGCCTTGGGAGGTCAACTGGCAGCTTTTGATTGCCTTTTATCAGCTCTCTATTGTGAAACACCACCACATCTGCTGAGGAAAACGAGGAGCGCTGGTCTACTAGTCTACAGTGGGAGATGTGGTAGAGGTCCCAGCACACATCCCCCCTCAACCTGAGTTGTCTGCCAAAGGGCCAGTGCCAGAGCAGGATGGTCACATTTTTAATGCTGGTCAAGTTATAAATGGGATAGGGATGAATGGCTGTCTGGAACTGGAATTCTCTAGGCAATCCACTGAGAAGACCCAGTGCTAAAACACAGAGAAAAGAGAGGAGGAGGCCCTTCTTCATTGAGCTGAGTGCAGTCTTTCTAGTGTTATCACACCCCTGACAGAAAAAAAAGAATAAGGATTATGAAGGTGCTATGAAGTTAATGTAGCATTTCTTTTGTCTTAAGCAGATGTTAAATGACCATATTTTAGCATTCTTACATGCAAAAAATAACCATCATGCAACTATGCAGCTGTGATTTAAAGGTAAAGTGTGTAGGATTTAGGGGGATTTTAAATGGAATGTGATATACATAAGTATGTTTTCATTTGGACCGTTCAATTTTTTTGCAAGTTTTATGGCCACTGTGGGTTCCCCTGCCAGCTAGGAAGGGAATACGGTTGATCAGTTGAATACAATCTGCAAGATCACCACTTGATGCCAGTAAATCCTACACACCACACCTTTAAATGTGGATGTACTTTTCTAGTTCCTGTTCATTTCCACATGATGTACAAATCATTTATGTGAGGATTTTAATTTAATCTGTTGATGTTTTGGTGGTGTAGGGATTTAAGCACTGATCTCGTCATGTCAGTCCCCATCCCTCCCATCTCATTTCCTGTCTTACATCCTAACTAATTAACACAGAAATGTCTTATACAATTATCACCATGAACAGGTCTTTTTACCTCTGGTATTTAGTTAATTGACTTTATATAACATTTTTCTGCAGTGTTTTTGTTTGTAATGTATCATGTATGAACAACACAACAAATCATAAATTCTAGTTAAGATGGGTCTTCAATTGTTCATACCAAAAATACATGTAGATTTGACAAAATTAGAACATCTGTATAATAAAAATGAAAGGTTATATTCCATTTAAAATCCAGACAAACTGTATCTATTGTTATCTAATTATTTTTTGTTTATTTATTTTTTATAACATTGTAAATTACTGAACACTACAAACTCAAAAAAGTCATTTCCATGTAAAACATCAACAACACTTAGAGTAAGAATGAACATTTTTATCTTTGAATCAGTCTCAACACTTATACACTCATTGATTTGACTCCCTTTATTTTCAGTGAAAATCCCCTTTCAATTTGGCTCAAGGTTACATGAACCTGAATCATGATATACTGCATCATTTCTGGATTCTGTTGGTAAATAGCAATTTTGACACTAAACAGTCATAATAAAAATGACAGATAATATTGGACTGAGGCTAACTTGGGCATTCTTGTTAATATGATGTGTTTCGTGTTTTTTAACTTTTTAAATAACTGTAATAAATATTACTCATGAAATATTTTTGAGTTAATTTAAAGCTTTTATCTCAAAGTTCCTTTAAGCTTTTCATCAGAAAGTGCTTTTTAAACTCGACAAACAGAAAGGCTTACAAGTTTGCAAGTAACAGTGTTACAGGGGAATTTATTCATCCTGTGCAGAGTTTTGAAGGCTTTCAACAGTTCTACGTACTCAGGGACAACATTGTATTTTATTCGGGGATAAATCGGTTTTAGTCTAAAATCTACCCTGGTGAGCTTACATACTGACTCACTGTTTACCTGCTGACTCATGTAAGTAGAGAAAAATGAGCCACAATCTCGAAGGGTGCTTGTGAGGGTGTGGCCGGTAATGTGTGATGCGGGCAGATGAACACAGATGTTCACGGAATCAGATCTTTTATCTGCGTAGTCATTCAACCCATAAGTAATTGACCAGCTCAAAATAAACAGAAACAGAAAATCACTAGAATAATCACAGTTGATGACTTACATTTTCTTAGAAAAGCAAACAACACTCAAAAACTTTCTCAAAATATGCAAAAGTCTGTCTGTATTATTGAATTAATATCCAATTGATCATTTTAATGAGAACTCACCATCAGGTACTCCCACTCAGCCTGAGACCTCCGGTATAAACTGGCTCCCCACCATTAAAATGAATCTTGACTTGTTTCAGCTCAAACCAGACTCAGGAAAATCTTGTGAAAGATTCTTTTTTTCTATGTGGACAAAAAGAACGAAAGCATTAGTATGAAGACAAAAGATCCATATGTTGGCCTCTTTCACAATCAGTCCAAGAACTGCTGTTAAGTCACTGTTTATATATAAATATACCTTACTGGAACTTTATAAATTTTTTCTGTAATTTCAAAAAAGAGAGAGAGAAAAAGGATGAAATCTTTGTTCAGAGAGCACAAGATTAATTATGGGTCAACTGGTTGTTTGAATACAGTATGAAAATGTGCAAACTTTTTTCTATGGTGCAACGCATGGTTGTGTATTTACAAAAGTGAAAATAATGCATTGCATCATAAAAAAATTGATTAATTTCTCTCTGTTTTACCTGCTGAACTGCTTCAAAGAATGTGTTTTCTCTTTGGACAGACTCAGGAAAGGTGAACTTATAAGTGTCATTAGCTAACAGGATTGTGAAATGAAATTGAAACTATAAGGTTTCACATTGAGAACATACAACTAAACACTGGATATTCTGTTTGCACAAAAAAGAGGAAGAGTATAAACACGCATAACCGCAAAAAACAAACAAAAAAGTATTACAAAATTTACACACACATTTACTATTTCAACCTTAGCACAAACCTGCAGAAAAATAACTGATCATTTTGCAAGTCAAATAACTAAATGAAATCTATCAGTAGAATATATGGAGACCTCAGTGTTTTCTGGTTTGCAGATATGAACATTTCTGTATAAAATCAAAGAATTTGTGAGATGTATATTTGCTTTCAGATCCATTTTTTTAATATTAATATTAACCTTGCCTTAATAATGATCTTGCTGCTGTTATTGTATTACACGGACTTGTAGGCTAATATGACTTTTCCATTGATTCAGGTTTGCACTGCATTGCACATCTTGTCAAGGCAACATCAAAGCTAAAAAAATCTCTCACCAGATTCCAAGATATTGTTTTTGGATCAATAGGTATACAACCTATATAACCTAAAGGTATACAACCTAGTACAACCTAGTTATGCCTTACTCTACCTTAACACAAGATAAACTTAAAGAGCAGCTTTCTCTGCTTTAACACAAGGAGAATTAGGTTGCTAAATTACAAAGAATCACACGGGGGTAAACTGAAGCACCAACGCTCAAACCACATCAACAATAAAAATGTACCAATAGACTGTACCAGTTGCACCTGTCATCTGATTTCAAAATCATTTGCTCTGAAAAAGTAAGAGATGATTTTGTTCCCTTTTGTTTGAGACATGAATCTTCACTTTAAAGTTCTAAATCGCACAATGACAAAGAGCATTAATATAGTACGTACACGCTGTCTCTTTGGGACATCATAACGAGAGTATTTTGCTTGCAGAGGTGTGAGTTTAGCGCTAGAAGGTCTGCACACATGATTGATATTACTGCCATCATTCATTTTCAAGTGAGCCTCTAGTTGAGGATTCGAGAAAAACTCTTACAGGATGTGGTATTTGGGTTTGCATGGGCACCTTTTTTGCTCTGTGGCGGTTGCAAGCGTTAGAGGGTGCAAAGGTCATGCCAACTTGTTTTCAGTATCAACCAAAAGCTTTTGACAAAACGACTGAGGATTTTTGGTCTTCTTGAAATGGAGAGAACACAAAAGAATGCGTGTGAATACCACATTTCAGAAGTCAGACCACAATGACCACAGATTTACAAGAAGAAAAGGTTTTCTCTACTAACCTGATCACAAGGTGAGTGCTCTGTTCCCCCTCCGCTGTCAACACTGATACCATATTCGGATTCTGGTGTTAGGAACTTGATGATGAACAAGCGCTGTGTAAAAGCTCTCTTCCTCACTCCTTTTTTTTTTGGGTGGGTGGGGGGGTAGTGGCTCTCTGAAAGAATCTTGATTGTTTCCTGCTGCTCTGTCCTTTCACATCCTCTTCAGTTCCTGCTTTTTGATATGTATAACGCCTTTCTGCTCCCTTCCCTGTCCGTTAATTCATCTGCACTGATCAGAATCAGCAGGTTTTTTTGCTGCATGCGTGTACTGATAGGAAAAAGAGGAAGTGTTGAAAGAGATCTAGAATTGAGATGGGGGTTGCACAAGGGTGAACACACACCAGTGAGTCATGAGGTGCTGCAATCCTGTGGGTGGTAAAAAGATGATTTTAATACCAAAATGTAGTAATTTGGTACTTACCGACCACATAAGTGTAGTTCAGTACTGATCAGGTCGGTGCTTGATGTATCGTGGCTTTTGAAAAAGTTTTGAAGGAAGAGGAAGAGGAAGATAATTTACCCATGATGAGAATAAATTAAGGTTTAAGAGGATTGATGTGCACAGACATAAACTAAATGTGGCAAATGGTCCTTCTAAAATAGTCTTTCCTCATCAAAAAAGTGTGTGCATGTATGATACCTTTTTGCACCCCTTTGGTTAGTTTTCCTTATTGATTGTGCTCTTTTTGTTCTTTTAATGGTATGTTTTTGGACTTATGTGCACTAAAACATGATCTCATATCATATCTCATATTTCACATCACAAATATAAAAGCTGTCATGCAGCAGAATGCTCTGTCCTCTGTGGAGGAGGGAAGAAGCTGAAACTCTAATTTGTTTCATGCACACGTGCCTTCTTGGAGGCTGCCCATCAGGTCTGCTGCAACAGTCTAAAGAAATGAACGTACCATCCGGAGGAAATGGAAAAAAAAGAGTTGCCTTAAGAGCTGTAAATGGCTCCTCAAGAGGCTCTGTAATATATGCAAAAAAAAAACTTACTGCATAATGTTTTTTTTTTTTTTTACTTATTGCACAATGTTACTGTTCTGTCTTTTCCAAGGCACATATCCTTCTAAGAGAATGTTAGAAAATTGCATCAAACATCTTTAACCTGTACTGTAAGAAAGTGTTGTACAGATTAATGTTCACTCCTCCACTCTGAATGTTGGAGTGTCCTTTGAGGAAACATACTGAACCACAATTAACTGACTGTTTTGTTCTGTATGTATGTATGTATGTATGTATGTGTGTGTATGTTTACGTGTGTCTGCTTCTTGTGAACAGGTTGACATCATGTACAGAGGTCTCAGTAGAAGAAGAATCTGTGTGAATGTCGATATACAATGTAAAGTAATTAGAGTGGTGATATACTAAAAAGAAAGAAATACTAAAAAGAAAAAAAGCACTGCAGTCATTATGCAAACACTATATTTATATGTAATTAATAAATCATTGCTTCATTATGATCTGTTTATTAGTTCCCATCTTTTTTGCCCTCTTTTACGAGTAATCCATCATTGCTACGTGATTTGGGTGATTTGGGTGATTAGGATGGCTGACCTGTGCAGGGTGGGGCAACTGAGGGCAGATAGCACATCAGCTGAGAAGAGAAATTAGAGGAGTGATTATTTTTCCGTCTATTACCAGGGTTTACCTTTTTCTATATTTTCAAAGCTCGTATCTGAGCTTTAAAACAAACAATATTACCATAAAATGGCCTACAGTGTATCTTAAGTAGCAAAATGTGTGTCAGTAGGGACAGATGGAACTGTAAAACACAGGTCTTTCAGCAGGGCAACTACTGGGGTATATTTTTGGTGTGAGACCAAAAGACTATGTTAACTTATTATTTTGGCCCACATCTTGTTCTTTCCTAAACCTATCAATTAGTTTTGGAACCCACAGCTGACTGAACTAACAGTTTCAGTGGTAACTGCATGTTACAGGCAGACATCCCTGAAGTCATATTTTTCCCATGTGCACTACAGATGAAGAAGCCCTGAAAGGCAGATGAAGAAAAAAAACTGAACTTCTTTCTTATATGCTTGATCTCAATTGTTTTCTCTTATGTTTTCTCTAATTCATTCATTTAAATTTATTCTCATCTGCAAAACTTATTGTCAAAAATTTATGTCAGGTGAAATATAATAGTTTCGCAGGAATAATGTTTTTCTAAGCTATTTTTTTCATCTGTAAAAATGGATGAAAAGAAAAGTTTTGCCAAGTTAAAAGATTTCTCTAGGACCTACTTTTCTTGTATTGTGACTCATGCAGCAAAATACTCATGTACATATTGGGAGCGATTTCTGTCACATTGTTTTCTATCTCTACCTCTCTCTTTGGTAGAGATGTCTCTCTCTCTACCATCATTCAACACATGCATGTGTTGAATGATGGTAGACTACTACAAACATAAAAATGAACCTGACGTGAAAGATATTTTTATCTGTTTTCACAGATGACAAAGACAGAAATTGGTGATTTTTTTTCCTAAGAGACACATTGTTTTCCATCCTGTTTCACAGATGAGGAAAATAAATATCGAAAAGATTATACTGTTAAAACTTTTTGAAAATTTTTTCACTCACCTTTCATGGCTTCTTTACTATGAAAACATTTGCCAAGATCATTCTTTTTTATTTTCTCAAGTTCCTTTCTGTCATCTGCAAAAATAATAAGAAAAAAAATATATTTGACCTTTTTTTGAGTCAGGGTCTTTCTTCAAGTGTTTGTTTTTGCAATATACATTTTGGCCACAAGAGGGCAGAGTGAGGCCACTACTCCACACATGGGGAAACTTTCTCTACATTGTATAGGGTCTTTTTGACCCAAACCAAATGAACCTTTCAAATTAATATATTTCACTATTTCATATTAATAGAAAATCTTTCACCTGCTGTAAAAAAAAAAAAATGGAACTTGGAAAAATTTGTTCAAAATAGACATAGACATATTTTAACAACACAGAAATATTTTCCCACAAAACTCCATAGGTCATGTACCAGAGCAGAAAAAAGTTTAGATCAGACTAAGAAAATGGATCACCAGAATTTTTTTCCACTTTGACTTGCTTACATAAAATACTGACATCATATCATGTCATTTCAATGTAGAAGCTGGACAGAAATAGTTGTATGATTCACAAAAAAAACAAAGAATGTCAACATGGCCCCACAGAAAACAAATTGAAATGACTGAGTTATTTTTCAATAACGTTACATTAATAATCAAATGACTACATAACATAATAGAGTTATATGTAATGATGATAGACAGAGATTTATCATCCAAATCTATAATTTCCCTCTGTGCCACAGAACATTTTACAACCTTTTAACTCATTATTTTTAGCTCAGTCATGCTGAGAGTAATAAGCAATTTAATCTCAAAGAAATGAGCTAGATTCTGCTGTGCACTGTTTGTGTCTTCTACTGTGTAAATGTGTTTTCATATATCTGATTGAGATTGTGCAAAATGCACGTAAATCATCTGTAAATAGAATGTTGTCGCCCCCTCCTGGTCATGCCCAGTCAATCATTCAATCAGCAATTTTTATTTGTAACTTACAAGCAAAACAGCTTTGCCTTGAAGGGTCATTAGCCAATTGTTTAGCTCATTCTCTGTGGTTAAAATGTTTTCAATGCCTTCTCTCTGTGGGATAGAAACATCCCTTTACTTGTTGCTTTGTAATTCCCTGAACATCATGTGATGAGCATTTCATGATTCCTACAATTCCTTGTATTACTTAACACAACAAGACACATTTAATCATTTTACCATACACTACTTATTATGTTTATGAACTTTGGAGCACTTGGCTCAAACAACAGTGTGATGGAGATAAACAACAAATGTCTCTGAAATCTCCATGCTGGCACAGAAAGTGATAGGGGGAGGTTTTTGAGGCTGTGAGTTGGAGATTTGGACATGTTACATTATTTGTCATCATTATTCACAACCAACAACAAGCAGTGCACAAATAGCATGGCATTTTGTTGTGTTCTTTTCGGTGTTACCAAGGATGCTTCAATTACTTAAGGCAGAACACCTTAGATCCCCAAAACAAAAGCATTAAAAAAAACAAATTATTGTTTTAAATGACTTAATGAACCTCGCACAATAAATGACCTCAGTTTGTGGATTCCACAGCAGAAAGTCATAGATGAGTGACTATCACACCCTCATGGTTTCCTCTATTGTGAGTGCTTGCCTTTTAAATGACGCTGCTTGACCTGGCTTAAGCCATATCTCCACCAATCTGCCTCTTTTAGGATCTTTATCTCACCTCTGTCTGCTTGCAAACCTTGTTTCTCTTTCTGTCAGCTTGCTTGGTGGGTGTTTCTCCCTCCTCCTTTTAGTCACAGAAACCTCAGTGAAACCTGGTGAAATACCTGCTGCATGAGAGCATTTTGTGTCATGAATGCTGATCAACAGCTGGAAGGAACACACAAAAAAACATAAAACTGAGAGTCACCAAAACACAGAGACACATTTGACAAAAGAGAGAGATGAAAGTGAACCTCTCTTCTTGTTAATCGTAGAGTTATATCCGAAAACTTCGAAATGTTTTCTAAGCGTGACAATTTCCTCAATTCTACATATCTTTACGTCAATATATAAAAATATGTTACATGACCAAAGATATATAGGTGCATACTTTGTGCACTTTCTGTTCAGGGGCTGTTTTCATTGTTTAGCCCCTTCATTCCAACCGGGAGTGTGAAACTGTGTATATGAGGAAGGCCTAGTTTTATTTCAACAAAACACATTCCTCATGTGTAAAAGCATGTCCATAAAGAAATAGTTTTCAGAGTTTACTGTGGAAAAACCCTGAGTTTCCTGCACAGAACTCTGACCTTAATCCCGTTTAACACCTTTAGGATGAACTGGATTGCCAACTGCAGGCCAGGCCCTATCACCTGACATCGGTACCCAGCCTCATTTATGCGCTTGAGACTAAATGGAGCAAGTTTGTATAGCCACGTTATAAAATCCTGTGGAAAGCCTGAAAACAGAAGTGTGGAGTACTCTTACAGCAGTATGTTATAATGCCCATAGCCACATATATTAGCAATGCTCTGGCTTTCAGCAATACAGGGTGCAAAGTCGTAAATTGAGCAGGCCTTCTTGAAGGAAAATATATAGCACTTGTATAAAATGTACCTGAAACCGCATGATGCACTTCATCATGGCAGCCTTTGTGATATGATATTTATACACCTTCAGTATATCTAACTGACATATTTTGGCACAGAGAGAAAGAGACAGGGAGCTCACAAGGGCAAATGGAGACAGATCTGGATATGCTGGTCTGACTGGTAAGGCCGGAGGAGGTGTGGGCTGCCTCACAGAGGTTGACAGGTGTGGTGAGAGACGAACACAAAACATTGGCAGGGAGGAGAAGAGAGAAGGGTAGAGAAGAGTGCTGAAGCAGAGAATTAAACATAAATTTAGTTGAAGTCAGGGTAAAGCAGGGTTTTTTACCCCGGTGTGCTGACAGTGACCAGTGTGAACGGTGTGAGTACAGGCCTCAGTAATACATCTTATTACAAGTTTCAAGTGTAAGTGAGAGAGGGAAATTGCAAAACAGTCATATCTTATGGAAATATGTACTTACTCATCACAAAATGTTTTTTTTTACTTATCTGTGACAGAAACAAACCATTCTCTGGATCATATAGACAGGTGGATATTGGGGCAGAGTGACAGATATAAAGATGGATGAGGGCCCGAAGATTGAGCTCTTCATTAAGGTAAGACCTTTAGTAGCCTAATTGAGATGTTTTTTACAAAAAATAATTATGTTTGAACTCTGCACTTAAAACATTTTAAGCATAGTGTCAGATATTACCGTAAAAAGAAATGCTACATTATCATGTGTAATCACTCATAACCTTCTTTTCCTTAACAGCACATAAGCTTGAAGTCATTGAACTAGGCTTATATATTACTGAATAAGTAGTTTCTTGTTTCAGCTTAATCTAAGCTAACTGCTGCTCATGGGGCTCTAAATCTTAGAAAAGCTGTCCCAAACAGGTTAAAAACAGACTGTTTCAAGGAGTCAGACTCTGTTAGTTGATGTTGTTACTGTTTGGTAATTTCAAACATGCTAATTTAGCTTGCCATAGTGTGATGGCTGAAAAATATTTAAGAGGCCTACTTGAGCCCGCCTAAAACCTAGACATTATCATTCTTTACGGTGAATATACTTGCAAAGTTGAAATGATACAATTCTAGAGTCCATTTTTTTGTCAATCTCCTAAACCGATGAAGAACAGTTCATCTCACTATATCTGCTTTTTGTTTTTAAGCCTCAGAATCAGTGTAAACTTTACGGAGAACAACAGAAACTGAAAAGAGGCCTGTCCAGTTTAGAAAAGCACGTGCCCTGTTCTTAAAAAAATGCATTTTCTTCCAGTCATTGCAACACAATGACACAATAATATCAGGCTGTTTAAGGGAATATATGATACAGCAGAGGTGCCAATTACTTTTAAAAAAATACTTGTTTATGCTGGGTGTAAAGCAGCCTCAAACCCTACATTTGAACTTCTAAGAAATTGCTATGACTGTCAGAGCAGAGCAGGCTTGACAAGAATGACTGGGGTTTGGTTTGTGGTTTGGTCAGGTACATTACAGTGCTGATGCTGGAACCAACTAACCAATGTCCCATTTCAAAAACAAATTTGCTTATATAATTTTAATGTCATTGGTTGAAAGCAATGAAATGTAGGAAATGTATTAGGTTATGTCTGTTTGTCTGTTAGGCCAGCCTTGATGCAGAGGGTGTGGGGAACTGTCCTTTCTGTCAGAGACTCTTCATGATTCTGTGGTTAAAGGGGGCAAACTTCACTCTCACCACTGTGGACATGAAGAGGTGAGTTAACATTTAGTTTCTTTTTCCATGGGTTTTTTTTGTCTTGTATTTTAAGACTACAATGGGGTTTTGTCACATTAATCCTGCAATTTATGGTATATATAAGAAAAGTTTGTGGCTAAAGGTAGAAGAATATGGGCTATACAGCTCTGAATGTGTAGTTCAACTCCTTGGGTGATTATGCAGAGAGTTTGAAGTTAATGACTTTGGTTATTTTTCAGTTTAAATTAAAAAAAAATGCATGTCAGCACTGTCCAAGGAAATGGACAACATCAGAATTCGGGCAGCATTGAACTCCTCCAACATCCACCCTGATCACTTGATTTTGTGACCTCAGACTTTTCATTAAGATGACATGCATAAACGGGGGAGGGGGGTTAAAATTTAAATGTGCTAGGTTGTCTAAAATTGACTCCTTCTGCCTCAGGCCATGAACTTATCAGTCATCCCTCGTTACAGTACATAGAATTCCCCCCCCCAAAAAATAAGAAAAAGAATGATGAGAATTTAAAATGCTGTCATAACATTGTTGCAGGTCTACTGAAATGCTGAAGGATTTGGCTCCAGGCTCTCAGCCCCCCTTTATCATCTACAACAAGGAGGTCAAAACAGACACAAACAAGATTGAGGAGTTCTTGGAAGAAACCTTAGCCCCACCACAGTAAGTAGGCTGCATCCTAGAGACATTTAAAGACATAAGCTGATTTGTTAAATATATTTGTTTTTCAGTTTCTAAAATGAATTGAATATGTGATCCATTAATTCAGTGACACATATTCATATGAACTGTTCTACCAATGGTTAGATATCCAAAGTTGTGCTGTCGATACAAAGAGTCAAACAGCGCTGGACAAGACATCTTCCGGACATTCTCAGCGTATATAAAGAATCCCAGTTCTGCACTCAATTCTAGTAAGAGCATTTATATTGAATTTACAGTCATTTCTACTTCAAATATTGTCACATGATGTACACCATTACATCTTCCTGTCTTTCAGTGCTCGAGAAGAAGTTTCTTTCAAATCTGGTGCAGTTGAACAATTACCTGGAGACGCCTCTTCCTTATGAGCTGGACCAGAACCCAAGTGCCACAGTGTCCTCACGACGTTTCCTGGATGGCGACACCCTCACCTTGGCAGACTGCAACTTGCTTCCAAAGCTGAACATTGTCAAGGTAAGAAGAGTTCAAAGGTACTTCTAACCTTTTTCTCCATTAATGGGACAGAGACTGATTTCATTTGTTATGCCAGAGGTAAAGATGTGTTAAAAGCAGTCATGATCCATTCCTGGACTATCCGGGGGAGGGGGGAGGGGGGGGGGGTGTTATTGTAAATTCAATTTTTAAATAAAAAAAAAATAAAAAACCACTTAACCCAGGTGGTGTGTTATGGGGATAGCGACATTGTCATCCCTACAGATCTGAAAGGTTTGACCCGTTACCTGGAAAATGCCTACAAGCAAGATGAGTTTCGTTACACCTGCCCACCAGACGTAGAGATCCTCTATGCCTACAAGCCGGTGGCAAAGTATCTGAAGAAGTAGGGCAACAGGCACAGATGGCACTTTATAGATGAGAACAAAAAGCATAGAACGAAACAACATATTACAAAATATTACAGAGAAGGTGAGGAAATGCCTGTTCATGATTTATACTGTATTTGTTTTATTGAGTTTGAAAAATGAATACTTTCCAACTGCATATTTATTTAACAATAGTTAGCTTTCAGTCAAGAGTATATTTACTTTTATGAACTGGGTTCACACATTGAACATTACTAAATACTTACATTAAAAATTGCCGACTGCAACTTCAAAGTAGCTTAAATTTTACATTTGTACACACTGTATCTACTATATGGCATGCTGTGGTTATACTTGTGTGGATTTCTTATTCAGCCTTTGTAAGAGTGAATAAAAGCACTGTAAATAAAAAAAAATAGTTAGATCTCATTGGGCATGCATGTATTTTGTTTATACAATTATATTGATTGCAATTTTTTAAATTTTGACAGAATGAAATGCAACTTCAATTTACAATTGCATCATATGTTGAGAAAATTGTCAGCATAAACTTAATGAACAAATGGTGCTGGTTGTAGGTAAGGCAGATTTTTATGTGTTGTAAAGTGTGTATTAACGGTGTGTTTTTAGACTATGATGAACATTGTTTATCGGAATAAAAATTTGTTAACACCTTAATAATTTTTCACAGTGCTGCTTCTTAAAAATTTTGATATTTATAGAACACTTCATATATTCAATGACATAGTCATGTTGACCTCTGACTTACATTAATTTAATGGAATCAAAACAGAAAATATTTAAATATATTTTAATATACTCAATATTAAATGTTATGTGAAAATGTTTGCTGGTTTTGTTTGCATTATTAATGGTTGAGCTTGCAATGTTTTGTATCATGAAGTGACAATAATGTATATGTAAATGTCCAGAAATAAATATATAATGAAAATAAAATGTATTAGACACACATTATGGGGCACGAAAGATTATTTGTTCTCAGCCAGTTAAATCATCACATAAAGTTGTATTACTGAGAAATATTGTGATGTTCATTTCCTACTGATGTGATGAAGTTTTCATCATGACCTTATTAATTTGTTGATGCATAAGCTCAATTAAAGAGCAAGGCTGATAACTGTCTGACATCATCCAAGTTTCAACTTATTTAAACTGAGTAATTATGTGATACATAATAACAGTGAGTAAGATAATGGGATAATAAAACATTTCATTGTGCAGGCATTATTAACTGACTATTTTCAATACATATGGCCTTTATTACACAGTTTTGGAATATTACTACTAAAGCATATACATACTGTCATTGAGTGTTGCATCAGGTTAAAGTGTTGTTAATTTTAACTACTTTTTACTGTTACTGTTATTTTTACTTTAGTGTAGACCTAAAAAATGCAGATTTTAAAAAATGTTGATCGACAAAGTTACCAGTACATGTAACTATTAAAATAATCGCAGTGGAGTAGAAAGTGCAATATTTGCCTCCAAAATGTATGGAAAATGGCACAAAAGGAGTAATTGAACTAACCACTACTGCAGCTTATATATAAGATTTGATTCGCATAGCACGTATGCTGTACTGCTTCCAAACTAATGCTGACTTTTAAAGAAATGTTATGTGTAAACACACAGTTATACACAAGAGCATAGAGTAGACCTTTGATGGGAGATGCCTTCCTTTAGTGCTGTAAACAGGAAGAACTAGAAAATGCCTGTTCCGTTCCTTATTGGACAAGTGCTTTAAACGATACCAAGGCAACAGCAGATATAAAAAATTCTATTGGTGAACGTAGAAATATGGGCGGAGTTAAACAAGTGACAGCACAGAGAAAACTTTGTTAGCTCCCCGCTAACTCTGCTCCATCGTCTGCCTGGCAATGTTACTGGCTTGAAGCAGCACACCAGAAATCCTCGAAAAGTAAGGATAGTGCTTTCTGTACGTCACTGTTTATATGTGAAACTGACTTTGGTCGTTTATCATTTCTGGCAAGACGGGCAACGTTAATCAGCCAGCTGCTAGGGGAGCTAACGTTAGTGTTGTTATAGCTAACCTCCAGCGATAGCTAACGTTCAAACTGTATTAATCAACCACTTGTAAATGCCAAATGCTTTGCTGCTGGCTAATTATAGTAGGCTGTCGTATCTTTGTTAACGCGAAGTTAGATGATGAGGGTTAATGGCGAAACATGCTGATTATTCACAAATCCAGGTTCCTTTTTCCATGATTTCCCTTTTTTCAAACATGTGAGCCCTCCATGAAATTTAAGCTCCTCGCACATACAGCTGACGTTTTCTCTGTGCATTATCTAAAAAATGTTACCATTTGGTTTCCAAGCGTAGCGTTTAAAGCTCTTTTGTCTTACAGGATGGTCTGCCAAGATGACGATGAAAACGAACTGAGTAAATGGACCGGCGGTGTAAGCATCACTCTTTCTTTAACAACATATTTAAAACATATGGCATAGCAGTATTGACTTTATTTTTTATCATTTACAGTTACACAAGGAGTTGCTAGCTGTTTATAAAATTCTGTGCCATCCTAACCTTTGTTTTTAGGCGCTGATGAGCAGCAAAAATGAAATCGCAGCACGGGTGCAACAGTTTTTGGAGGAGAGGATGCAGAACACCATGGTATGATTGACAATTGATTGAAAGCCATACTCTCAACAAACAAGTAGAGCGCTGCCCTACATACTGCATACAGTGGCGTTTAGAACTGTTTTAGGTTGTTTGTGTTAATTTGGGCTACTTCTTGTTCCGTTTTTGTATTTTCCACTGATGATAAAACTTAATAAATCGGCTCCCCCACTCTTGTGGTTAGCATGATTAAGACTGACAAGTCATTGAGTACAGTGGGCTCAACTTGAAACACAAATACACACTAGCAGTGAGGGATCACTTAGTCCCTAAATTTCTTTTTGAGTGTGAACCGCTTAGTATCTGGTATTTAACTTCTTCTACAGGTTTGGGGTCACGGGGTCAGGGGTAAGGACAAAGAGTTATGGTTAGGGGTTGGGGGTAAAGTGGGCAACTACACTGCAGTGCTTTCTCATGTGACCACACTATGATGCAATGGTCTTTTGTGTCTTCTAGCTCACAGGTGTACTGATTGGAGCTGCAGTTGCAGTCTCACTGATCGGGATCGTGGTGCTCTTCCTTTATAGGAGATTTAAGCTTGCCCGTGAGTCATTCAACCTCTGCCTTAACTTCACACTTAATCTAGTGCTACAATACATTTTTTTTTTTTTGGTTTACCTTTACTGGCAAGGCTAAGTTTTGTTAATAATATGGTCTCAACATGTATTTATATGTGACTTGTTTTTTGATTCTCTTACAAGGTGAAAAAGAGCCGGGCACACCTCAGTATCGCTTTAGAAAACGAGATAAAGTGCTGTTCTATGGAAGGAAGATAATGCGAAAGGTTTTTTCTATTTCTCTATCTCCATTTCTGTGTCATACACATACACAAACATCAAACTAAATGTAATTCTTTTCTCCAAAGAGTAACAATTTATTTCTTGTTGTACCACTGCATAAACCTGCTCCACTGGCAATATAACAATATAACTTCTAAGGCGCCATTAAGTTATTATTGAGAGTTGACACATTTTTCATTCATCTATTTTAGTTGTGAGTGAAGGTTCTAATGATAGTATTTATTCCTAAAAATCTTTCAAGCAGTTTTTAAATAAATTTTGACCCCCTAGTTATTTGGTCTGTACCTTTTTTATACACAAAATATGACTTTTGTCTGCAGTAAACAACAGCAAACTTTTAAATCTTGTTTCTAAGGTCCAGACGCTGTCGTCAACTCCTCCCTCTACCTCTACCTCAGTATCCAAGCAACCACAACGTGTGCGCAAAAGAACCAAAGTCCTAAGCATAGCTCGCAAGTATGCCTCATTATTACATTTTTTAATTCTATGTGTGAAAGATGAACCTTAAAATAGTGCTGCAAGATTCTTATGAGCCATGTGATTAAAATATTTGCTGAATAATTTGTTTTTCACCTTTTCAACAGAATCCTGAGGATCCGTAAAGATCCTCCGGCCCTGCAGCCTAAGGAACCTCCTCCCTCCCTGTTGGAGGCTGATCTAACAGAGTTTGATGTGCAGAGCTCAAACCTGCCCTCCGAGGTTCTCTACATGCTGAAGAATGTCAGGTAGACAAATATACGACTTCAGCCTGTGCGATTGTCTCTGTCATTTATGACTTAATGAGTGTGTTTTGCTCCTTGTTTAAGGGTCTTGGGTCATTTTGAGAAGCCTCTGTTCCTTGAGCTGTGTCGCCACATGGTTTTTATTGAGCTGCAGGAGGGTGAGGGTCTATTCAGGCCAGGAGACGATGATGATAGCATCTATGTGGTCCAGGATGGACGACTTGAGCTCTGCATCCAGGAGAATGTATGTAAATAGTATGCTAAATTTCCAGCTAACAGTCCTTTCAGAAAAAAAATATTATAATTTTGTTTTTGTAGTTTAAATGCACCTTCACATTTTTAAGAGTAACTTGCATATCATATTACACAAAACCCTTTAATTTATGTTAGAACACAAAAATAGCAAACTTGAAATTGATCCTATGAAGCTGTTGTAACTCTACAAAGGGAAACTTAATGGAGGGGTTTTAATATTAAGACATAACTGTAATAAACATTGAACCTGTGCTAGTTTTTTTCTTAGATTAAATGTTGACATCTCATCAGCAATGGTGCCTTTGACCATTATGGCCCGTGATATTCATCTTAATGATGTGAAGCAAGGACATATGCACATTTTATACGATATGCTAACTGTGTTTAGTTTCCTCCTCTACCAACAAATGCCAATGTTCATGATTAAAAATTTGAACAGAAGAGGGCAGCAGTGTGGCATTTATCTAGGTGCGGCCTGCTGTTTAAGAACACAATCATTAGCAAGAAGAATAATGGTTCTCCAGCTCCACACCTTTGTCTGAACTTCATATGTGTTTTATTGTCTGCTGATGACTAAAGTCAGTATCCACAAATCAGTAGTTTTTATGTATTTGACCACCTTAAAATTTGAATAAGGATTCTGTTGTTGGATTATTTTTTTGTGTTTTTCTGTTATTGTGTTTATTTTTTTTGTTTTTTTTTAGGATGGTACAGAGCCTTTGGTGAAGGACGTGCACCCAGGGGACAGTGTCCACAGCCTGCTCAGTATTCTGGACATCATCACTGTGAGCTTATTTTTTTCTCCCCCGTCTGTGCATCAAACTAATTCCTTTGCCTTTGTCCTCTTTTGCCCTCTCATCTGTTTGTGTCTCAGCTCTCAGTCTTCACTCCATTATTCATATTTTACTCATATGTCTCTCATTTAGAAGTAATTCTTTTTGTACTTCCTGTTCAGGTTAGTTCATTGAGCCATCACACCCCACATCCCAGTGTGTCAAGTGAATAATTTAGCCATTTTGTTCAGTGAAATGCTTGTTTTCATTTCCTATGCTGTCACACTCATGTGTTGTTTGTTGGTTTCCTGAGATGGTCATTAAAATGTCCACAGCTTAAAGTTTAATGGAAAAATCTGGAAAAAAAGAGAGAGAAAGTAATATAAGCTAATTTTTTTCAGACAGTGATATTGTTCATGTACAGAACATGTTACATGTACTTAGCACTAGCTGTATATTTAAAACACTGAAGATTCAGAAAACCATATGAGTTAAAAATGCTCTTAGTCCCTTCTGTCTTCTCTCCCTTTCTAACTGTTTTGTCCTGCCTCTGCCAGGGTTATCCGGCTCCATATAAAACTGTATTGGCTCGAGCTGCAACTCGCTCCACCATCTTACGTTTACCTGCATCAGCCTTCGAGTCTGTGTTCAAGAAATACCCTGAAACACTTGTTCGTGTCATCCAGGTAACAGATTGTCTAATAATAAATAAACAATATTTAGTCTTCCATTGCCTGGAACACTTCATTATGAAATAAAACATAATCATCTTGGTTTAACCTGTGTGTAACTACAGTCTGATGCATAATCTGTTCCGCTCTGTTTACCTCACTGCTGGAATTTGTGTGTGTTGCAGATAATCATGGTGCGCCTCCAAAGAGTCACCTTCTTGGCGTTACATAACTATCTGGGCCTAACGACTGAGCTCTTCAATCCGGTAGGAGGGAAATTAATTAGGGCACACACATTTGTGCGTGTACATACACACACAGTCCTGCACACAGAATGAATACTTCAGCACTGATGGTTATGCATTTGTATACAAACAAGCACAGAAAGGCACATGCACACTCAGTCTCACAAATGCAGGCTAATTTCACACAACATTAAGCACAGTATCATAACTCGGTCCTTCATAAAGCTCAGTGAAAATGAATAAAAATGATTACAACCCTCTCACAGAAAATAGGGAGGGCGCTTAATAATGACTTAAAATATTCTTCAATTTTGTCTTTCATTGAGGAAATTCCTGTAGACCTTTTAATTAGATTTATACTAATTATAGTCACATCTCAAAATACAGGTAACTACCTTACAATCTGAAATAACTAATAAAATAAAAATTAACAAATACTATTTAAGTCAGTAAGAAAATGATCACCAGATGTTTATAACCTTCACTACTTTTTGCAATGTTTAACTCCCTAATCCACACTAGATATTTTAGAATTTTTTAAAATGTCCTAGTAAAATGTTTTATAGGTGCAGTGAGCAGCTCTGGTAAAAACTAGTTGATTGTTTAGTTTTATATCCAGGTCCTAATTGATATTCTGACTTGGTGGAGGGCCAGGCCATTAACTTAAACTCATGATGATAAATAATTCAGGCTTACTTAATATGTAACTGAACTGTTAGAGAACTTGTTTTGTTGCCTAATTCACAGGAGAGTCAGGCAGTGCCCTTGACCAATATAAACAGCGTGATGGGGGAGGCGAATTCTGGGAAGACAACACGGCGTTTGCACTTCCAGGACGAGTCACCCGCTGGGACCACAGACAGCCCCACAGAGACAGGTCACACACTCACTCACACACACATTTTATTAAACACACACTTTTAAAATTGTGCTCCATGTTGTGTTTATACTGATCCAGGCACTTCACTTTGCAATAAACAGATGGTTCAAAGGACAGCCCTTCAAACAGCTACAGGAAGCAGCGATCCATCTCAATGCCCACTGACTGTGCAGGTGGGTCTTGGACATAAATGATCACCAAAGCCATATGTCTGTATTAGTTTTCTGTACAAGGTAATCACAATCACAGATATGAAAGCAAGCACGCACACCTACAGACCTGACAGACATACCTAAACACATAATGTTCCTCCTTTGTCATGATTTGCAGGTAATGACCTTAACATGGCTTGTGAACGAGCTCGAGTGACTATAGATGAGGCTCCCTCCAGTCCTGTCACTGTCAAAGTAAGACTTTGATGATGGCATGTCAGCTATTTACATTAATTTATGGGCTGAGCATATCATGTACCATTTCCCAGCATCCACCGCATCATATGCTGCTACGCTTGTCTTGTACCTCTTCATCAGTCACTCTTTCGTGTGTCTCTGTAGTCCAATCTAAAGAAGAGTGTGACAATGCAGCACACACCCTCAGAAGTGTTTCACTACACAGACAGCGGGGGGCAGTCTGATGCTGTCCACCTCAGTAAGAGCAGCTCAATCCTCCAGGCTGCTAAGAAAGACCTGCTGGGAATCATCCAGCTGCAGGTGAGAGATTGTCACAGACACTTATCATCAGCTGGAATAAAGATCCAAGGGGTGACATCATTTTTTAAAACAAATCATTGCAGATGCATTTTGTGCAGTGTGATATGTTTTTATGTTAAAATTCTGATTCCTGTTCCTTAATACATTAGGGCAGCAGGACTGTAGCACAGTGTCATTTTTGGTGATATGAATTAGTATGCTAGTTCTCCTTTTTTCTTTTTGTTCAAACATTGTTTCTTTGTGTTGCAGGACCCCAGTTTACTCGATGGCAGAGTGACCCTTCATCAAGTCAAAGCTGGTTCTGTGGTGGCTCGTCAGGGAGACCAGGTAAGAGCAATAACAACTTCCTTTATATTTTACTACATTGAAAATTTAAGAGTTTCTCCATTTTTATTCTTGTCTTTGACCCTTTGAAAGATGTCCAGAGGCATTAAAGGAATGGGTTGGCATGTCTGAGTCCTATTGTAGAGACAAGAACACTTCAAAAGCTTTCATTCATTGTATTTCAGCTCAGGTGTTTTGTTTGGATAAAGCACTTTTTTTATGATGGCTAGGGTATCACTGTTACATAGCAACCATAAACTTCAACCCTAACTTTAACCCTAACTTCCTCATTTGACATTTATTTGACACAAATGAAAAGCAGAGACAACAGTTTCAGGCAGAAAAAATCTCAAACTTTTTTATGATGCTCAATGTGGTAGCTATATTTGTAAAGCACAATATGAGTGATGCTCAGCTGTTCAAATAGGAGTAAACCCTGACCTCAGAGGAAGTTCACTGTTTGCAACAGCAAACATTTTCTTATTGCCTCTAATGTGCAGGACTTTACTTTACAAAACCTTTAACATTTTTAAATGCAATGGTTTTTTTGTCCTATGCTAAAATGATATAATACTGTCCTCCCATATGCTTTTACGGTGATTAAAAAAAAATCAGTATCACAATGAATATCATTGAGATGAATGGGATAAAGGAAAAGTAAAATTTTAGCAAAACAGAGACAATATTTCTTTAATTTTTTTGCAATGTGTACGTAAAAATTTACTGAAGAGAAGATTATGAACTAACATATTAACCTTAATATTGTAAAGTTAATATGAGGTCCCATTAACTAAATTTGTGCCACTCTCTCCCCTCGATGCTTTAGGAGGTGAGCATCCTGTTTGTGATTTCTGGTCTCCTCCACGTTTACCAGCGGATGATTGACCGTGAAGAAGAGACGCGTCTGTTTGTGACGCATCCTGGAGAACTTGTCGGTCAACTGGCCGTCCTGACTGGGGAGCCCCTCATATTTACTGTTCGAGCCCAGAGAGACTGCAGCTTCCTCTCCATTTCCAAAACCCACTTCTATGAGTCAGTCACATGGACACATGTACACAGCCCCATAAGACGTTGTGATATGTAGTCTGTTTTCTTCTGCCTTACAAAGACCAGACAGCAGTAACACAAGACACAGGGAAATTTGAGGTTTCTTAGCCAAACTGCAACACAGAAGTACAAGTCATAAACTGAATCAAAAATGAACTTAGTGTGTGTAAAAAGAAAAAAAAAAAAAAAAAAAGAAAAAAGTTTTTTTTTAAGCTTTATTTTGTGTTGTGAATAGGAGCTAATTTAATATTAAAAAAAAATT
>JAPZDV010000011.1:10110470-10158937 GCA_029814665.1 Acanthurus lineatus | reverse complement strand
CCACCGCCCCGGGGGCGATTAAGATGTTTTGGCAAAAAGATTTTATGTTTTTTTTGTTTGTGTGTTTTTTTGTTTTGTTTTTAGTTTATTTGTGTGTTTGTTTTTTTATGTAAATCTTGATTTATATTTATTTTATAAAATTTATTTTATTCATTGACTTAAAAAAAACTTGTTTTTAGTTTTTTTATCATGACATTTCTCAATGAAATGCATTAAAAACAATGTATAACATAAGCTAAAACATAACAGTGATTCAAATACTTGAACTTGAATTGAATTTTCCTTAAATTTTCAACGTAAATTTAATATTTTTTAATTATTAAAACACATCACTTCTTTGTCTCAAACCACTGTGCAGCGGAAACATGGGAAAACATGAAACAGGGCGGATTGCATGTTGTCTGTAAATGGTGATGGATAAGAGAACCATTTCAAGGATGAGGTCAGAGTAAACACTGGAGCCATGTGCTCACTGATTCTGGGTCAGTGGAAGCAGTTTGACACCATTAACAGTGTGGAAGTCAGACTCGTTTAAACCAAAAAAACAAGACTAAAGGTTAATAAGGTCAAAACAACCTGATTCCACAGTAAACACATCGTCCGCCTCGCGCTTGTGTCAGTTCTGTGTCAGATATCTTTGATGGTCAAACACACAAACAAATTGGATAATGTCTGCTCATACAATTATTAACCTTTTATTTCCAGATTTACAGGCTGCAATTAGTTGACTTTTTTCTCCTCCGAATACTTGACCTGGTTTCTTTTTTCCCACTTTCTTGATCCTTTTTACTCGTCTTGCTCCTCCTCCATCTCTTCCCTTCCCTCTTCTCTCCTTCTCCTCCTCCTCCTCTCAGCCAGTGTTCAGCCCAGCAGGTAACTCCCCAGGAAAGGTGTTAATGTGAAGGGATCACAAAGACTCCCAGTTTTCTGAATGAGGACCATTTTTCCCAGATTTTTTAAAGACCCCCCCCCCTTTTTTTCCTCCTCTACTCTGACAGGAGTAAAAATGAGTTTGCATTGTCTGCTTTATAAAAGACCTAAGAAGGTGCAGAAGGTGAGCGAGATTGGGACGAGAAAAATACACAGTTCTTCTTCTTCAGTGACGTCATTGTTGTGAAGTTGCTCCTGTAGTTGTTTTTTTTTTACATTAAGAAGTTTCTGTTTTTAAAAGTTGATTTTCTGTTTATCTGAAATCTGCCACAAAAGTCACAATTTTTTACATTTTTCGATTGTAACATTAAAAAAAATAAAGGAAGAGATCACAAAGTTTAAATTGCTGATAGTTTCTTTTAATGCACTTCTTCAAAGGGAGGAAGGTGTGACGTTTGTTACCTGATTGTGTCATGTGACTCGTTAGCTTCACCTGTGTAGCTGAACCACCTTCGATCAGACAGAACGAAAACAGGTTTGTCTGTTTGTATTGAAGCTTTTTTTGAGATGGAAAGCATTTTCAGTGAATCTGTATCTTCCAAATGTCTCAGGCGTCAGACACAGGTAGTCAAAAAGAAAAAGAGGTTTGAAAACACAAAGTTCTGACAGCAGATGGTTCAAATCTTCATCCCACGATCAAACTTTCTACGTTGAACCAAATGTGCTTGTTAAATCAGCTTTCGACTGTGTGTGTGTGTCCTCAGGTTTCGTAGATCTAAATCTAGCAGACCAGATCCACCTGCTGAAGTGCTGCTGGCTGGAGATCCTGATGTTGGGCCTGATGTGGAGGTCTGTGGATCATCCCGGAAAACTCATCTTCTCTCCAGACTTCAGACTCAACAGGTGAGCAGGTTTGGCAAACTTTGTACCTTCTGTCGGTGTCAGTTCAATGCCCAGTTGGAACCATGCAGCCCTGATTAGAACAAAAAACATTATTCATCTTCAGTGAGCTTGAAGTCAGTGTTGCACTCAGACTGTCTGAAGTACGGGAGAAAAAACATTAAAAAAGGGCGCCAGCTGCAGGCGATGTGGCACGAGCATGCACGAAGCTGTGATGCATTAATTGTGAAACTTTTCCGAACTCTGTTTAAGGTTAGAATTGTTTTATCATGGGACCTATAAGTATAACTTCACTGGGAAGTTTGAACTATATCACGATTGAGGCATGCAGAGGTCTTATCTGTTTGCTGGATGTGAAACTTAGAGGGCTCTCTGACATGTTTTCTTACCTTTGGAGCCACCATGGAGGGCACTTACTGTATTTATTTACTACAGGGGCATTCAAGAGGGCAGTTCTGCAGTCTTTTCTCAAATACTGCACTGTTTTGTTTTTTTTTTAACTTTTTCAATTATCGCCTGTCAAGTTCATGACCCCAACTCACAATTTTTACTAACCATTAACAACTGTTAAGGCAGCCAATAAAAACATGACTCACACTGAGTTTTTATAAAATAAAAGTTAGCATTAAAGAATCAGCAAACTCTTTTTTTAAAATTTTCTGGCATTAATCATATTTTTTTTATTAGAATATTATATCATAATATTATTCATATTTATCTTATTGATGATGATCAGGGGATGAAACTGGGAATAATTATTCATCAGTTCATTAAGTTTAATTACCTTTACCAGCACCAGCATTAATCTGCTAATTAAATGGGTTGCAGGTCGTCAGATTGTGAGACAAAATAATCTGTGAGGGACCTCAAGTTGAGTATTTTAGCATCATTTTATTAATAAAAAGCCCCTAAGTTTTCGATCCACCACTATTGTAAAACATTGCTGTGTTTTAAATAAAAAGGTTTTTTGTCTAATAATGATAATAATCTGACACAAACAAACTCCTGCTTCTCTCTTCAGTCAGGCTAAATAAAGGCTGCAGCCTCTATTTGAATTCTTATGCTACGTGATTCTCAGTAACAGTGAACGAAGGTGAACTTCTCTCTCTGAATGTGGGTCTCGTGTACAGCTGCCATGTTTGCAACAACACTGATTGTGGTTAGAGCATAATCTCCCACACTGTCACACACACACTGGAGATTTGTCATTGCACCATAAACAAGGAGTTCAATCAGGCCTTGAAACAGTAAAAAGACATCAGCAACATTAGCTGCAGATATGTCTCTGCTGCTGCTGCCAAAAATCTTTTATCGCTCGCTGTTCTCTTCCACGCTGACCTTAAACTTTGGCCGGAAAGCAGTGGGACGATTCTGGCACTTCAGTTCAGCCTCTGTGTTCACGTTAAACGCACTGTAATTAAGCTGCCATGTTACCAGCATCCGGATTCCACAGAAAACAGGTTCCTGTAATTCGTTAGCAGTAACATCACTTAATGAAACCTTAAAGCAAAAAGTGTAGTCGAATGATGACAGGAAGACAAATTCAGGCTGTTGGATGTAACCGTTACAGCTTGCAGAAATGTGCAGCAGACCGTATCAAACAAACACAGATGATGTGTCATCAGGCTTTTTTGTTTTTGTCTTTAATCTTAGATGTTTTTGATATACACTGTATATAAGTGTTTGTGGTTAAATGGATATTTGTGCCTCCCAGAGGTTGAGCTTTTTGACACAGTTTCCTTAAGACAAAGGCTGCTGTGTTTCTTTGTTTTTCTTTGTGCTGTGCTGAACGTTTGCATCTGTTTGCTAACTGTTAGCCAGAAAGCTTGCTAGCTTGGATGCTAAAGAACATTCATAGACTGTTTGTTTATTAGAAATCTCAGTAGCTAATGACGCCTGACACTTAACAGTCTGAAAATCGTTCCTCTTAAAGTCCGATGGTGGATTTTCTTGTTGTCAACAAGAGACTTTAAGAGTCCAGATCTAATTATGTTAACTCTCACTGTACTTTATAACTTCCTTACCCTGATTAAGGCTCTGAGCTACAAGCTTAATGAAGATGTGACTCTTTTAAATATGTTGCATCAATTAATAATTTTGATTTTAAATAATGACTCAGTGATTTCAAAATAGCTGCTTGTGTAGTTTTAGCTAATGTTACTTAAACGGGAGTAAAGAGTGCTTTTGTTATCCTGTTCTTCATGGTGGATTAAAGCACATTTGGTGTGTTAGTGAGTGTTTCAGGCAGCAGAACAGTTTGTGTGTGAGTGTGTGTGTGTGTTTGAGTTTAAAAAAACCCTATGTTGTGTGTGTTCATGGTAACGAAGGAACATGTCAGCCAGTGTAACAGTGAGGCCTGTGAATGTGTTTTTAACAGTTTTTGAAAACAGCTCAGTGACACAGAGGAAGAAGGTACATCAGGCTGTGATATGTGACAGAGTTTGTAAGGAGATGTATTTATTGATGTTTTTGATCTTTTTTTAAGAAACTGCTGAAACTGTTGGCAGGAAGAATCCTTATCTTCTTCTTTATTGTGGTTAGAGTACATTTGTGGGTCAATGGAAACAGAAGAAGCTGAACTGGTGGGTTGAGTTCAGTGTTTGACGTTTCTTCCCTCACTGCCACGGAAACTATCGCTATAGGCTTAGCTTAACCTTGATGTGTTTTCATAACACAGCCTTATTTTTCTCCGTGGCCCGTTGTGGTGCCTGTGGTGGCTTTTTCTCCTTGGACGACTCAGAAAAAAAAAAACATCCTGGATGCAAATCCATCCACTTACTCATCAAAAGCCAGAAAACCTTTTCTTGGATTTTCTTTCTAGTCGACCAGCTTTTCTTCTTGTTGATCCCTTTTTCATTCTCTTTGTCACATCTTGTTACTGTAAATAATTCACTGATCAGCCTGATGTTTCTTTTTGAACTCGTTTATTGCTTTTTTTTTAAGTTGAGTTAGTAAAAAAAGTTTGAAATCACAAAACTCAAGTGTTTCTGAGACAAGTTGCCAAAGTGTGAATGAGTGTGAACCAAGAAACGTATTAAAAACCATCATTTGTGAGTCTGAGGTGCAAAGTTTTGGGAGAAACTTGACTCAAGTTTAAGTTTTTGTATCCAATCAACACTTTCAATATTGTTTTGGGAATAAATGTGAGGAATTTTGAGAAAAGATTATTTACTTTCTGCATAAATTAGCGTAGCAGTGAAAACACCTGTGGTTGGATTCAGATCCTCTGAGTGTGTATTTTGCATCTTTGATGTGCTGTAATCATCATAATTACAACATTAACAAAACACTTCGGCTCATTCTGTCACTTGGTTTATGTTAATCGCCAAATAATAAGTTGCAGTGTTATCGAGTGTAAGATAACACACCTGCCAACCAGAAAGCTGCAGACGGCAGAGCTGCGTGGGTTCAAAATGTTTAGACTTTTAAACTAAAAAGAAAAAACCAGAACTTGTTCCAGGCCTCTAAATTAAAGCAAGCGTCTTTTATTTCTGAGGGAGATTTGAATAGCGAAGTGAGGTCGAGTTTGATTATCAAGCTAACAAAAACCAGACTCAATCAATCTGAAACTTTCTCCATTTTACTAAATCTAAACATTATATTTCTCAATGCTCAGTTTTGTTTTCCAGGAAATCAGTATTTCTCCTGTTTCCTTTATAATAAAGATAAGAATCAAGTGATGTGTAACAGATGCATCAACATTTTGTTCGGTGTGCATTAGCTTTGGTTAGCTTACGAGTCTACAGTCGCCACTTTGGGACACAATATGAGTAATAAAGAGGAAGTGATGACAATGAAAATTAGGTTTCCATTGGAATGTTTTCAGTTCTTTAAACCAGCAGTGATGCATCTTGTCTTTCGAGGATAGTCTGATTAAATTTTGTTTTTCCTTCATCTGCGCTGACTTCACTCCCCTCTGTTTTTATTTGCTGTCTTTTCTTATTTCTCCTTATTGCCTCATTTTTCCTCTGTTGCTTTTTTGTCTGTTAATCATTACATCTCTTTTCTGTTGTTTCTCCCTTTTTCTTCTTTCTGTTTTGTCTTCATTCTGTTTCCTCTTCTGTCTTTCTTCCATTTATCTTCCCTTGTTCGTTCTTTTTTCTTTCTGAAGCATCATGAGTCACATTCTTCTCAAAGCAGAAGCACTTATTCTTTCTTTTTCATTAATGTTTTATCTTTCTGAACCTATTTTTCTGCTTTTTTTCTCCTCTTGTTCTCTGTTTTTTGTCCTTTTATCTTTCTCTTGTTGCCTTTTCATTCCTCTCCTCCTTCTGTTTTTGTGTTTTCTCTTTCTGATTATCTTCTTTCCTTATCTGCTGACTGTTTCAGCCTCTCTCTTCTCTCTCTTTGTCTCTGCAGGGAGGAGGGACAGTGTGTCGAGGGCATCATGGAGATCTTCGACATGCTGCTGGCCGCCACCTCTCGGTTTCGCGAGCTGAAGCTTCAGAGGGAGGAGTACGTCTGTCTGAAGGCCATGATCCTCCTCAACTCCAGTGAGTTTAACCGCAGCCTCCGCTTCGATCCCTCTGAGACGGACGAGTTAGTTTGCATCGAGCAGGAAATCCAACCCTGATCTTACATAACCCAGATAAGTGTGTCCCTCTGCTCTGTTGTGGTAACCGAAGCTATAATCTGGACAGTAAGTAGGTCAATGACACCTGCCCCATATCTGACCCGCATGGTAAAACAAATCTGAGCAAAGCAGAAAAACTGCCTGATGATCATGAACATCAGGACTGAGGTTCTGCTGCTTTGACTTTAACTTAAAAGTAGGAGGGACTGTCAAAGTAATGCTCCCCTTACATTGATAAGCGATTGTTAAATGTTCACTAAATTTGTTTTTTGTATTGATTTAAAAAAAAAAGAAAACAAAGAAACATCATTGATTCAGAGATTTTTAAGCATTAAAGCAAAATGAATCCAAGTATTTTTCCAAACGGGAACCAGATCTGAACCTTTGCACTTGTGGTTTTATTTGACAAAAACCAACAAAATAATTTCATGTTTTAAATGCAACTGAATTTAAATGAAAGCGTCACTCGTCACCTTAAAGCAGTCGTGCAGAAACTGCATTTTTCCTTTAGGTGGCATCACAGCAACTGAACACAGAGAACTGATACATTGATATAAAACCTTAATACTTCCAATCAGAACATCATAATTGAACTATATAAACTGTTGCTTTAGAGAGTCTGCAGCCGAAGCAGAAATCTGAACTGTTTGCTCTCAAGTTTTCTAGTGTTACATTAACTTGAGGTTTATTGAAGTCGTGCATGTAGAACGTGACAGTAAAAGCCGTTTTACAACACTTCTGGTGACCTTTTAAAAGTATCGCACTCCAGGGTCACACTACACGGACCTTTTGGATGTGATTTCATTACGTGTCCCTCCCTCGAATCCTCCCACCAAAAGCAGGACCGGCAGAACTTTCATCTTGTTTGAAGAAGATTCTGGATGAAATGACCTGCGAGGATGGACTTTATTACGGAGCGGCTTTTGTTTTTTAACCTTTCGTGTGTTCCCAGCGGTCACAGTGTCCTCTCTCCTCCTCCTCCCCCCACCCTTCACCAAGCCCCACCAGCAGCAACTGTACAGGTTTCATGGAGGTGATCGACCTCGCTGAGTTTCACTAAGTGCCTCCGTAACACACACACACACACACACTCACACACACTCAGGGTCCTCTGCCAGACTTTGTTCTCTCTGTTGACTCTTCTGCAAAAAAAAAAGGAACAAGTTGTGTAAGAAGGGAAATGGAGGCTGGAAAGTCGAAGGGAGCAGAGAGGAATGCTGGGATTTATGTATTCTAACAGATGAATTGTGAATGAATCCGTACCCCCCCTCCGGTGACACATCTGGAACATAGATGATGTTACTTACGTTCTTTGTCGAGCCAGATGTTTACCAGCAGCGGTGACATTTAAACTGAAGAAACTCAGCTTTAACATTTAAAAGGTTTAAAGGAAATGAAAATCGTTCGTAGTGAAACCCGATTCAGGTTGTTTTGAGGAGTCTCAGTCGTCCAGGTCACTCTTATCAAAGGAGGGTCAAACTAACTTGGAGGTGTTATCCAGCTCATTGATTGGTCCTTTGGTGCTGCTGGAAACTGTTGTTGGACCAATAAGCTAATGCAGATTATTGGTCTGTTTGTAAAAGTGTGTGTGCATGTTAAATCGTTGCAGATCTGTGTGCGAGTTCCCCTCAGACGTCAGAGGACCTGGAGAGCAGGAACAAGCTGCTGCGTCTGCTGGACTCCGTCATCGACGCTCTGGTCTGGGCCATTTCCAAACTGGGGCTGTCGCACCAGCAGCAGACGCTTCGCCTCGCACACCTCACCATGCTGCTTTCGCACATCCGCCACGTCAGGTACGGCAAGAGACGACCGAACACGAGAAACTCAACCAGAAGACAACTGTGTCTCTTTCTTTTAACTTAAAACTCTCATAAATATTTGTGTGTGCTTCATATATTAATGAGCACATGATTCTGCAGTAGTTGAACGATGGATCTTGAGAGATTTTTAATGACTCTAAAAGGAACTATCATTGACATCTTTCTTTTTTTTAGACATTCATGTTTTAAAATTGGGAAGCAAACAAGGAAAGAAATTTAATCCTGCATTTTTACATCACCTGACCTCTTTATTTTAGTCAAAAAAAGCCAAGAGAGTCTGCAAAAAGTTTAAAAACATGAATCCAATTTATAAGAAACATGTTTTTTTTAAAAATATTGCACCAAACTCAGTTTTCATTTAGTCCCAAAGTGGCTAAATTAAGTATTTTACATGCAGACACTGTACATAAACACCTATTAATGGTGCAGTGAGCTGTAAAATCTTAAAAATCATCAATGGTAACGTTTGTGATGTCAGCAGTTGCTAATAAGTTCTGATGCTACTTGAGGTTACAGAGAAATCAGCTTATGTAACCTAATCTAACCTGTTTGCGAACATCTCTACATCTTCCTCATGATACTGAAGCAAAGCTGATTGAAACAGCAACATCAGTTCATGTCACGATGTGAGACTTTATTAAAACCTTCGCTCCTCTCCTCCACCTCTCTGCAGTAACAAAGGCATGGACCATCTGTCCACCATGAAGAGGAAGAACGTGGTGTTGGTGTACGACCTCCTCCTGGAGATGTTGGACGCCAACATGTCCAGCAGCAGCAGCCAACCGTCGTCCTCTCCGACCTCCGACATTTACTCTGACCAGCACCAGTACTCCCAGCCTCCTTCACACCAGCAGCCGGGCTCAGACCAGTACGGAGCCGAACACGCCGCCGCGCCGTCACACGGGTCGGCCGAAGCCCCGATCCTGGACAGACACCTGCAGGCTCTGCCCCTCCAGGCCTCACCGCCGTTCCAGAGTTTAGTGGTGGACGACAACGAGTAAGTTACAGAGGAGGAAGAAGAACAAAGATCCTTCAGTTCATTAAGAGAATTTTTACATCCAAAAACAGTTTAATCTGATATAAACTTGAAATAACTTTCTTTCATGAAAGTATCCGAAGAAGAGAGTTTGGTTTTGGTTTTGTTTGTGAGAGAAAATATATTCAGGGTTTCAGGTGTTTTCATGCTTTCAGGTTGGCCTAAAAAAAGGAAGGAAAAGAGCAGAAAAGAGAAGTAAAAGGACAGACTGAAGGCAGGAGAAAGGGAGTGAAAGAGGAGTAAAGGAAGAAAAAGAAACAGGCAGTGAAGGAAAGAGATGAGTGGAACTGAAGGAAGTAAGTGAAAAAAAGGAAACAAAGGTGAAAAGAAAAAGGTTGGTAGGAGGGAGAGAAGTACGGAAATGAAAAATTAAAGAAAAAGTAGCGTGAAAAGAAAGAAGGCAAAGAAAGAGAGGATGAAGGGAAAAGAAATAAAGGTTAAAGGAAGAAGATAATAAAAAAATATGGAACAAAATTTAAAATTTGTTGGAGAAAAATTATTTTTCTTCTTTTTAGAAATGACTCAGGTAAATATCCTCCTTCACCTCCGTTAATAACTGCATCCTCTTTGTCTCCAGCTGCATCCATCCGGAGCAGTGGTCACTGGAAACGGGAGGTGCAGGTCCATCAGCGGAGCCGACGGACTACATCACCCCTGATCGGGTTGTCATGGAAACTGCCTCCATGACAGGACTGTAAGAGACGAACTGAGTCGGATCCTTAATGGCTTTCTCACCCCCCCAAACCCCAACCCCCCCAAAGAGCAAAAAAAAAAGAAAAAGGAAACTAAAAAAAGGGAGACAAAAAAAACACACAAAGTGCTGTTGTGAGGTAAAGTTTTTCTCTCGTCGAGATGTTTTTAGTCTTTGGCAGAAATGTTTCTGATCGAATGTATATTTTGTGTGCGTAAATATTTCCTCTGAATGTGCACTACAGCCGGTGTTCACGGGAACATCGCTGAACCTCTGCCGGTCGGTTTGAGCTCTTTTTTTTTTTTGATGTACAGTATTTGTATCTCTTTTTTCACGTTGGTTGTAACATCCAGAACAATCTACAGTTTCATCTGCAGCGACTCGCAGGAAGGTGCATGTTCGCAACACATTTCCGGAGGCATTCAGAGTCATACAGCTTAAACAAAAAGGGGCTTTTTTTGGTTTTCAAATCACTCTGGTGTTTTTCCTCCTTCACTTCTTCTCTGTACTTCGGTGTTTTTATTCAGTGTCTGTTCATGCAGGATTTTTCTGCCTTCTTTGTACAAACTACTCGTGTCGGTGGAGTCGAGCGAGAAGCAGCAGTTTGTGGCCTTTTAAAAACAAAACGACTGTTAACAGAAGCTTTTCTCTCTGTTTATGTTGTTAAACTGAGGCTGGATTTACACAATGTGACATGTGGCACAGACGTGTTCTTTGCTAACAGTCTGCACCAGCGAAACTGAAAAGATCAAGACAAATTGAACTCAAACAGTAAAGTAAATAACAGTGTAACTTCAGAACAAAGTGCCTGAGCTCTGAAAAGTTAGTTTCAGTTTTCATGTAAACAAAATAGCTGAGCAGTTATTCAAAAGTGAAGCTAACATGCTAAATGTTATTCTGCTAAAGCATGTTGATGCTAACATCAGTGTTTTGCTAAACAAGCTAACATGCCTTGTTTACAATAAATTTGAACATTTTTAAACATAAAGTTTCTTTTGCTGCAAAGACAGCAATGAATTAAATTAACAGCGTATTTGATGATCTTAGCAAGGGTTGAATCTGTTTACCTGAACATTAATTTTTTTAAACTACACTCAGTATGCTGAGTTACTCGTATAAAGGCTGTAAATTTAGATAGTTGAATGAATAGCTGTTATTAATAACAGCGTCTTTACGATACAAAACAAATTTAAACTGTTTCCATTGTGGCTAATTTAAACAAGCTGAACACCAGCAGGTTTTTATTTAACCATAAATAAAAAAAGAGCCTCAACCTTCAGGAAAAAAATGTAGTGTTTTCTATATTTGGTTCAGGATCAGTTTTGTTTACTTAAAAAAAGGCTTGTTAACCTTAATTAAACATGTTAGAACCATCAGTGTTTGCTCTAATTTCTCCACTTTCTCAAACAGAAAGCATGCAGGAAAAGCTGAATATGAACTTTAGTCCAGAGTTCACTTTGTTTTTTTGCTTTAAAAGTCATGAGGAGCTGTTGGCTGTTGGTCCTCACTCGTCCTTTCACACGTTCAAAGCCTCGTGTTTATCACATGTTCGCTGAGGTGTTTTCGATTATGTTCCCATTAATCACACACGTTCTTTCACCAGAGCACACTCAGTTTTTCAGTTTTTTTTTGTTTCCGTCCAAGTTCAAATTGCTCTGTTTTGCTCAGGCCAAACAAACTGAAACAGTTGACGCTTAAACGCCTCTGAACGCATCATTTAAGTCATTTTTGGACGTCGAGTTGTCAGACGTGCCACATTTCTGCCGGTGTAAATTCAGCCTCAGTGCCGGATTATCCTACATGTTCACTATCCTTTCTGTCCTGACGTCTGTGGCTTGTACATGCATGCACACACACATTCATCATCATCTGATGCTGAACGTGTTTATCTTGGCGGTTTGTGCACAACACACACACACACACACCTTCAAATCTGGGATCTTGTTTTTGCCTGTTGAAGCTGTCAGCTCTTAGCCGGGGTTTTTTTCTCTTTAAACCCACTCACAAAGCAAAACATTCAGTCGTAGTCATGGCAAACACGGTTTATTGTCACTCAAAAATGACAATCTATACATCCCATAAATAAGAATTCACAAAATAAAACTTTACACACTTTGTTTTGTTTGTTTTTTCTGTTCTGCTGGCCGTCTGAGTCTGAGGTCGACATTATTTATTTACAAAATGGTATCAAACACTGAGATTCAAATCAAGTCGAAACACTCGTAACATTTAGGAACAAAAAGGTAAATTTACGTACATTTAATGTTCTTTGATTGTGCATGTACACAGTTACATTCAACGCCCAAAGGACCACTTTACATTCACGTTCTGCTCCGAGTCTGGCTCGTTTGATTTTCATGCCAGGCTCTCATCTGCACGACTCAAGAGGGCTTTAAAGCAGCAATCAGGTAGGTTTCACATCTACATCACAGTCTGAACATCAAGCTGCATTTTTTTTAAATCAGTCTTTGTATTAACTTGCTTGATGCCCGCAGGGGTTCGACCACGTGAGGCCGACTGGGACAGAGTTCGGTACGTAAAACAGCTGGATGTCAGTGTGATGTGTGTTTGCTGCAGGATTTCTGCCAGAGCTACTTTTTGCTTTATTTAAAAAAAAACTTAATTCAGCAATATTTATGTCATTGCATTTAGTCAGATGTTTAAAAAACGAGCACTGAAAATCAAATCCAGACTCTGTAGCTATACAGAACTTTTAGCCTCCTTTAGCTACGATGTAAAATTGCAGGAGGCAAAAACACAGTCAAAATGAAGGGTAGCCTCCTGTCCAGCATAAAACAGCAGATAAACAAAGCTAGTTAACGGTAATGGAACAACTGATTAAAGGACCAGTAGAACCAGTAGAACCAGAACCTCAGTAGTTTTGCCAATGTGTTGCTCTGTCTGATGCGTAATCAGGCAGTTTTTATGCTACCATGTTTGCTAAAAGCACTTGATTAGCGACTGCTTTATCAGAGATGATTCTTCAGTTCACACTCTGCCCCCTAGTGGTCATGAATTGCACACTGCAGCTTTAATGTGAGGGTCTGAGCCTTTTTGCAAAACTTTTTAGGCGATAGAGTTTAACTTAATCATCGAACAATATTAATAATTTCATTAAATCTGCTTTAAATAAAGGAGTGCCATTATTCAGCCTGACAAGCCAGTTTGACTCTTTTAAATAACTTTTGATAGGTTTTTAGTGCCAAATAATTTACGTATTTCAGTCTCAGTTTACAAAATCATCAATAACATTATTAAAAGTAGAACATCTGGTAAAGATAATGGTGGTGCTGTTGGCTACAGAAAGGCATGTCTGCAGATGAGTCACTGCCATTGTTTTAGAAAAGTCATATCTTACAGATTTTTAATCTTAAATACGTCTAAAACAGCAAAAAAACAAAACACTTTGCCTCTTTATTTCTGTACAAAATGTGCTATCAACAAGTGGCTGCCTTCTATTAAAAACCGTAAAAATAGCTGCAGTGGTAGAAAATGGCTACTGAACGCATCGATTTCAGCATGCTTTGGTAATAACGGTCCTTTTTTTTCAGATCAGATCCCACGAACTGTAGTGAAAGTACAAAAAAAATGAAAATATACTGTAGATATTAAAATAAATCCTTTGAGACTTTGTTTTGTTGTATATTGAAGAAGTTTGTCAGGGACGTTCGATGGCGAATCTACATATAAAAATGACAAAACTTTAAAACAAACCGGTGATATGGCTTCTCTTTTAAAATGCAGAGCTCCACAAACAAATACAGTTTTAAATACATCAATAAATTTTAGTCAAAAACAAAACAAACTGAGGCTGCTCAGACATGAAGGGCGGGGCCTCCTCTGCAGTGGAGAGACGCCGTCAGCCTCATGTGTTTGAGTCTGTCGCCGCTGGGTGTCTCGGCGGCGGCGCTCATGTGGGCGGCGGGCCGTTGGTGTAACGCAGCATCGGGTAGAAGGAGCGGGCAAAGTTGTTGGACAGCGTGCAGCTGTAGTCCTCCTCGGACAGCGGCACCAGGCAGGCCAGAACCAGCAGCACGAAGAAGAGCAGGTGAAGGGGGAAGGCGGCTCGGAGAACCCGGTAGAAGAGAGGTCGGTGTGGGGAGGAATCCCTCCGCTCCCTGCGAGGTGAGACACATGTTACAGGTTTATGTTGGTGGGATGAAAAGTTTGTTTTTGACTCTGCAAGAAGAGAAAACTTTAAATCAAAGTCCACTTTACAGCCTTTTTTTTTTTTGGACCTTTCTGCTTCATCTCCAGAGAAAGCTGAAAGCTTAAAAAAGAGGCTGGAAACGCGACTCTGAGCTGTGAAGACGATGATGAAGGTCAAGTGTTTTAAATGAGTCAGTTCACAAAAATTACAACAAAAAAAACTCCTTTCTAACCTGCATTTGTTAAAAACTGAATCATTAATTATTTGCAGCTATTTTTTTCGCACAAAAAGTGTTTCATTACTCAGAATAATCCTAAAACAGGAACTATTGATGCATGTTCACTAAAACTACTGTTGACACCAAAGAAACTCTTCCAATAAAAACTGTGAGGTCTGAGGAAACTGGACTTTTTACAACAAACTGTTAAATGTAATCAGAGTTTCAGTGTTGGAAACAACACGAACAGATTCCTCTCTGCTTTACTGTGTTGGCAGGAAACTCAAAACCTGAACACACAAACCCAGAACTCTGCACATCAAGAAAGTATCAGATGTACACAAGAGAATGTTTTACGTCTGAGTGTGTGAATGTTTAAATGTTGTAGTTTTGGTGAACTGAACCCTGAAGCATTTGGACTAAAACACCAGGGGACAAACAAAGTAATTAAGCTCGTAAAAGTTTTACCTTCTGGTGGCTGCAGTCGTCTGCAGAGCTGCGTCCTCCTGAAGAAACAAAAACAAGTCACAGGTGTAAACGACTCGCGTCCTGACAAGGTGACTCTGCATAAACTCATACATTAACATTTTTAAAACATTTTTTTATTCACTTAACATTAAAGTTTGACCTTTACTTTAAATGAAAAGCTAATATAAGTACAAATAACATGACAACTTGATGTTAGCATCCCGCCAAAGTAACAAGCTAATATGCTAATTATAAGCGTGTTAACGTCATTTAGGAGACTGTGTAAAGTTTTTTAATGTTGGAATTTTTTCAGCTGATTTATGCTCAGTTGCTCAATATTTTTTAGTTCATGAATTAAAGAAAACCAGAGACCCCTCACTCTTTTTTTAAAACCTCTGGTTATATTTCTGTCACACTTAATGAAACTTAACATTTGCACAGATGACAATCTAAATCCAACAAATACCACTGTGTTAGTAGGGAAATATACTTAATTATTGCTTACTAATTGTACTTTTCTTTACTTGTTTTTCCATTTCTACTCACCACATTTCAGAACACAACATTTATAGTTTAAAAACTGAGACTCAACCTTTTTGCTTTTTGATTTATGTTATAATCAGTTACAGACAACATTTAAATGCTGGTGATATTGAATGTTTTCAAGCAGGCATGTGGTCTTGTTATTGAACATCTTTAGAGAGTTGTGGTCCTTTAAGTTTGGAAACATCAATCTGAATCCTTTCTCCCCCTCAAAGGTAAATACTCAGGTGTACCTTGTGCAGCAGCAGAGGAGAGCTCAGCGCTCCCAGACCGATGGTGTCCATCTCAGAGCCGGACGAGCAGGTTTCCTGAAACAGACAGAAAAACAGACCGTCATTTAACGTCTTGATTCCTGATGGATGCAGGTTGTTTAACATTGAACTGCGTCCGAAGCAACAAGCTAAAACTGAAGAACTGGACGTCTGGTTTTACTTCACATTTGTTCAGAAAAAACTGGATTTTGCAAAGATTATCACTGATTTCTGCTCTGCAAACCTTTAATGTCCTGTTAATGCTTCATTTCTGCATTTTCAAATGATTTGCTAATAATTTCGAAGAAATTTCCTGGAAAAACAAGAAAGTTGCTAGAAAAAATGCTTATATGAAGCACAAGAGAAGGTCAGTTTGATGTTAGAAGCAATGTCTCATGTTTTCAACCGTCTTCTTGGAAATTATCAAGGAATTACTTAGAAATTGCTCTTTTAAAAGCTCACGGTTACGTTTAAAAGCAGCAAGTCAGGAGGAGATTTTAGTATTTTCAGTTTTGTGCACAAATGCAAAATGAGAGATTAAAGTTTTGTTTATTTGCTGCTGTTTTTTATGTCGCAGCTCTGCTTTAGCATGAAAACCTGATGCATTTGAGAAATTAAATGAATGAATTTGAATTTTAAAAGGCAAAATGAAGAGATTTCTAATTGGCAACTTTACCAAAACTCTAATATCGTATTGGCATTACTGTTCTAAAATGATTTTAGCTGTAGTTTATCCTTTGGTTTAGATTATTACGTTGTTTTCACTCGTCACTTGTACAAAAACGATTTCACAGCAGAGCTTTTCTTCTCTGTGTGAGGTGAATTAAACGGACGTACCAGTCTCGCCTGCAGCGCCTGCAGGTCGGCGGCCGTCTGTCGCAGCAGCAGACGCAGTTTGTTGCAGATGACGTGAACCTTCTCCTTCACCTCCACGCTGTCTTCTCCTGTGGCCTCCAGGAGGAGCTGAGAGGAGATCTCCTGCAGTGAGGAGACCTGCCGCTGACGGCCACACAGCTCCTCCTGCAGAGTCTGCAGCAGGGGGCGACAGAGAGCACAGGAGTCAGTACACAGGAACAGACAGACAGTGATATAATGTGCATTTATCCTTTAAACAAAGTTTGCATGCGCAATATTTTTCAAATCAGCGCTGACGTGTTGGATGAGTGTTTGTTCTCAAGCTTACTAAAAAAAAAAGCACAATAAAAGGAAAAATTGCCAACAGTGTTTTTCTCACTCATTCCATGAAATGACACTTATCAAATTTTTTCCAACAAATTTCTACATTTACAGACACAAATAGTCGAGTTTTAAAGTTTAAATAAAGATGCAATTACTTTAAATGCCCAAATTAACACTACATTACCCATAAACCCCATCACCAGATGTTGGAAACTAAAGTATTAAATTTAGTGACGGATGAACCGATCGGCGATCAGCGATCGGTGATCTGCTCACCGTCAGTGCGACTCGGTGCTCCAGCAGGACGGAGCGCGACGTCGACGGGTCGCTGATGTTCACAGCACCAAGTCTGTTCTCGGCCTGAGCGAGCCACAACAACAGCGAGTGCAGCGTCTCGTGAAACTCCTGAAGAAGAACGGAGAGGTCAAAGGTCACAGGTGCATTAGCGTCACATCTTTTCGATCGCTTGTGTTACGCCCGGCCTAGGGGTATCCAGGCATAACACAAAAACGAGCCCCGTCTTCCTCAAGTCCCAAGCAGCCACAGAAAGAATTATATATTTTAATTCAAAAAGAGTGTTTATTTACATAAGTGCATAAATTACAACGTGTCTTATAACTAAGGACTTCAGGGTGGACAAAGGCCAAAACAACAAACAAAACAATTCTGACTAACTGGGGAGGGTATATCTAACCTAACAAAACAAATGAACCAAAAGACATAAGCCTGACCTCCCTACCTAAACAAAAACAGGAGAAAACTTGATCAACAAAACTGGCAGTCCACCCCTACTAATAACACAGAACTACAAAACTACAATAAACTGAAGTGTGGCCGGTTGGAATACGAGGAAGAAATCGGAAAACGCCTGCTGCCCGAAGCCGGTCGCCATCTTGGTTGTTTAAATAGCAGGTGACGTCCCGTAATCAGCCAATCGCCAGCCAGGCCTAAAACCGGTCCACCAATCCGCCTTCCGCAATCACACAAAAGAATCTGCATAAATAAGGCAAAGGAAACAGAAGAAAACAGAACACAAAAAAACGAACAAATTACGACCACAGTCGTAACAAACTGAGTGTTACATCTGGGAATGAAAAAGAATAGAACTTGCAAAACAAACTTTTCCAAAGAGAAAAAATTCAGTCTGAAAAGACTAAAATAAACAAGACAAGTAGATGGTTGATTAATATTGTGATAATTTGTTAAAAGGCGTGCAAAGGGCAAGTGACTCAAGTATAAAGCATCTCTCAGACTAACTAAGTAAAGCTGTGTAAACTGTGTTAAACTGGGGATTAAAAAACAGGAAACAATCTGAAATAATTAATCGAAGGCAGATGCACTGGATAGGGGCCATGTATCATAGCAGCCATGTTATTTCATTTGGAGTCAATCATGCATTTCTAACCACTTTTTCTTCATAGTTTGATTAGATGAGGAGAATATTATTCTAATGAAATGTAATTTGAACTCCTCGTCTCTTCACTGATGAATAACTGCACGTCATATTCTCAGGATGAAGAGCTGGAGGGGAGACCTACATGCCACATTACCTCACTCACCAGCAGCCACCCTCAGTCCTCCGCCATCTCCGACAGTTCAATGGACCCGCCTTCAAACCAGGAAGTCCTTTCCAAACAGTCCATTAAGTGAAGACAGGTCTCATGAACTCTGCCCTGAACAGGTCATCAATATTTAAACCTGTGTGTTTTTTGCCACATTTTACCCTTCAGTTTGTGCCTCATGACTCAAACCTTGTCGCCTGCCCCGAGACTGTCAGCATGACAGTGATTATCATTTTGCCCTGAGTAACCTGGCCTCCTCGGCTGTGTGACTGACATAACAAATGGGTGTTCCCTTAATAAACATAAATTCAGGCAGCTAGTATCACATTTACGAAGCTGCAAATCCTATGCGTTGCTTTTACACAAGAGCAGCAGTAAGTGCAATCATTTCTCATATTGAGACAGTCAAGATTACTTTGTGTAGCTTTACATGAATCACACCAGTGCAGTAAAAGATAGGAGGCAGGAGAGATGAGGGAGATGTTATTAATTAAATATTTATTACATGAAACCGATGAAATCTATAATATATTGGTTGATTACACTTGGAGGATCTGAAGAGTGGACCATACGTTAACCTGTTACACCTCTCTGATATCTAACATGCAGATGGTTTGGATGTGTTTCCCATGTTTTGACATCTCTGAGATTTCTGCAACAGTTTAAGACTAAATAAAGGGGGATTTAACACATCTTAAGATTTTAAACCAGATAAGAAAGAAAAATAAGTTGCACAGTTTAATGTTTATATTTCTGATTTAAATTTGCCCTTCATTTCATAGTCAATTGTATACACCACTGGTTCTTGACTAACTTTTTACTCAACCGTCTTTGAACAACAAAAAACAATATTGACCCCCCTGAAGTGAACATAAACTGTCCCCATCTCAAAATGCTGTTTCTTCATTTTATCATCTGTAGTTATTAGCATCTGTAACTCAAAACTCAAAGTTCTCTTACCTCCTAACTCGACTAATCAGACGTACTTCACTACTCTTTTATTAATTGTATTCTTGCTGTGCTGTCACTTAAAACTGCAGTTCACTGTTTAGTGATTTATTTTCATCAGACAGGAAGCTATCAGTCCTGCTGTGTGTTTAACTGTTTGCTGTATTTGTTCTGTTAGCTCAGCTGTGAGCTATGAGCTCTATTAACTCTGTTAGCTGTTAGCTACAAAAGCTCTGTAAGCTCCTCTCCCAAAAAGTACCCCACAACTCTGCTGCTCACTGGCTGCTGAAAGCATCTTACAAGCTTCTCCTGACAATTTCAACACAAGTTTGTTATTTAGACGGCAGCATTATCAAGGAAATACAGTGTGTGTTCCTCATCTTTGGTGAGTTCATGTTTCTGTATCTCTTGGGATTTTAAAAGGAACATTTCAGAATCTTTATATTTATCCAACTTCAGATGTTTGGGTAGCCAAGCAATGCTAGTAACTATAGTGACAGCATGAGAAGACGCGTTGTTACAATCTGCCTCCTGTTTTATTATTTGTTAGGCAATAGTTAGACATACAGACAGACAGAGGGAGAGATAAGCACACATGTACATACACATACACACACAAAAAAAATCCTTTTTTCCTGGAAGCATCTCAGGGAAAATCTTGGTTGTCTGATCACATTTCTATCCTCACCAGGATGATAGGACACTGTTAGGATCAAGTTCTGATTTACACCTTTTCAGGCCTCTTAAAATCAATCAGGAATCTAAGAAAGAAAAATTCTTCTTTAGTTACCTGTTTATAACTCCTCTTTACAGTGAAGCCATGACCTCACAAAAGGGTTTATATCTAGAAGTTAGTTTGTTTTAAGAGCTCACAAGCCAATGATGTTGTTTAACACGGCTTTCTGGGTTTTCCCGAATATGTGGCACACTGTTTTTGATGAGGCAATCTGTTACTTTTATTTTCTTTTTTTTTTTTTTTTTTACTGTGGTGTGAGCACGACAAGCAAAAAAATCAATTCACCTTCTCAAACTGCAGAAATCTCAGAAATAGATATTTGGATCTGGGGAAAAATACATGCAAAATTATGCGCATGGCTAGATACCAGCAGAAGACAGATAAGACTGCCTCTTTATCAGCAGCACCTGTACAGTCTAAATCTGTCAAGTACAATAGCTCTGCCACAACAGCTACCTTTAAGAAATTCATAAAAAATTTGGTTTTTTGTGACTTGTAGTCAGTTATTTGGTCAGTTACACTTTAATTTTTAAGGTTATAGCCAAAGGTGATGTTGTGTTGAACTACATTATATTGAGAAGTGTTGCTTAATTTTTGTCCTCCATTTATAAATAAATGAGAGGGATAAATGAATATTAGAAACTACTCAGACTATAATGCAGTCCAGCACAACACTAACTATGATCTCAATGCTAAAATATAATTTAACTGTGTCAAAAGTGAAAACTAACAAAAGGCATCAGAAGAGTTGCTTCATGGCAGATTAGCTGTATTGGACTGCATTAGTGCGGGTGTACCTTATAACATGGGCACAGTTTTTTGTTACCAAGCTAATTACAGCAACCGATAATTCCGATAATTATAACTCCCTCAGTTTACATGTAGGAAAGCAAGTATATATTGATAGACTTTGGGAAAAAAAAATCTGACCCTGTCCTTGAATGCTATGTATACTTAGTCAATGGGATGATCCTCCAACAGAAGACTAATTTAAGACCAGAAATGGAGCTTAAAAAGGCAGCACTCTCCATGGCTGTGACTGTCAGCACAGTTTTGCTGTACCCAGTGTGCCAGGCACATGGAGGGAAGTAATGATTGCAATCCACTTCAAAGCACTAGTTTCCCTCTCAGCCGCCGAGACAGCCTCCCCCTCATCTGTTTTCTGGCTGGATCCTATCAGACGCAGACTGAGCAGCAGACAGTGTGCATCTGTTGGGTGAACTCAGAGGCTCCGCTCATCTCAGTACAGTTTATGCACAGGGGAGATCTGCACTTCTTCACACCAACATGTTACAACACAAGTTATTTGGCCCATCAAGATGTGTGATTTTGTAACCTGTTATTAAAGATGAGCAGATTTTTTTTTCATTGCACAACATACATACATTTCAGTCAAAAAAGTGAATTTATATATTTTATATTTAAGCCAAGAATGTATACAGCCTAATGATTTTATTCACAGGTCATGAAAGCTGGACAATCATTCCAGACATGCAATGCAATGCACCAGTAACCTAACTAATAATAAGAAGCCTTGTTTAACATGCCTCTCTGTATAACACTATTTTATTATCATAGAGTTAACTCCACTCAGTTAATTATAGCTACAACTAATGATTCTTTTAATTATTGATAATTAATATGACCATTATTTGCAATTAACTGGTTAATCTACCTTTAGTCTTTGAGGCCATAAAACAGTAATAATGCATTTAAATATATCTAAGGAACATCATTCACTTGTACTTCCTGTCTGACCAACACTTCAAAATCCAAAGATTTCAGTTTAATATTAAATTCAAGAAAGAACAACAAATCCTCACATTTAAGAAACCATCAATGTTTGACATTTTTACTTGACTGAGTGGCTTAAACAGTTATCAAAGCACTTGACAATAAGTTTTCTATAAACGAGTAATTGTTTCAGCCCTAAAGAGGTTCCCCTCTTCTTTCTTTCTTTCTTTTTTGTTTTTTAAAGAATTGTGACCAAGAAATCACGGAGTGGGACAGCAGTTTTAATTGAATTATCAAGTTGCAGCATATTGGCCAACATGATATTACTAATATACCTACAACGAACTAATATTCAGTTTTTCAGGCTCTATTTGTCACAAATATTGATGCAACTTTTTATGATTTGATTTTCTTTCCACTTGATAAATAAAGCACCATGTTCGCCTTCCTGTGTGAAGCTGTGATTTTAGCTGATTCTAGTGTTTCAGTGCCTGCAGCCTCACACACTGTGTGCAGACAGGAAGAGAGCTCTGTGATAAACACTGTGGATCCCTCACGATGTTGGTTAAATGGAGTCTGGACACAGGATTTGTTAATAAGGTTGAGATGGAAAAGCATCTGATGTTTATCAATGAGCTTGTGTTGTTTGCACTGTTGTTGTTGTTTTGTAGTTTTGGGTTATTTCCAAAAAACAAGCACAATGAATTAATGTCTGGCAGAATGAATGATTCTACTTTATTAAATGGGACATGATTAATGAATGAAATGCTTATGTAATGTGTGGAACTTTGCCATAAAGTTAATCTAGCAAAGCCTTCCATGACCCATATAAAACATCCACCACCCGTGCCCTCATTTGGTTTGTATTTTGATGATGATGTTTCAGTGATGAAGTTTACCAGTATGTTTGTACTGTATGACATTAGTTAGTTCTCTATATCTCTGTAATAATGTTTTTTATAATCAATTGTTACTAATAAATCACTGTTTTGTCATCCATTTTTCAATTTGTAGTCTGGCTGTGTGGTTTTTATTTAGGCCTGCAACTTTCTGTTATTTTTATCTTTGATTACTGTGCTAATTATTTTTGGATTTCAAAGACTTTGGTGTATAGAATAAATAATGAAAATTCACATACATTTCCCAGAGCTGAAGTTGTCTTCAAACTGCTTGTTTTGTCAGACCAGCGGTCCAAAACAGTTTTCATATTTGAGAAGATGGAATCAGAAACCTTTGCAGAATGAATGATTTGGTAGATAAATCATTTGTCAAACTTAACAGCTGAGCAATTTTTTGTTGATCAAATAATTGATACATCAAGCCATTGTTCTTGCAGTCTGATCATGTGTAGTTTACTTTAAAAAGCCCAGGAAGAGGAGTGAGGCTTCTTGGCCGAGTCAACAGATACAGAGGGAAGTTTTACTTCAGTGAAAATCAGAATACATAAATCCACTCAGTACTGTTGCCTCTGGCCGTCTCAAAATGAGCTCCTGTGTTAATGATACCTGAGTAAATAAGGCTTCATTTAGAAAATAAATGAAATATAAACCAATGAAGAAGTGATTCCACTGGGTGGATTAGTTGTTAAATAATCAAGTGGGAGTATCCAGGAGTCTGTGAGGATCCACCCTGCTTGAGTTTCCATGTGCTGCAATGAATCTTTATCAATTTTAAAGGTTTACAAAGCACCTTTTTCTTGCAGAGATAATGAAGCAAAAAACTGAATTGTGCTTTAGAGGACCACTGGTTTGTGTTCTCCCCTTTTTGTGTCTAGTTTTTCAACTAAACCTGCAACAAATCCCATCTTCACGAAGTTTGTATTTAAAGTTATATTAGGTTTGGTTGAAAATGTTTTACAGAGGTAATAATTCCACTTTATTATCTGTTTTGCTATTAACGTGTTCAATATTTTGTCTATCTTCATGTCAAACAACTGCACTTTTCCAAAATTTTAAGCAACCAACATGGCCTCATGAAGATTTGGTCTACAAGAAGCCATCCAACTACCAAAAACCCTGAAACCTTGAAATCACCAACAGAAGCCAAGTTGGGAATGATAAAATCTGGCTTTAGAGAGAAGAGCTGGCAATTGTAGCTACTGTTGCCAGCAGTTAAACTTTTTGAGTGTTCATGGTGAAAATTGAAGTGAAGTTAATAACTTTTATGAAAATTTGTTTTGGGAAATTGAAAACTGCAAGTCAGCACTACTGGAGAAAATGCACCGTATCAGTCATCTCTCTCTGCCATGTTTGTAATAGCATCCCACTTCCTCACCATGCTGTAAGAGGGGGTATCTACTCTGGGGTTGCCCACGTGTCTGCACACACTGTCTCAGTTAGCCTTTGAGATGGAGGTAGTGGATAATTGCACAAAGGCCATTGTTATCCTTTTTCTTAGTCAGCGATAGTTTGCAGTTTTCAGTTACCCAAACAGAAACAGAAAAACTACAAAAGTCATTGAACTTTCTGAGCTTTCACCCCTTGTAACACGTTAGCTAGTGTCTTAAGGATGCTTGATGCTTCTGGAAAAAGTATCCCAGGTTAACAATCATGGTCATTCCTTGTCACAAGGCATCTCCTTTAGTGTTTGTTTGCACCTCAGAATATCTAGCCTATAATATCATGGGGTTGTTAAGGTGGGCATATATAGGTGAAAAGAATGACTGTTGCCATCTCGTTTTGTTTTTTGTTTTGGACAAGGAATGATAAAATTTTTTCACGATGAGGATCTGCACTGTGTGATGCCTACCTGTTGTCACTCATTGCCTCCATAATGCAAACTTCAGCATCAATACAATTTAAATGAATAGGTTATTTAAAAACTCAAACCCCAGGCTCTTATCATAAACAGGAAAAATAGCCATTGACAGTATAACTGTTACAGGTTCTTAGGCCATCAAAATGTCTGCTGTTGAGTTGAACATATTAAAATGGGGCTCTTTGAGGATGGATTAAATTTTGGAGTCTGACTCAAGTAGCTGGTTTTTGGCTGCAGACTCAATGTAAAGGTGTTCCCCCTGTGGACTTTATGCATGTTTCTGGCTTCTTTGGTACAAGAGTCAAACCTGGAGTTGCATCTGTCCTCCTGATACTTCTGGACCCTTCTTCACCCTATTGCATCCTGGGATATTCTCAACTACCTCCAAAGCCCTGTGACCAGCAGCATTAAAAAGTGATGGATGCAGCCGTTATATAAAGGTGAGTAAATACTTTTGCTCAGACACAGAAGAAATCATGTTTGTAATATGCTGAGCTCAAGAGAGAAGGCTATAGAAAACAGAAATTATTATAACTGCTATCACACCTGTGGGCTTGTTTACTGCACACACACACAAACACAGCGATGGATCACACATACCAATGGATGATTAATCTCACCTTATTGATGTGTCCTTTAATGAGCTTTTTCAATCCCCCACCCTCCTTGGGGAATGCAGCCTTGCATCAGCTAATTAATGAGCACACAGGGGGGAATTTAGGTCACAAGAATGGCCGCGAGAAGAGAACAAGAGGAGAAAAAGTGGCACCAGCCTCAATCAATATATCACAGGGAGGAAAGTGGGGGGCTAAAAAAAATAGGCTGAATGAGTTTGGGCTTCCAGGATATTAGAGTCTTTTGACTGAAAGACAAGGTTGACAGTGAACAAGTGGTGCCACAGCACTGGTGTGTTGGCAGAAAATGACCCCACTCAGGACTGAATTACTGTGACAGGCAGCAAGGGATTCGGAGAGACATTTATGGGAAAATGAGGCAGAGAAGGGGGGGGGGCACAGGGAGGCTTCTGACCTTAAACAGATGGACAGTTTGATTTAGAGAAGGTCATATGAAACGGCCGAGAGCCTCATACATATATATATACAATACATATATATCTCTATACATCCATATAGTGCTGCGCTGCTCTTTTCCCATCCTCCCTCTCACCTCAGAGACTCTCATTCTTCTTTTCCTGCCTGCAGGCTTTTGGAAAATGGGGACAAAAAGGACTTAAACAGGTAAGTGGGTCACACTTTTTGTTGCAATAGTGAAAGCACCTCTGTGACGTATGAATACAAAAATAGTGTCAACACACAGAAAATCCCCGTACAAAAAGCATATTAGCACCACTTACTGATGCTTAAAAGGAAATTTCCCAAAAACCTTTGACCTTGAAGTCATTTCATAACGGTGATAAAACAATAAGTGACATCAAAGTAAATTTATCTTCCTACAATCGGCCAGATTTTTTTTTTGGTAATGCTAACATCGTGGCTCTAGTCAGTCCATCAATACACCTTCTGGTTCAGAATGACATTTCATAGCTTTATATCTGTTGGCACCAAAGTTGATACAAACATGGTGGTAAAAACATTTATGGTGGATATTCATGATGCTCAGACCATAAATCCTAATCATTTTTTGGGCTCCTCTAACTTTGTTGTTAAGTGCCAACAGCATCAAAGTTACACTTATCAGTGGAATTTCTCCAAACTCTGATAAATAGGTTGTAAGAATTTTTGCCATGATGCCACCAGTGACTCATTAATAATCCACTTCCAGTGTCTCATCATATTGCATAAACTTGTACAAATTTTCACAACATTCATGGTATCCAGGGGTTGGATGCCACTGCTTTTGTTAATGTTTCACATTTGTGGTTTTGAATGACATTTCTCAAGAGCTATTGGATAGATTACCACTTAATTTTGTTCAAATATTCATATGTCCACAAGATTAATTGTATTCAGAGTTTATTTAATCTTGTGCCACCATCTGGTCAAAATTTCCTTTTGTCCAATTCATTAGTTTGTCATTAATAAATATTGGCAAAGCCATTGAATTTCCAATCAACCTCAGCTGTACTTTTTTTTAAGTGCTAAACATCGAAAGCGAGCATACAAACATGACAAATAGAGATAGTGATCATGGTAATTTTTTTTCCAGCAAAATAAGAGCGTGTTAGCACTATTACTGTGAGCCTGTTGTTATGCTAGTACTAATGCTAATACTTTTATTTTTCTCTAAATCCAGGACAAAATACCCTAAACTATTTCAAATAAAATATTTGCATCAGCCTGTTTTTCCTCCTCTACGAATTTGGTTGTTTTATTTTATTAGTCTAATGGTACATTACAAGTGCTGAGCGCAGTCTAACAGAAATGCTAGCATGGTTAAAGATTCATAGGCTGAACAATTATTTCAAAAAAATTAACAAATTATTAAATTAATCAACACTTAAAAATAATCTTTTTTAGCAATCACCCACCAATAAAGACTGTAAAACAAAAATAAAATGCATTCTTTAAGAATCTATGAATCTATAAGTAATCATCAAGGAGCACAAATATTTCCATAAATTCTTTGCAGAAGTTTTGAAATAAATATAGAGATAAAGAAAACTCCACACACTACTGAATGGCTAAATACACCAATTTTTTTACCAAAAATGAAACTGACACTCTGGTCGAAATGATTGCATTTCATTTTTGAACTACACTTCAGTGGGATCCTCCAACAAAGTAAAAATAAATAGTTTCTGACTATTGGTGAGTTTAGGCCTGCTACATTCACTTCTTCTCAACTACCCTCGAGTACAGAGCTCTGTCAGCCTGCAGCCACCACTCGTGTAAACCCTTTCCTCTCAATGGGACTCTGCCATCCATAACATTGGACATGTGTTTTCTTCAAGGCTGCCTTTCCCAGCATGCTCCCTTCTTAGTGAAACACTCTCGACAGATGTGATTCTCTGAAGTGCAGCACTGAGTTTTGTTGTGGTAAATTTGTGTCCACTGCTGTTCAAGTGTTTTTTATTGCAAGTGTTCTGTTTAGCTTGTATACATCCAATGATACAGCTCGATGTTCCTGTCTGTAGTTTAGCACATGAATGAATAATGAATGCAATTCGCAACACATATAAGAAAAAGCTATTTATATTATTTATTTCAAAAATAAGATTGCTCAAATGAAAGTGATTACACTTTGTACAACTACAAATAAGCACGCTTTGTACACTTTAAAGTATTTAAGAACATAGAAATTAGATAATATTTTGCAAATAATTTCTGCTGGGTTGAATTAGAAGGTGCAGCAGTCTGATAGAAAGTATTTTCACGTGGGTTGTCAAATGCATTTAATTTACACTTCTGCCTTTTCTTATCTCACTGCGAATAAACTGTAAGTAAAATTGTAAAGAGATCAGGTCAAAGAAGACAGATCCAGATTTATCAGGTAGTTGGACAGAAATAAAACACTACTGTGGATATTTATTTACATAAAGTAGATTTAAAATCCAGGAAGCTATTTTAGTTCACCGAACTCAGTGTGATGAAAAAGTGAGTCACTCTGATTTTAACGAAGACTATTAATGAATTAGACAAGAGAATGCGAATGAGAATGTATCTCATTGGCATTCTACAGTCCATGTTTCAGCGTTGAATGAATGACCAAATATTTGGTTAGCTGGAGCACAGAAGCGATACATGAATGTATGTAAAACAAGTTTGATAATTAATTTATCTGTAAAGCAATTTAAGAAAAATACCAGATATCTGATGATTCCAGCTTCAAGAGGTCATGCATCTCAACTCTAGGAGCTGGTGATGGGCCTTTATACCTACTTTGTAATTTTGAAGATCTAAATGATCAATTCATGAAATTAAAAATGATGAAATAATAAAAATATACAATCGGTCTCACACTCTGTTGATGTTTAAATTAGGTCTAAAATCATTATCATGTTATTCTCCCGTCTTACACAGCCTTCTTCACAACAAACATTCCAATAAAGCTGAAAACTTACTTCATGTTTTGGGATTTAAACAAAAGCTTATCTGAAAAAACAGTAACAGCATGCAAAAGTAGAACACTGCTTGTGTCTCAGCCTCACAGTCAGAGACAATGCATCGGTACCAGGAGAGTCGGACTGAAAATTTCCAAGAAGGTAAAGAATTCAATGCCACGTAGATCTGTTTGTCCTCCATTGGAGCCTTCATTTCTGGCACAAAGTAATTTTTCACAAAAACCTTGTATCCAAGTTTCCATCAGTCTCAGTGTGAGTCAGATGATCTCTGCCGCAGGCCGGTGCAGGATGAAGCGATAAGAAGAAAATGAGATTGTCTGTTGTACCAGTATGGACACCACCAACATGAGGCTGCTGCTTCCAGGGCCGAGATGTTTTTTTATTACACCACAGAGGTGATGATTCATATTTTACTTTACATAGAACACATTACCTCTCAGACAAAACGAGATGCTTTAACATTTACAGCTCATCTGATGTGAGACGTGTGTGATGTGAATACTTCACTGTGATAGAACAGCCCTCTGCATACACAAACTGAAGCACTCACATACATAACAATTCAATCTCTGCACGACCGAGCTGCTCTCATGTACTGTTCAGCACTTAAACACCTTCACATTATTCAAAAAAAACAGCCAAAACACTCTTACATAAACTACTAAAGCCCTCATGTGGTCCACTATCACTGATTACCTAATTCTCAATGTCACATTGCTAAAATATGTGTAAAATCTGCAGTATCTGAAGTGTTTCTTTGTTGTGAGGAAATGGATGAAGCTGCTACCAGGGAATCAGGATGAGAGGAGGTGGAAATAACAAGAAAACATTTGTCCACCATCCAGGTTTCTGGTTTTATTGAACAGAAGACAAAAAAGCCAAGCCAACAACATTTAAGACAAAAAAAGTCCATTTAAGCAATTTTTTGGCACATCATAAGATGAAATATTGTCACTTTATAATCACATACATGTAGATGTACAGTAGAAAAGAAGAAAGTATAAGACAGAGATGTTGCCGGCTGAAAATAAATTCATAATCTCAAGTGGCAGCTTATGTAGGTCTGAATATGAGTCTAGAGAGACCCAGTAAGACTTAGAATATGGCAGCTTTGTGTGGGGGAGTGCAGGCTCTGAGTGCTGTGTACTGTGTGATACGCTAGCAGACATACACACACACACACACACACACACACAGAGGTCAGGGCGAAAACAAAGATGGAGTCACAGCTGCTGGTTGATCCAGCATAAGGTCCGGGCAGAGCTGCTGCTTCTCTCAGCTCTCTGCCAGGCTAATAATAGCCTGCTAACACTGCTGATTGGGAATACGAGATGAGAGCACCTCGCTGTCCAAGTACGTCAAAAGTATTTGTGGTTGCTAAAAGAAGAATACTTTTTCCCCCAGACAGAAACAGGGTCATGGATTTTGAAAACTCCCACATATGAGCTGGAGCCTGAAGAGAGGAAATGTGGGGTACGGTGACGTGAATAATGTATTTTTACACCAGGCTTTCAGTTTATGGCCAGACATATGTTTCAGGTAAATGAAAGATTTATTTAAAAAAAGGTCTTTTTTTCTTAGCATAAAAGCTCACAACCGTAAAAGGTTGAAATGCAGAAGTTTTCAGAAAACACATTCCAACCCACAAAGTAATGGGATTGGGCGATATTGTTTTATTTTTTTAAACTGCTTGTTTTGTAATAAGTCATCTCAACAGATGTTCAGGCCTTCACTCAAAAAAACAAACATTAAGAGTCATTGAATTAGAGTCTCTAATCCACCCTACGTGCTGCTTTAAGAAGAAAACCCTAGGAAAAGTGAGAGAACTGAGCATACCAAAATGCCATCTGTTGATGAAAATATGATATAAAACATCACAATCCAGTCTTTTGTTTCTGCAGCCAGACCTCATGAAAGAAAATGATGACAAATGGCAAAATTGCAGTGGCATGGGGAGGAGTGACAGAAGATACTTGTTGCCAACATTCATCCACATTTTTCTACAGTCCATGTTTCAGCGTTGAATGAATGACCAAATATTTGGTTAGCCAGAGCACAGAAGCGATACTGTAAACACTCAATTTTCTCAGTGCTGTCATGAGCATGTACTCTGTCACTGTCCTTCTCCATGAAACTGGTGTAAACATGTTGTATCTGTGTCAGGGTCAGAGGGAGTGCACAATCTGTCAGCCCTGATGGCCCCGATGGCCGCTCATTCATCATTTTTTAGCATTCATCTGCCTGTCTAATTAAGTCCTGCATGTGATGGTGTAAACAGGAGGCAGAGAGTTGGTTACTTTGCTTGAGAAAAGACTTTGTAAAAAAAAAAAAAGCAATGAGGAAAAGTATGAAGAGAATTTTTTGCCTGGGCAAAGCTGCAGACAGAATAGATTATAGATTGTGAGTCAAAAAGGTAAGAAAATGTCATATCAGACCCAGCCCACAAACATTCATTTTGAATTTATGACAGGGTCTATGCCATCCTAACTGAGGAAATTCTTCAGTTCGGATGCTTATCTAATAGCTATGCTTATCTAATTTCTTGTATGCACTTAAGAACCATGTTTTTTTATTACTAGAAGTCAAAAATGTCATCGTAAACTGAGATAAGATAGGATGTCAGACTTAGAAAGCTTCTGTAATGATGCTCCAGACCTTTGACTCTCCTTTTCACCACCTCCTCTGCTTTTCGTCAGTACCTTTCCGCCCCTCACTCTTCATGCCTTACCTCTGCTTTTTTTTTTTTTTTTTTTTGCAGGAATCCCCTCTTTTTCTAAAGTAAATTGTCTCTCTCATATTGTTTGCCAACCCACTGAGATCTGAGGCGTTTTGGCAGAGCTGGCCCCAGAGGCATTAGGCCACTGTGAGTGAGAAACCAAGTCAGAAAGAAATGACCTTTTCCAAGCCGAGCTGCAAGACAGAGCAGAGAGCTGGGAAGCAAGGGGTTTAATCAGATCAATGTGCCCTTTGTCATCTCGCTGTCTGGCCTGGCAGGCTGTGTATCTTTCTGCCCATTTGTTGTATGTTTGTTCCTCAGCATCTATTTTCATGTGTCATCCATCTATCTGTCAAACTATCTATGTGCCTGTCTCTAAATCTGTTTGATCTATATTGCCTGTGTAAACACAGGTGTCTGAACATTTAAGCTCAAGAATATTTATTTACTCTACAGCAGTGCTCAACCAAGACCTTGAAAATACATCCGGTGTCTCTGCACTCAAATTTCTTGTTACCTTTCAATCAACACAACAGATGTGTCTGCAATAAGCTATTATGTTGAAATCAGGCACTATTGGACATAATTGTTTATCATTCACAGGTTCAGTCCTGGTCTGTAATTCAACATAAGTGTTTTTAGCAGTTTTAATAGAATCATTTTATGATAAAATAAACATTTAATTTATTTCATTCTACAACTTTCTGTTATTCAAATTAGGGATTTTGAGTAAACAGGCATTAGCGAGACTAAGAAGCAGTCACATTAGCAGCTCTCTCTGGCTGTAATTAATTATCTAACCTAAATGCAAACATCAGCATTCTTAACATGTTCAAAATGAAACTGCCAGCATGCTGCAGTGAAGCAGGTGTAATATTTACCAACTTATTTAACCATCTTAGTTTTGCCCATGAGCATGCTAACATATGCTAATTAGCACTAAAGACAAATTTGAATCACAAAAGTTTTTATCCATGTTGATGCTTTTCCTAATCATGACAACTACTCAAGGGGTACATTTTTTACAATTAATTTTTACAATTACAATTTTACATTTTTTACATTTAAATAAGGTGTAAGCCTTTAAGTTTCAATAATTAAGGTGTAGCTGCTTGAATTGACAGCTAGCTACTATCCATCTGCTGGGCCTCAGGTCAGCTAATTCGAGCCACTCAACCACTTGGCCATGTGTTTTTATCTTTTGGAGAATATTTACTAACAATATTGGAAAATAATATAGCTTGTTGTGTGGTAAATTGAACTAACAGATTTCCAAGAAGGTTGGTTGTTTACCCAGGCTCCATCTTCTTACATTGTTTTTCATCTTTATGATCTATTGTTTGGGCTTCATGAAAAGTCAGGAGTTCACCAAATGAAGTAGGATTCTTCCTTACAGGAATGTGAATGTCTACAAATATAACAACATATAGATGGATTGCCATGGCATTTTGTACAATCTGAACCAAAGTTTTTAGATAAACCAAATGATGGACATTTCCTTACCCATTGTCATTCCACTTGCATGACTAAAAATCATCAACAATATCAAATTTAATGTTCTGTGATAGGGGAAACATACACCTGTCTGTGCAGTGTCCATTTATTGTTGGTCACGAATGAGAATGTTTTGGTTTTTTTTAATTGTTCATAATTCATTCTCATTGATGAGAACAGAACAAAATGTATTACTTTATCAAATCAAAATACATTTGCCATATCATGATATACAAAATGTTGAGATTAGAAAAAAAACATATATATATATTATTTGGATTACTTTAAAGGCCCTCCTATGTTATATAAATTAATCCAGTAATGCAAGAAGTAATGCAGTGTGCACCTCATGTTAATATGCCTTTCTTCCTTCCATATGTCACGTCATACATGACAGTCTGTTTATGTGCCTTAACATTTATGTGACTGTCTCTCCTGCTTTCTCTCTCTCTGTCTGCTGTGGCTGAGCAGAGAGGAGAGCAGCAGCACAGGACAGACAGACGCTCTCTGGCACTTTGGCTTCACTTTTAGCTTCATCATAATGTCCCTGGAGCTACAGTAAATCACTGCCCTCCCTGCAAAGGACACATTGTTCCTGGTGGTTTTGTGTATGCACCAACAGAGTTCTCAGGATAAGTGCCAGTGTGTTTGAGAGTGTGAGAAGGATATCTATTGTCAACTGACGTCTGGTGACATCATTGAGCTTCAGTTTTACAACCTTAGCATTTCTGTCTCATTCTCTTTTTCACATACACACTAGAAGTGAATGAATCAAGCAAGGACACATTCATCTAGGTAAAAAGAGACAAACAGGCCTCCATAATTTATCATTCAGCCTCTGGGAGGACAGCCAGCGCTGACTTCAGTCTCTCATTCATCTGCAAAGCAACACTGCTGTAGTAGAGGCCCCATTCACTCTGGGTAAAGCTTAAATTTACCCTGTGGACGTTTCACCCAGAACCACTCCAATTTGTTTACATTCAAATATGTGCCAACTCTGCAGGATATACAGCTAAGGGACTCCTGCTTGGGCTAAAACTGGATCCAAGGATTGCAAAGGAGCACAATCATGCTGTTGTAGTTGTAAACATTGACAAAATAATATAACCCTTTTAATAGTGATTGTTTTGCAGTTCTACATGATGCAAACACACACCCAGAACACCATATAGCCCTGCAGAGGAGTACCTATTCCTTTTTTTATGGCTTAGTGAAGTTGTTCTGTAATTACCCTCATGGGATACACTGCTTACAAGCTCAAAAGAAGACTATTAGTGCCTTGTTATTGTCTTGAGTTAATGTCATTTAGCGGAGACCACTTTTTTAAATGTTACGGTGCATTCAAGGACAACATTTAAGGCTTCAGATTTGGCTACAAATAGTAACCTTTGTATCGAGGGAGACATCCAAATCTACATAACCCTTTTCACAGCCTCCATTTCTGAAAATAAGACTTATTAGAGTAGGGCTCTTCTGCATCTCACTTTCAAATGTCAAATGCCAAAGATAGTTTCTTTCTTAACTTATTTTGTTAAATATAAATATGCCTAAAGTCTGCTGGATTATACCTCTAGAGCAAGTTTTAAGCCTAGAAAATCTCACACCACACAGGCATGAACTAAAACCAGTAGCTTCCTGGAAGGTATAAAAATCTAAAATCTAAGCTCAAATTAGAAAGATTAGTTGTTTAAGATATTGTTTAATTGACAGAAAATGCTTTGGCTGGCAGCATCCATTAGTCAGTCCCTTTGGTCCAGACTGAAATATCTCAACAATTTTTGAATGTAGTACTATATTTTTTTTTAATACAGACATTCAGAGGACACACCATAATGACTTTAATGATCCCTTGCTTTCATCTAATGACATCTCCAGGTCAAAACTAACTGAAAATCACTAACAACAATGTTTACAGATACATGTTGATTGATTTCCTGGAAATTCCTTGTGCATTTGAAGGCAAATTTTTTTCAGAATGAAAATGACGGACTCTGTTGCCAACGAACATGACTAAAAATCTACTAGGAAAATAATTACAGAACAAAAATGCATTCAAAATATTGCTTAAAAAAAGTTACCATAAAATTGATAAATAATGGAAAATCTTATGTATTATTATAACTAAAATGATGTATAACAATTTTCATACACAATCTTTATACTAAAAATTTCTCTAACTTTTGCTACAATGTAGCAAAACTTTGCATTTGACAGCTCACCAAAGATGACAGAAGCCAGCTACAAAGTGAAGGTTCAGTCCCTCTTTCACTTCTGCCTTCACCATGACTCTTATTCATGACTTTTCCTGCGTTTGCCGCACCAACCTGTGTCCCCTTTTTTCCATTACACATGGGCTTTTTCTGCCTCCTCACTTTTATTCCCATTTCTTCCAATCTACTCCACTTTCCTCCCTCCATCCCTCCTCATTTTACACCTTCTTCCCGCTTCCATCAGCTTTCCTCCTCTCACTCACCAGCCTCTCCTTCACCTCTCTGAGAATCAAACAACCGCTTCTCAGCCAACCAGCGAGCACAGGAATCCATTAAGCACCATAGTGGAAATATGTCACCTGAGAGGCGATGTTACGAGCGATTTAGTAGGGAAAGAAGGGTGCAGAGGAGCAATGGAGGAGGGGAGGTGTGCTGCAGTACCAAGGTGAGGCAAGGTGGGGATAGTCATGGGTGTCACGTACGGAGAAGGCCTCCCCTCCTCTCCCTCTCTCTCACTCTCTCCCACTGACACACACACATAAACACATTGCAGTTAAACCTTAAGAGCAGACACAAATGTCATTAGTCTCAGAGGTGATTCTGGACCAGTAATGAGATTGGAGGTCTGTCGTGTTGGAGTTATATCACCCACAACAACACTGTAAATTCACCTGCTTACACTGCAGTGGGCAATCATGTGTCTCCAAGCTCACACTTTATTACAGTGAACTGTTTGGTACATGTGGTGCTTTGTTTAAATCATGCCCACATGAGTCAGACTGTACCAATCATGTTTTTGGAGCGCAACCTTTGTTAAACCAGTAGATTGCCGGGCGATCTTACATACTTCTCTGCACTGTCAAGTCTGTTATTTCCTCCATATTGTCGAGACACTTTCAAATTTATCTGATCAAACCACACTCATGCATTCTCACTGAGGCACATTCAAACTCTCACAATACCAAAATATCAGTTAACCAGTATAAATAGACTGCTCTTCTACTTCACTTTTACAATCAAAAACAAACAAACAAACAACTCACCAATTAGGTTCAATTAAGACACTCAGGCAGCCTATAATCTGTCAAGTTCTCCTGTCAAATGCGTTTGTAGCCTGCTGTGGTAATTTCTGGTTTTATTTTTTCCCATCCACACCATCAGCTCGTCACGTTTAATTATATACCACCTGACTTAGTTATGGCTTCTCAATCCTTTTGCATTTTGTGCATTCAGGTGAAACAGAATGTGTCTGCCTGAATCTGATCTATGGAGTGTCATGAGAACGCCAGCAGTGAGCACTGGTAAGAGCAGAGATTATTCTGTCAGATTAAAGTGCTTAAGGTCTATTCCGTAGGATTTAAGAGGATCTATTTGTAAAATATGGCAGAAATTTAATATTATCTTCATAAGTGTTTTCATTAGTTTATAACCAACTGAAAATAAGATTTTTTTTTACAACCTTAGAATGAGCACAGAGGAGATGATCCTCTGCCACTGAGTCCACTATGTACTGCCATGTTTTTACAGTGGCCCATAATGGACAAACAATTCATCAGTAACTCTAAAGAAAGCCTTTTCACCTTTTCTCTAAGTTTTGTGGTCACCTTAGGTACTCCTTGGGTGCCATCTATAGCTGTACCAATAGATGCCACTAAATCCTACACAGCTGACACAATTTATATAATAAATTCTTATTTTCTCTAATTCTGGCAACGCTATCTGAAATGTACAAAGTAAAATGCTGAATATTTGCACTCTGCAGAGCCTAATATGTGTTGAGTGAATCCAAAGCAAGATCGAATGTTATATTTACCATTTAAAATACAGTATGAACCTTGTGGTTGTTATGTGATACATAAATGCAGTCTTACTTCTATAATGTGCCTGTTTTGTCTCGCACAGCCACTGAGACATAAATAATGTTGTCTTTAAAGCCATGCATGCTTTATGTGTTGGTCTAGAAGATGCATTATCACACAATCGCATTTATTTACTCATGTAATTACATTTCACCAAGCCCTAAACATGTGAATTAAAAGCCTCTGCTGTAAGAAATCACTGCAGGGGAAGAAGTGACTGTTTGACCTTAGCTAAAGCAGATCTGCCTCGGCTCCTCTCCGCTTCGCTGTTAGCAAGAGAGCCTGCTTTTGTTCAGGAGTGTACAGATGACAGAGCTGACAGTGATAGCTGCCTTTGTAGAGCAAAGGGCCATCTCATCACTGTCAACACCATGCAGAGCTGCAGTATGAAGCACTTGCTGTGCTGCTTGAGTGTTTCACTGTACACACCAGGGAGGAAATCTCTTTGTAAGCGGCTGAAATCAAATGTCAAGTCGGTTTTATCTGGAACTTTTTTAAAAAACTAATGAAAATAATTGAGTTCAATGTTGGTGACAAAACTCCTGAGGAAGCTGCTATTAAATACAATCCTGCTGATCTTCTGTGAACAGTGTCGGTGAAAAACATTTGTTGGATGGTGATTAGATGAATCCAAGTGTCTGATGAGGAGGCCAGAGGACTAGAACATGAGGTTAAAGGAAAATGAAGAGGAGAGAGAGAGATGAGCATAATTATAGATGGAATGGGGGTGATATCCAAGCTTTGTCATTCACTGTGTTGTGTCGCTCCCTCATCATTGTGTAATTCCCTCATCATATGAATGAATTAAGACCTTTAATCCTCCCGATCTCCGGGATTCCATGGCTCATTTATCGCTGCTGCTTGAATGTCACTAGGGCGTGGGTGGACGACGTGACAGCAGGGATTCCCGTTAGCCAGGGAGAATGACAATTACCATCCAACCACCTTTGCCGAGCAGAGAAGTGAGCATACGAAGAGCATTGGCGGGTGAGTCACCAGGAGAGATACCGCAGTTTAGCCCTATAATGAAGCTCCTGTCCACTGGTGATAAATAATAAGAGCTGTCCTCAGAGTCTTTGGAGGTGAGGAGGAAGTGGAGGAGGGCATGACCAGTGATGCAGGTATACCTTTTAGACTCCCACACATGCATGCAGTGGACAGAGAAACCTCTCCCTGCAGAGGAAATTTGTAATCTCTGTCTCTCTTTATCTTACATTTGATTTCATTAGTCTTTTTCATTCCCCCCGGCCCTCTTTACTTCTGTCTATTAAATTCATCTTTCCATCTGCCAACGGACTGTTCTTTATTTTGAAGTCTCTTTTCTTTTCTTTCTGTGTTTCTCCTTGGGCCCGCTTAGGGTCAGCCATCTTTTTCCAAGACTCTGCCAAACGCTTTGTCTAGGTCATTCTCAGCATTAGTATTCACAGCAGTCATTTGCCTCAGTGGTTCTCCTTCCAGTCCTGGAGTGTCTGGTTTCAGCACCATGGAGAGCGACACTTTCAGTTTCACTTCCACATCAGGGAGCCATGACGGATTTTTACCACCTTATTTTCCCATGTCTTTTTCCATCCTGTAATTTTGGTGAACATTTTTTGAGTCTGGGGAACATTTCAGTCACTGGTGACACAGCAGCTTGCTAGCAAAGCTCCTAACAAGTCTTGCGTTACCGCTTGAGGAAACCAGTACACACCAGCACAACATCTGCAGGATAAACGCATTTCACAAACATTATCTCTTACTCAGAGTTTGAAATTACCTTCTCTACTTGTGGTATCTTCAGTGTCTAAAAGTTAGAGAATAAATATGGTGTGGCATAGGGATGCGCAGATAAAGTTGTAATTTACAACTGAAAATGGAATAAATGGAAATAATGGAGAAAATAATATGAATTTTGGATAATGTCAGCTATGAAAGGGCTCTTTCAGCTGCAGCTTTCATATGTAGAGCATAGCCTCTGAGGAGATCCAGAAATTTGTGGTACCAGCTGCTGTTTTAATCCAAAAAAACTGCTAATGTGTAATTATTAATTTTACATAAGCAAGGAAGACAATTTCAGAAATAATGACAATATTTGCCAATCAAACTGTGAACAGAGATGAACAGCAAACAAAAGTTAAGGATAATGCAGGTGATACTCTATATTTTTCTTATTGTGAGCCTTTTGTTAGTGTTTTAAAATGTACTCAAATTTTAAAGTATCTACACATTCATGACCTGTTATAAAGATTTAAAGATCATTAGGGTGGGGGGGTGCATTTGAGTTTCACAGACAGGGTAGAAAAGCTGGAAAAAAATTTGAAATGGCCTAAGAACAATTTGGTTCTTGTCTTGAAATAATAATTTTTCCTGCCACCCTGATGCTTTGACATTGTCATTTCAAATTAAACAATTTGTCAAAAGCCAAATTTGCATAATATCTGAACAGCTCATTTAAGCTGCTTGTCAGTTCTTTTTAGTTCGAGGCACTGACATCAAGTACAAATGCTGGTGCACACTACAGTCATAGACCCTGATAGGGATCTGCTCATACGGCAGCTTATTTTATGCACAGTCTGCCTGCCTTTGGAAGTACTCATGGTTCGTTTATCAGCTAGAGTGAGAGCGTGTGCCATCGTAATTGTATTCACACAGACTACTTAAGGCGAGATTGATGTGGTGGCCGGTCCATGTATGCAAACGGGAACAAATGTCTCCTGGCTGACCTTGTTTGTTAGTTTATTTGCCACTAGCTTTGTTGGGCCTGGAGAGAGAGAGCGAGAGAGAGAGAGAGGAGAAGCAGTGAAAGCAAAATCACTGTACCTGAAAAAAAAATATGGTTTGTAATCTTCTAGTTATGAGGGGATGCTTGTTGTGCGGAAAAGTAATATATCACAGTAAGGTCAAGAATGGAAGTCATTGTATTTTAGCATTGTAAGTCTTTACAAGGACACATCCTGACAGGAACAGTTTGGCTTTGGCAAGCTGAAGGCTGAAAACAAAATCCCTTCAACACATTTGAAGGAATTTCTATCACTTATGACTTTGTACAAAAGATCTACAGTTTTTTTTTAAGTTTCAGTAGTATCTAATGGGATTTTGCGATATATTTTGGTAGTGACACTTAACCAGGACTTGAGACTTCTTAGCCTAACTGGTTACCTCTGGTTAACCTGACACACACACACACACACACACACACACACATATACAACCCACTTTCTCTCTTCCCGCCCACGGATTGCACTATCCATCATCTGCCCATGACTCTCTCCTCCTACCACTAGCACACTTCATTTCTGTGCCTCGCTTTCTGTCACTTTACTGCTGCCATCCATCTCCTCACACCCCTCCCTGCTCTGTCAAGTGAGCAGGGTCCTCACTTTCACAGAGATGTGTGGCAGCTCTTTGATTCTCCCTCCCGAACAGAGATGGTGATTCCGGGGCAAATTAACCGATGTACTGATGTAGATGATGACCTTTTCTTCCGTCCGTCTTAATATTTGTTCACACAAAGTAATCCTGGCTGTGAAACATTATTTTCTCTCCTCTCGCCATCTTTTTAACCCTCATTTGCCCTCCATGCCGTATTTCTCTTCTCTTTCTTCCCATTGCTGTTTCTCTTCTTCCGTGTCTCCATACAGTCTGCCTGCCTCAAGAGAATTAAGTTTACTGCAGAAGTCCTTGATCTTATTATAGAGTAAGATATAAAGTTTGTGAAACAAAAGAGCTACACGTCACCGTGAGAATGATTGATGCACAAATCAAGAGCCTGTTTTCTTAGAGGATCAGAAAAGCTTTGAGTTTTTCCTGGGTATATGAAAGGGTCACAAAACAGCTCCAGCAACAGCATGAATTAAGTGTTGCTCTATTTCTCTGGTGGTGGCAATGAAAATGTTACTAGCAGTAAGAATCAGGGTAAGTTTGGCACAATGTATGTATATCTCCCACAAAGTTTTAGCTGAGCAACATTTTGATCTGACAGAGGTCTTTGTCAGGGATTGTCAAAGTTACAGGCAGTGTCATCATTCACATGCTTGTCCACTTCATGGAATTTATGTTTAATAATGAACAGAGCCGCTGAAACATCACCCAAAGGTTCATGGACTACCATTCAGAAGACTACAGTTTGGTAGATATTTATAAAAATAGCAGTTTATTAAGTAAACCAAAATAAAATAGGATCCTTTGTGAGCAGAATTTCAAGAGAGCATATTAATATGTGATTGGCATCATAAAGTAGAAAAAAGAGGCTGTAAAAAAATGTGTTTATTAAAGAAAGATGAGCTAAAGGCCAGAAAAACAACATAAACAGATAGTATTTTCTAAAAATGAAAATATAAGTCAAATAGGTTAATCCCTGTCAACAATCACGTATGGCCAGCTAGTGAACTATAATTTTGGTGTGAATCTGCAGAGAATGTGCCTTCTGCCTTTATTTACTTATTCTGCTGTGTTCGGTACCTTCCTGGGCATCAACCTTTGGGCTGTGGGTCTATAGCCATTGGTCAACAGTGATACACAGGCTGTGAGGGCTGCAGGAGATGAACTGGGCTTCATTCTGGCAACCACAGACGAGAGGCCATCCGCTTTTTTTTCTGCTTCTGTCAGTGAGCCAGAAAGACATGACCTCATATTTTATGTTGCGTTACAAACCAGAACCATCACATCCTTTTCTTTCTGCTTTGATAACCTTTCTCTGACCAAGACAACCACACAAAGTTCACTCTTTTCCCAATCTGCTTATTAAGTCCCCTTTCACCCCAAAGGGCAGCTTGAGCCAAAACACAACCCTGAATATGCAGTGAATACCCTGCACTGCCTACAAATTTCCACCATAATCTGCCATTTGTCAGCTCTATCTTAAAATAGTTAAATAGTGGGAATTGGTGCTAGAATATTTGTGAGCATAAAAGTCAATTCATTTTTTTTTAAATTACAGCTTTATCCAACCGGTGAAGAAGTATAACAGATTCTTTTTATTTTCTATTTTTTTTAATATATATTTTATGTGACATTTCCAAACAATTCATGACAATATGTTTTCAACCGATAACATAAATAAAAAGGGTTGTAAATTACTCGACTACAGAGGTTGAACAGCTATCCTCTCTTAAGGCCATGAGAGTTAATTAAATGGCCAAATAAAGCAAATGAGATTATAGCGCACCGTCAAATGTCACCATTAACGGGAAGTAACATTTTTTAATGCAGGTTGGAACCTCTTAAGAATCCCTCTTAAATTAAACTGTAAGCCAACACTTTAAGAAACAACCAGTTCTGTGTTATTAGCATCCCCTTGAGTAGCTATCACAGTTAAATATTGACTCACTTAAAGCCTTTCCAAGCTTTAAGTCTTAACCCACTCTGAAGCTTTACTACACCCCAGTACACCATCTACACTCACACACATTTATCATCCCCATACCCCAAGTTTATCCTAAAATTTCCTCAAAGTCTCCAAAAATAGGGCACACTTCACAGCTTCATTTCACATTTGCCCATCCATGAGCAGATTAAACACCTGGATTGAGAACGTCACAATTTATTTTTGAAATATCTCACTTTCCCTTCATCCCTGTCACACAACTTCTTGTTCTGATGATATTTTATCAGCTGGTTTACACACATTTTCTTGCTATCAAGATATACTGATAATGACTAGCATAAAAGGACCAACAGTATGAGACAGCTAAATGTGTTAGGAACTGATGTCTGATGTTTAATGATGCTGACATAAATCAGAGCTTCATCATATAACTGAGGAAACTTCCCTTAAAAACAAGACTATAAGTTCACAGCCAGGCTAACTGCTCTGAACTTGTACTTGGCATAGAGGTGTTTTGTTTTGAAACACTAGCTTTAGCATGCTAACAGTGCTAAACTTCTGATGTTTAGCAAGTTCAACATTTACCCTATTCACCACCACAGTTTTATGTGTAAGCATGATAACATTTGCTAACTTGCAGAAAACAAAAAAACTGAAAGTGAGACCAATAGGAATGTCTTTAGATGAGCAGGTGTTAATTGCCATTTTTGTTCTTATGATTGCACTACCAGAGTTTCAGCAGCACTGGGGTGTGTTAGCTGTTGAAGTGCTGGTGAGCTACTAATTAAAACTTAGAGAGTCAGTTGTGTAATAGATAATAAGGCTTGTTGAGATTTTCAAGGTTCACCAGAAGTCATATTACTACAAAATGGCTTATAATACAGATTTTTACAACTCCTGAAAGTTATCGAGGTTGCAACTAGTTTTTTCTTTTGTCATGATGATCTTGAGGTAAAGAGAAGAAGTACAAAATTCCAGTTATCCACTGAAAATGCATGTAAGTTGCCAAACACAGGTCTTGGCTTAAACAATATACATAGCCATATTGGTATTTGGAAAATCGTAAATAATGTACACTGCAAAATGTGTAATTTCTGCTGTTATGCATGTCATTCAAAACAATAAAACAAATAAACAGCTGGGTAATGTAAAGTAACATGGGCTCATGGGATTTGTATATTTCATTCTTTAACAGGGAAAATGTAAGTAGACAACTCAGTAAATTAAAACAATGATAACAATGATAAAGTTGTTTTTAGGCATTTTTATGTTACATGTCACAAGTTTATATTACCCTTAACATATAAAATGACGTACAGTATCCTTTGAATAAACTCAATTTTTTTTCCTTAAGACATTTTAAAACAGTCTGTTCCTGAGAAAAAATCAAATTGAGAGTGTAAACTCAGTCCCCTCACAGTGACTCTCGGCCCACGTGCCTGGCTGCAGTTGCAGACTCAAAATATTGATCTGCTTTGCAGTCAATCAAATGGCAAGTGCTTGCAAGGGTCATAGGAGACACTAATATCTTGGGCAGGTGTGAATTTATGGCAACACGTGTCTTTCTTTTTCTTCAGCTGTCATCGCTTTTTTTCTAATTTGTCATTCTCTTTTTCTCATTTCAGCAAAGTGCTATCCCACTGTGTTTGCTTGCAGTTGGCACGTAATGTCTGCATTCCTTACATAGAATGAAAAAAAATGAATCGCTTCCTCATTCATCCCTGTGTTTCTCCTTCTAGCTGTCATTCTTCTGCATGCTGTCCCCTCTGTGACCTCTTTTCCAATTTGGATCCCTGCTGTCTTACTAATGCCTCCTCTTTCCATCATCTTCCTCCTCCTCTTCTTTTTTTTTAAGGCTTGTGTAAGGGAGCTCTACTATCCCGTCCTCTCTCCATTCATTCATCCCTCCTTCGCTCGTGCTCATCTACAGTCCAGCCACACACGCTTCCTCCGTCTAGTCCGAGCTGCCTGGAATTATTTACCGCTTAATGGCCTACAGCATGCAGCTCACACCAGCCCAGCGGTGCTTTGCTTTATTTATTGATTTTCATTCCTTTTGTCTTAATGTTTGTGTATATATGTTTGTGTGCATGAAAGTGACTGTGTGTGTGCAGGAGAGGAGCATAATGAAAAAAGATATAAATCTCAAGGACATCTTGCACATTTGAGCTGCTGGTGAAATGACCCGAGGATTGAAAGATTGATTGATTTGATGTTTGAAGGCTAATCGACTGTTACTGGGTGATTCGTCTGTTGCCTGTGCTCCTATCTGTTTATATGATGTGTGCCTATGCATATGTGTATGTGTGCATACCAAACAACAAACACTCATCATTTTCTGTCACTGACTAGTGATCAGTCTTCCTTGAGCAGTGTGAGTTAACACATTTTCCTCAGTGCTGAGACTTCTGTCACCACTGATTTCTTTAAATAAAGGGGCAAAATCAAGCTGTAGAGTTGCATAACATTAACTAATGTGATGTTTGTGTATGTTACTGGTGGCAATTGTCTGTTAAAAGTACTACATATGGCAAAGCACCTTAAGTGCTTGCTGAGCCATAAAAATATTTTACTAATTTAAAGACCTGCTAGAATCTGGAGTTATATTACTACAAATTTGATAGCTATAGTCTTTAGATAATTAACAGGTCAGCACTGCACCAAACTTCCTGTGTAGACTTTGATTAGGGCTGCAACCCAATTCAAGAAAGTTTGAAAAACACCTTGCTTTTGGTCTTTACTTCCAAAACATGCAGTGTAAAACAGATAAGCTTTGTAATTTAAACAGACAACTTTTTACCCATGTGCTTTTCTAGTATGCTCTTTATATTTTGTGATTTGTTTTGAAAGTGTTAAATGGCTTGTTATATATTGTATTTATGTAGAATTGTTCAATAAAACCAAAAGATGTGAGATCAAGTTTATAGATGCACTGACTGATTTAGGTGAAACTATAATGATCTGATTTACGTTCATTAATCAATCTTTTGTTCTAATCTGTAATATTTTAATGGAATGAATAAAAACTCATCCATTTATCCTCATTTGATGTGTCCTAAATGTCCTATTAGCCAACACAACCATAACTGTACTTTCTTTAGCATTGCTACAGAACCTTTTTGGTCTGTGAGCCCCTTATGTAAAGTTAGTTCACCTGCACTTAAAACCCTTTCTCACTGACTGCATGTGTATGAGATGTGTTCACTGTTTTGCCTTCATAGATTATGTAAGTAGTTATTTAACTCTGATTAATCTTGCGTCACACCACTGAGATACCTTTAAGGGGTTGAAATAGTAATAAAATGAAATGTAGCCTAGATACTGTTCTTAAAATCTGAGATAGTTGTCACTGCTTAAGTATTTTTGTATTAAGTGTAATTCTGTTGTATGTTGTGGTGACCGAAGTGAGGATTTTTCTCTTGTTCACTCCTGCATAAGTCAGAGTTCATCACTTGTTTATTGCATTAAGTCCTGACTCTTATAACTACATTGCATAAGCAATGAAATGCGTAACTGGAGAACTGGAGCAGGAACTTCTAATGGGGTGCTCATCAGTAGCTACACTGTAATTCTGTTGTACAGATACTATGAAAGCTGCCCTTTATAATCTATCAGCCTCCATTACTCCTTTGAATACTGAAAACAAGGTCCTGCCACGATGAAAAAACATTCAACAGCAGGAAAACAATTGCAATCTAAATGCCACGGTTTGAAGTGATGCTTACAGAACACTGCAGCACCTCGGGCTCACTGATCCCTCTGTCCTTGGCTGTGGATGGATGAAAGCCTCTCCATCTTCACGTGCGTGACACTTCCACTAAGATGACTAATTACATAAAAGGAGACAATAAACATAGGCTCAATAAAGATCCATACATAATAGTTCAAAAATGGAGATTAAAGGCAGAGGTTCCTTCTAGGATGGCACTAGTGTCCCTCACATGGTACCTCCCCCTCTGTGATGATGATGGTGGTGGTGATATCACCTCCCCTTACATCCTCCCATTGCATTTTCAGATCAATGAGAGGGTGGCGGTGGGGGTCTGTGTATTTTCAGCCACACGCAGACAGCTGTGCAGCTACCCCACGTACGTGCTCATTTGCGAGAGAGAGGGGGAGAGAGAGAGAGAGAGAGAGAGAGAGAGAGAGACTGACGTCCTTGCTTTTTGCATCTTTTTCTTCTGCAGACGCGCGCGTGACACATCTGCTCCCGGATTTCCCTTCAACTTTTTTTTCTTTTTGTCTCTTTTTTCCCCCCACTGTTTTCATTGTCGCCTCGGTCCTCCTCTGGAATGAACTCTTTTCCTACCTGCGTCGTTTCCATGTCAGCATGGGAACTGCCGTGTCCAAAAGGAAGAATCTGAGAAACGATGCGATATCTTCTGTGGCAGCAAAAGTTAGGTGAGTGACACCTGGAGATCTGCGCCTTTGTGCGCATTTTACAGCAGCCTCAGGGAAGACATGACGCGCAATTCAGCCATCAGGTGCGACCCATGCGAAGTTAGCACGTGTGACAGTTGTGTGTTTTGATGAATTGCCACTGCGCTATCCCGGAGACGGCTTAGCCCTTCTGTGTAATGCGCAGAGAGGCTCGTGTGCTTTTCGCACGTCTGCCGACTGTCCCGTTTAGCCCGGGGCGTACGGCTGAGCAAACGTGTGCTTTACATACCCTTTATTCTCTCCAGATTGCAACTGATATAGGTAAATACAGCCTACCTGTAGAGAAGGTTGCACTTTGATTCCCTGGCACTGTGTTTGATTAAGGCTAAATGAGCTGGAGGTGGATATTTGCCTCTGGCGCGTCGCAGCTTTTACTGATGTTGTGAATGAAGCATCATTGTGTAATGAAAGTCATATAGAGGAAAAGCCAGGGCTGATGTGACTCACAGTAACCCTGATACGTTCTCTCAGTTTGGCATCACCCAAAATAGATCATCACCTGCTGCAAAAATAGCCTGCCAGACATTTTAATGCTAATTCAAACTAAAATGTCTGGCCGCATCGACCCGAGCTGGCAGCGCAGCAAAGAGGCTGCTGCCTTCACACCCAGGCGGGCAAACGATCTGGCTGTCAATTAAATCAATCAAAGCAATCGATTAGGTCCGTAGAAGTGATAGCCAATCACGTTCAGTTATTGGAGCGGTCACAGAGGGCAGCGCTGGTAAGTGGACTCTTCAAAGCGGAGGGACTGAAGAGTGTTTGGCAGGAGTTCAACCCGTTAAAAGCTGTATGGGGCTGTATGGATATAAGCTGTTATGGCATCATAAAGGCAAAGTAATCTCCATCCGTTTTCTGGCTGCGTGTCTGAGATTGAGCTGAAGCTGCAGTTTCAGCGAAAAAGCACGTGTGGTTGTGTTCATATGACCACACATGAAGTGCGGACCGCGAGCTACGATCTCCAGTGAGATCTGAATACAAAACCCCGCGTGTCTTCGCCTCGGCTCCGCAGCAGGCCACGACGTGGGATTTTAACTCAGTCAATGAATGACCTTGACTTGGGCAGAACAGCATCCACAGATGTGGGCTGATGTGCTATTACGTCATTCTCTCAGTGTCTTATGTGTTCCTTACAGCATGTACGTAATCCGTCTTTTGCATGCATTGCAGTGTGTGTGTGTGTGTTCGTGTGTGCGTATTCATGTACCACCTTGAAAGGAAGAAGAGAATGTGATGCATATATACAATGACATGTGGCTACAGAAGGTGCCTTGGACAGGTACTACTGTAAGAATGCAAAGGTTTTTCCTTTTTTTTCTTTTTTGTGATGGTATTCGTGGGGTCCGGAAACCTGAGGTTCACTATTCCTGCACGTTCCATGTGGGGACTTAGGTACTAGACCCTAGCTTAGCTGGGTGTCTTGGTTTTAGTGCTTAGGGACCAGTGCATTATATGAATGACAAGTCCCCACAGAGATAACTGTACAAGGCTGTGTGTATTTCTTTTTTTCTTAATGTCTTCAAAGGAACTGATGAAATATCACTGAATATCTGACACTACTGCTAAATATTAAGAATGATCCCCTCCCAAACACCCACACATATGCATGCACATATTTAGTTATTTTTACTTTTATTCTTCTGTCTTCTAGCAATATCTGCTTTCCACGCATGCACAGTGAAGCACAAACCAGCACAATTAACAGTTTAGAAGAAATTAATCGGGGTATGACCCCCCCCCCCCCCCGGAGAGAAATGCAGCTGGATCAAATCCAGTATTGATCAACCTTTCACCTGCACACAACCCAATGAAATAAGAAGCAAGTGCCCAAAAGTGTTTTCTCTCTAACCTCACTTTCAAAAAACAAAAAAACAAACAGAGAGACAACACACACACTCATCTCTAAAACATGCATACAGATAGATAGATAGATAGATAGATAGATAGATAGATAGATAGATAGATAGATAGATAGATAGATAGATAGATA